>VYXF01004474.1:1478-29488 GCA_013397295.1 Polioptila caerulea | reverse complement strand
GCGGGCCGGCGGCGGGGCTAGGTCCGGGCGGAGCGGGGGATGCGGGGCGGGGGTCGGGCGGCACAGCAGTCCCCGGGGCACCGGCCCTGCCTGGAGGAGCGCAGAGGAAGGCAGGAGAGGTCCCTGGAAGCGGGAGGAAGCGTCACCCTCCTAAGAAGGTGAGGAGCCCCGGAGGCAGGCGAGGAGTGCGAGACCCCGATGGGAAGGGCCGGGTTGCGGTCTGAGCTGGGGGCTGGGCCCCAGGAGCACCAGGCCGGGCTGGTGTCAGGGAGCTCCGCCGGGAGCCCAGAGAGGGGCAGGAGGCAGGCAGGGAGCCGGGACTCGTGGGGGGAGGCAGGTCTTGGCCCTGCTCAGCGAGGGCTTGTAGCTGGCGTTGCACTGGTCGCACTCCTGGATGGGAGAGGGCAAAAGCCCTGACCTGCCTGGAGCAGCTTTGACTTGGTTCGTCTGGCCTCTTGTTAATCTTCACAGGCAAGGAGGAAACGAGCTCGTAAAACTTAGAGTGAGGCTGGGTTTGGGATGTTTGTCTGGATGAGTTTTCCTGCCCAGGTGCATCAGGCCTGGCGTGCCGCGGGTGTGGGGACAGGAGTGCTGCCCCTCCCTGCAGTGCCCCGGGGCACATGAGGGTCCTCGTTATTCCCAGGGGTAGCCCCTGCTGGCCTCCCTGGATCAGGCAGAGCCCAGAGGGGGCTTAGGCTGCAGAGGGACGACATGGAGCTCGAACTTTTGGGCAGAAGGGCAGTGCTGATGGGCTGGTGTCCCCCCGGGGCCTTTTGGGGCTGGGCACAAGGAAGGAGGTGCAGCATTCCTGCCATGGGAGGGTGTTTGTCAGGCTGCAAGCAGAGCTACCAGAGTGTGGGGACAGTGTGGAAGGGGCTCGTTCCTCTTCATCCCCTCTCGACTGCAGTGCAGGGGATGCAGTTCTGAGGAGCTGCTTTCCATGATCCATGCAGTGCTGGTGCTCCCCTCTCCCACACCCTCCCCTCTGCCTGCTGCCTGGGGAGGAAAGCTGAGGTGAGTGGCACAAACTTCTGTCCTGTTGTGATTGTGCTGGCAGGAGCCCTCCTTGGGCCATGTCCCTCGTCCTGCACCTCCTGGACTCAGAGCAGATCTGCCAGTCCACTGCTGGAAACACTGAATCTGCCTCTAAAATACTCCTGGGGAGTGAAAGATGGCTGTGTTTGATGCTTACACACTTCTTAGGACGTGTTCACAGTGACAAAGCCGTGGCACTTGGGTGGAAGGACTTGCAGCCTTTTCAAGAAGCAGCTGCAGGATCTGGGTGGCCATCACCCCTCCTGCAGATGCAGTTGTGGGCTCCATGTCTGACCTCCAGCCTGCACTGGGCAGGCGTGGCTGGAAGGCAGATGAGGGGTAGGATTACATCTCCTGGGATCACATCTTCTCCTGCACCTGTCTGTTTGGGCACAGCCAGTGCCAGGTCAGCTGTCCTGCAGCTTCTCCTGGGACAGCTCACCCTGTTTGCCTGTCAGAGATTTTGTCTGAGTCCAGGCTTGCAAATGGTCCCTCCTGAGCCCTGGCATGTGGGGTAAGGGGAGGCTCTCTTGGAGCCAAGAGCTGAATCTCACCACTCTGCTTTTCCCTGGATAACCAGCCCTTGTCCCAGACAAGGCTGTGAGAATACAATCCCAGAAACAATTCCAAAATGCCCCCAGGAGTTTCTGAGGCTGTGCCTGACGTGGCCATGGAACTTTTCAGAGTCACCAGCTGCTTTTGTTGGTGACTGGAGCAGCTCGGGGTGGGTGTGCAGTGCAGACAGAGGAAGGGCAGGAAGGAGAAGGTGCCCAGAGTGTGTGATGCTGCTCCTTTCCTTCTGTGGGCAGAGCTGGCAGTGCTGCTCACTCATTGTGCCCTTTGTCCCCAGGCATTCCGGGTGTTTGAACGGATGGCCAGGCAGGATGATGAGAAGAGGCACCGGGAGCTCGAGGCCAAGCTGAGGAAGAAGGAGGAGGAGGAGGAGGCAGCTGCAGCTGCTGAGAGGCTGAAGCTGTGCCCTGCAGCTCAGGAGATTGAGGTGGAGACAACAGAGCACATCCCAGCCCCAGACAGCGGGGAAGCTGCAGGCACACAGGAAGCAGCTGCAGCCCAGGATGCTGCAGCCCCCAGCCCGGTGTCAGTGGAGCCTCCAGGGGCTGCTGCCCCAGCAGAGCTGCCCATGTAAGGGTCTCTTACTTTCTTCATGCTCCTGGTGGGGGGAGGCAGAACTGTGGACAGGGTATCCACTGTTGCCTGCACAGCCCTTTTTGGATTTTGATTTTCTTCTGCAGGCACTCTGCCCGTCGGGAGGCTGTGAGGATTTCCCTTCCAAGGCCTCAGGCTTTGTGTAACTCCCCACAGGAGGCAGCAGTTGTTGTCCTGTGGGTGGTTCAGGGTTTCCCACTCTGCTCTGAGCAGGGGAGGTGGCATATCCTGTCTGTGGCCCCACAAAGCTGGGCTGGGCCAGGTGCTACTCCACAAACTGGTTGTGGTGTGCACTGTCCCTTTTCTGGCACTTGCTAAGGCTCATGTGGAAGTCCTGGCACCAGCCTGCCATCTTTTTATTAGTGCTGGACTCCCTGGCATGCTGGGAGAGATCCCAGCAGCCAGTCTGGGAGTGTGCACAGATACCTGCAGTACCTGCAAGTTGGTGCTGGCCTGGCCTGTGACAGCAGCAAATGGGTTTGGAGCCTTCTAGAGGTCTCTGGCCCAGCCCTTGGCTCAGAGCAGGGCCAGCTTTGAAGATCAAGAAAGTGCTGCAGAGTTTTCTCTTTAGCAGGCTTGGTGGCTTTCCAAGAGTGCCAAGCAGTTTCCATTTGTGCAGAAATGTCCTTGTGTCAAAGTCCTTCCACAACTTCTGGGACACTTCCAGTCTGACTCTGAGCAGCAAGACGTGAGCTGTGAGGGCCAGCATGGCCTCTCTGAGCCATGTACCTGAATGCAGGTCCTGTACAGGGTTCACTCACCCTTCCCTGCCACCAGATTGACCCTGAGCCAAGTCAGAGCTGCCCAACCCTTACTCAGGGCCTCATGCCCCACTGGAGTTCAAACTCCTGTGTTTCTTTGCTGAGGAAGTGATGCTGTGAGCTGGCTGTGCAGACTCCATCTCCTCCTCTCCTCCCAGGTGAGTTCTGTGGTCAGACCCCATGTGAGGGCTGTGCTGACCCTCTCTGATCACCACAATGGTCCTGGCTATATGTGGGGCTTTGCTGTGGCTCATCCCTGCTTTCCCACTGGTGCTTGGTGAGGAGGGAAGCTTGGTCTGGTGATCCCTGTCCTCCCAACCAGTTTTGGACATGTCATTGGGAAGAGCAAGCTGCCAGAAAGAAAGGACCACTGAAAGAACCCCAAATCCTGTAAAAAACTGGGCTGGCTGATGCCCCTGAGGGGCAGAGAGAATTCAGAACTCAGATTTTGGGGCTGTCAGCCCTTGGCATATGGAAGAGACAGTTTGAGGACCAAAATCTTAGGAACAGTGGAATGATAAGTGGCAGGAGTGGGGAGGTTTGGTTCTTCTCCCAGGGGATAGTTGGGCACTCAAACAGGCTCCAAGGCTGCCAGAGCTCAAGGAGCATTTGGGCAATGCCCTCGGGTAAGTGGTGGCATTGTTGAGCTTGTTCTGTGCCAGGCCAGGAGCTGGACTCGATGATCCTCGTGGGTGCCTTCCAGCTCAGGATATTCCATGATTCCATTATTCTAGGACAATGGTGGAGTCAGGTTCTGCAGCCTTGGCTGGAAGCTGTGTTGGAGAGGAGCCTGAGCTCTTCTGGCTGTGTTGGAGAGGAGCCTGAGCTCTTCTGGCTGTGTTGGAGAGGAGCCTGAGCTCTTCTGGCTGTGTTGGAGAGGAGCCTGAGCTCTTCTGGCTGTGCTGGAGAGGAGCCTGAGCTCTTCTGGCTGTGTTGAGGAAGAGCCTGAGCTCTTCTGGCTGTGTTGGAGAGGAGCCTGAGCTCTTCTGGCTGTGTTGGGGAAGACCCTTAGGGTGGCCACCACTGTGGGAGGGGGAAACAGGACTGGCAAGGTGCCTGGTGAGTCACCAGGAGGAGGAGAAAGGACTGGGGTGTAACTGATGTGCATCCTAGGGGATAAAAAGCCAGAAGCCAAAAATTAAATTACCTGCAATGACTGTGCTGGAGCTCTCTTGGTAAAGCAGGGTTGTCAGACTGGGGTGCCAGTCTGACACCAATCCATGGGCAAAATTAGCAAGTGAAAAAAAGCCCTGCCAGAGTGCACAGCAGAGGCCTGGGTGTGTCCAGCCCAGCTTTCTCCCAGTGGAGAAGGGAGATTGGAGGCCCAGTGAGGCTGTGAGCAGAGGGAGTGGGCTGGGCTGGGTGCCAGCTGCTTGTGTCCCTGTGCAGGCCACGTTTGCCCTGTGAAGTCTCACCTCACAACTTTGGTTGTGGGGCAGCAGCTGGTGTGAGGAGAGTTCAGCTGCCTGAAAACAAATGTCAGGGCTGCAGGAAGGAAACTGGAGAGCTCAGGAAGGAAGGTGAGGACTCGTGTGGGAGCAGGGGATGGATCTGACAGCGAGCATGGTGAAGCCAAGAGAGGCGGTTTCTGCTCTGTGTGGTGAGAGCCTGGTTAAAACTCATCACTCGTGTGTGCCACCCTCTGAGCATGTCCTGGCACTGCTGGAGAGTGGTCCCTGGCAGACCTCAGACACTCAGCTGCTGTTTTGCATCCTGCACCTGTGGCATTGAACACCAAGCCCTATGTGGCATCTCCCCCCTGGGTGTTGCCGTGAAAAGAACGTGCAACTTCTGCCCTCCCCAGTGGGCTCTTCTCCCTCTTCTCTTGTTGCTCCCACCACCCCAGACTGGCTGGTGGGGTGGAACACCTGCAGCCCCCTTGGTGCCTGCCCACTTTAAACACACGGTGGTTGAGATCAGTGCAGGAGGCTCCGGCCCAGGCCCCGGAGTCTGGTGGTTTGCAGGCCGGGAGCAGGGGGCGTGTGCGGGCCTGAAGGAGGGCAGAGGAGCCCGCGGCTTTGTGGCGGGGCTGTAGTTGGTGATGGTGCCTCTGGGGGGCACTGGAGCCCCCTGCAAGGCACTGGGGGCCGGGCGGGCCCCCCGCCACAGACTATTAATAATTTACCCGACTGCTTAATTCTCCACAGCCCCTTCCTCCTGAGCAAAAACCCAGAGCTCCCAGCCTGGCTACGAGGGGCGCATGAGTAATGCACAGCTCTGGCAGCAGGAATGCAGAAAAGAGCTGAAACAAAAAATATTTCCCATCTCCCTTCCTTCCCCCCCCTCCCCGCCCCTCCAGCCGCTGGTGAAGAAAACCGCTGCCACCAAAATCTATATAAAAACTTGCTCATTCTGTCAACCTGATGGCTCTGGAAATGTAGGGCAGGTACCATCCCAGATCTGCCAGCTCCCATCAGAGCCTCGCGCTGGGTGCTGCTTGGGAACATCTTAGGAAGCACAGAGAGATGGTTGCAGCTTTTCCAGGGTCGAATCAAGCCGGTTTTGCAGGTGTGGAGGTTTGCAGGGCTCAGTTTGGGACTTGGCCAGGCTTCCCCACGTCCCTCACCTTGCCCATTTGTGAAAGGCAGGTGAATCAGTTCCTCTTTGCTGCCCTGTCATTGCACTGAGGACTGAGGTGTCTTTGGAGTGACTCTCATGCCAGGAGCTGTGCCGAGGGGGACAGAGGTCCCTGTGCCACAGAAGAAGCCAGACTCCCCTGGCAGCTGCCCCAAGTGTTCCAGCTGTCCTTCCCCAGCTGTTGCAGCTCTCTTCCTGTCCCTACCTTGCCAGGAGGGGAGCAGGGCACAGCCCTCCTGACGCCTCACCATGGGGCTGTTCTTGCTGGCATTGCAGCTGCACAGTCCCAGCTCTGGCTCTTCCCCCATCTGCTCCCAGAAGCCATCCTTGCCTGAGCTCAGCTCCTAATTTTGAACACCTCTGCTGCCCAGCACCCTCCCCTTCCCCCAGCTTGGATTCCATCCTGCATATATTTGCCACACAGCATTTAAAATAGAGCCTGGCAGCCCACGTGTGGCACTGCGCAGCCCGGCCTGTGCTTGTGCTTGATGACTTTGGTTCCTGGCTTCCCTCTGCTCCTTGCTTTCTCCCAGTATGAACTGGGGGGAAGCTCTCATCCCTCTGTCCTGTGAGTCCCTTCCCTTACTCCATGTACAGAGGTAGTGGCAGGAGGCTGGGAAGGGCAGTCCTGGAAGGCTGTGCCTGATGGTGAATGTCTCACCTCCATGTGTTTCTCCTGCCAGCTTTTGTGTGTCTCCCAGGTGCTCCAACCAGGTGTGCTCAGGATGAGGCAGCTCAGGTCTGTACCTTAGAGATCATCTGGGCAGGTGAGGTCTCTGAGAGGAGGATCTGTGGGTGTGGAGCAGCACTGCTGGGACATGGAACACTGTGCCAGGTGGGCACAGGAGGCTCTGTGAGTGATATTCCTGAGGAAGATATTCCTGAGGAAGATACTCCTGAGGAAGATATTCCTGAGGAAGATACTCCTGAGGAAGATGCTCCTGAGGAAGATATTCCTGAGGAAGATACTCCTGAGGAAGCCTCTGGCTGCTGCTGGGCAATCTGGCACAGGAACGTGCAGAGCAGAATGAAAGCCTGGGCTCTCTGTGGCCTCAGCCATTCACCTTCTGCAGTGTGGGGAGGGAAGAGGTGGCTAGAGGAGTGGGATAAGGTAAGGAGGGGGCTCTCCATGGCTCCCCACTTTGTGGGGCCTTGAAGGAGACCCTTGAGGTGTTCTGGAGTGCCATTGTGCCAGGGAAGGGGGCTGAGCAGCAGAGCCCTGGCCACCCTGAGTGCCCCAGTCACCTGGCCCAGGTGAGCTCTGCCACCGTGCTGGTCTCCCTGCCATTGCTCTGCTGCCCCTGAGAGCTGGGGCTCAGCAGTGACCTACAAAAATCCCCAGGTACTCCCTGACTTGCTGGCTGGTGAGAAGCAGAGCAGGATTGAACTGAAATGCATTAATCTGGTGAGCTGACTCGTAACATTCCAGTTCTCTCCTGAGACCCACCACTCCCATTCCCAGAGCCCCTGGCAACCTGGAGTTAACTCTTTGTGAGACACACACGGGGAGCATCCCTGGGATGACACAGCAGTGCTCTGGGAAATTTCCATGAGGAGCCTGTGTGAATCTAACTCGACTTAGCAACGGCTTGGCTTTGCTGGGAGCCCAGATGGCATTTTATTGTGAGGTGCCTGCAGGATGGGCTTCCTGGCATCGCTCCATCCTCCTTGGGGTGCTAGGGATGGGAATTTGACTGCTGGTCACCCTCTGTGGAGGAGCAGGGCTGTGAAGAGTAGCTGTTGCTGCACGCTGCTGACTTTGAGTCTGGTTTTGTTTGACTCACAGACTGCCTTGTCCCAGGCTTTCTCCTCTCAAGCCTTTTCCATCCAGAAGGGAGGGGAACCCAGTGGTTTTGCCTAGGACTGTCCAGACCAGAAGCCAGTTAAACTGGTTTCCTTCTCCACTGCCCCTATGGGCTTTCCTGATGAGTTCACCTCAGAGTCCGTGCTGTTCTTCCAGCCTGACCTAGAAAGGAGCTGATCTTGATCCATATTTAAGGAGAATCTGTCCTGGTTCCGATTCCTCCTCTGCACATGGGGCTGTGCACAGGGAATTCCTCTGGCACGACCAAGGCCTGTCATGAGCAGGAGTCAGACAGAGCTCAGAGAACGGCCTGACCTGGTACAGCCAAGCTCCATCTGGCCCCGGATCCTGTCTCTATCAGCAGCAGATGCTGGGGGAAGAGAAGAACAGAATAAGCAGTGCAGTGATACTTTCTCTGTGCTTTCACCCTGCCCTGATACATAGTGGCTCAGCAGCTTTCTAAACATTTGGTCCTTCAGCCCTTTGGGGGGATTATTTTCCCTTTTCTTTCTGAATTTCTGCCCTCCCATGCCTGGGGCACTCTGCACTCAGTGGGTCCCTGCCATGCGTGGCTGTTTTCTCCATGGGGTGAAGAGCCATTGAGTGGGTCCCCAGTGCCCTTCTGTGCCCTCTGTGGGGTTCTTCTATCATGGCCATTTTCACCTTTCAGCCTGTTTTTGAGTCATTATTTCCATGCTTGTTTCTCACCTGAACTTCCTTGTGCTCCTGGTCCTTCATGATTCTCCAGTGTTTCGAGGGCCATCCCCACACTTGTGTGTGGACCCATTGGTGTTCTCTGCCTCCCACCCTGTTTCTTTTCTCCTTGGCTGTCCTGATTTTGCAATGAGGCCAGGAAATCCTCTTCCAGCCACATGGTGCCTCTCTCAGTAAAGTGACATCACTCCAACCCCTTTTCCTCCCTTCTCCCCAACGCTGACAGCACCTTCAGGTGGGAGCAGGAGCTTCATGGAAGCTCTGTGTTGGTGAGACCTTCTGCCAACACACCCCAGTGTGTCCTTGGCTCCTTACGTGGCTCCAAGGCTTTTGGCCCTCAGGATCTGTTTGGTTTCTGGGGGGAACGTGTCCAGGTAATACTGAGGGAAGCAGGGAAATAGAACCTAAGTCATCTTTGATGAGTGGAGTCTGTCTTGCAATGGAGAGAAGCCATTCCTGCTGGGAGAATGATTTGAACCTGTATGCCTTCTCCCATTGTGGTGGGAATTTAGCTGCTCAGGAAGCATCCTTTCAAAGGGCTGGGGGTGAAATCCCTTAGCCCTTTCTCATGCAGCCCTTGTCACTCAAGCCTTTTGCAGATGGTGAGGAACAGTCAGGGTCCCATTTTCCAGTGTTCTCATGGAGAACCAGGCCCCTCTGGTTGGGGAGCTGAGATCAGCAGCAGAGTGCCAGTTTCCCTGTGCTGCACTGAACTGCTAAGGCTTTTGGTTGCCCTGCCAAGGTACTGAGCTCCAAAATTAGGTCCTGGGACCAAAAATAACTAAATTAAAACCTATAAATTTTTCTCTCAACAAGGAGAAAATCCCAGGGCTGGAAACCAAGGGACAGCATGTGCCCAATTCTTAGGTAAAAAAGCAGTCGCTGTTTGCTTGGTTTAATATTGCAGTCTTCACCAAAAGGGGCCTAACGTGGAAAAGTACCTGGATTGGGCCAGGTTGTGTTGGTGGTGCAGGGGTCTGGGAGGCCACCTTGTCCTCTGTCCCCACAGCTCAATCCCCTTGGCTTCCTTTGGCCTTATCCCCCTTTCCAGGGGGAGCCTGCTGGGCTGTGTGTGGGTCTCTCACTCTCAGGAGATCTCTGAAGCCCAAGGCTGTATAAGCTCTGTGCAAACTAAAGATCCCAGGGGTCTTTTCTGGATGGGAGCACATCCTGCTGTCCTTGACCTAAATATCCCAGCAGCAGTGAAATTAGCCCCCTGGTGCTGGCACTCCAACACTCTTCTGTGAGCTGGTGGTGGCATTTCAACTTGCCTAATGTCAGTGAGTTGGTGAACAGCTCTGTAAATAGCTCAGGACACAAAAGGGGAGGCTAAAGGCTCTCCTGAAGTGAGTGAGCTCGGGAAAGGGCAAGGCTTTCCCCCAGCAGGGAGAGGGGCAGAGCTTCTCAGTGGAGAGGAAACAAGTGGATTTGTTGGTTGGCTGCTGAGTAGAGCAGCCAAGGCTTGGTGTGGGTGGTGCCTTGGACACCTGGTACCCAGGAGCCTGGACCCCTTCCCACTGCATCACCTGGGCTTGGTGACACAATTTGGTTTAGGGAAATGTGTCTTGATTGGCTTGGTTTTTGGTCATTAGTCCCATCCTGGTGGTTAAGATGAAGTCTTAGGCTTCCTGAAGGTGAGGTGGAATGCAAATCATATGAGGAGCAGCTGAGGGAGCTGGAGGGGCTTAGCCTGGAGAAAAGGAGGCTCAAGTGGGACCTGCTCACTGTTGACAACTCTCTGACAGGAGGGTGGAGGGATCTGGCTCTGCTCCTGGAGAACAAGGGACAGGACAAAAGCAGCCTCAAGTGGTGCCAGGGGAGGTTTAGGTTGGATGTTGGGAAGATTCCTTCATGGAAAGGGCTGCCCAGCCCTGGCACAGGCTTGCCCAGGGAGTACTCATCCCTGGAGGGGGGGTTAACAAATGTGCAGATTTGGCACTTGGGTACAGGAGTTAGTGGTGGCCTTGACAGTGCTGGGGACACAGTAAGACTTGATGGTCTCAAAGGTTTTTCCAACCAAAATAATTCCATGATTCCATGATCCTTGTAAGACTGACGGTGGGCACTGCAGGCTTGAGCCTGGGCTGTGTCTCAGGTTTCAGAGTGAGGAGGAAGGCACTGGTTTGCATTTTTCCCTTTTTGTTTTTGAGAGCAGGCCCACCAAGCTGCACAGCTGAAGGTGTGTGCTCAGGACCTCAGGGATAATGGGCTATGGGGAGCTGTTGACAGACTTCTGCCCTCTTTGGGGGTGAAGAAGACTTTCCCAAACTAGATTTGGGTTGTTCTCCAGCAAACCAAACACACCTGGGCTGGAAGGAATCCTGAGGATTGGGAGGGCCCTGGACCACTGCTGTGCTCAGGGCTGGAGCTTGCTGCCAGCCAAGGAGTGTCAGAGAGGATCGAGATGGATCAGAGAGGATCACTGGGTCCTGAGGCTCATTGACTGCAGTGTGACTTGAGCTGTAAAGGAGGGGATTTGGCATTCAGCTTGCTTAGTGCTGTGCCAAAGCCCTCATTAGCTGAAGTGCTGGTACAAAGAAGCCTTTGTGTAGCCCTGGGTGCCTCCTGGACCCCAGTGAAGGTCTGGGAGCTGCACTCTACGTTTTCCTACCACAGAGCTTCTCAGGCAGAACCCAGAGACAGAAAGTGCAACTGTCCTGATGTTTTGATGCCAAAAGATGTTAAATCTGGAGGTGGGGGGGGAGGCTCCTTTGCAGCTTGCTGGCAGAAGGAGCACAAAGCTGGGATTTTCCATGCACACAATCCCTGCAGCTTTGGGAATGCAGCTTTCTGATAAGGGTAAATTCTGACTTCCCTACCTGTTGCTACAGCACCCACACTGGAACCCTGAGGAGCAGAGGGCATACTTTACCCTCTTCAAAATCATCTTAGAAGCTGGGTTCTTCTAGCTTTGGCTGTTGTCCAGCTCAAGCTGAAGCTTGGTAGCAGCTTTTTTGGGGGTGCTCAGATCTTCTTGTGGCTTGAGACACTTTGAGTTCTAATCTGGAGGGCTAGTAGGCACAAGTTCTGGAAATCTGTATTCCAGTAAATCTGTATTCTGTTGCATGTGCTGGTGTCTTTGGGTGCTGGCACTGCTCTGTGGTTTCTGCCCTGCTGGGCTGCATGCAGCCCCTCCAGTGCTGGGAGGGTGGGATGCAGGTGTGGTGCAAGGTGCTTCCCAAGGAGGGAGCAGGCATTTGTGTCAGGGTGAAGGCCTGCAGGCTGCTGGAGAGCCACCCTAGGTGGGTGACTCAAGTGTTGGAGGATGGTGGCTGCTGACAGGGTGCTGGTTCCCTGCAGCAGCAGTTTCAGGGGGACAGGCTGTGGGCTGCTCCTCTCTCTCTTCCTCAGTATCTCCACATCTGGCCTGACGTGTTTTCCTTAAAGCTGCCTAAATAATTCACCTTGGCTAGTAGCAAACAGCAGTTCCAGCTCTGAGGAAGCTTTCTGGGAATGCCAGTGACGAGAGGGTGCCTGCTGCACTGGCCACTGAACCGTGGCATCCTTGGCTGCTAGATCCAGGTATCCTGGACTTCCCTTCCTGAGAGGGCAGAGATCCTGCCTTGTGAAGCTGAACTGCCCCAGGCTGAGAGGATCACTGTCATTGAGTTCTCAAAATGCTTGGGATATTTTCCTTCTTCCCATGAAGAGAAAAAGAGGTCCATTGAGATTATGCCATATCAGTTCCCTCCCATGGCACTTTCCTGTGGCACTTTTTTCATCTTTTCCTCAACTTTTGCATGCTTGCACCAAAACTCCTCAGTGAAGAGGAACTCAGGGAGCTGCCCTGCTGCTTCTCAGCTCAAACAGCCAGATCCCTTGGGATGTTTGGTTCCTGCTCTCAGTTTGTGTCCAGCACTGTGCTCACAGAGTTGCTGCTGCAGCTGTTGAGCTCCAAGGACACAAACAGCTCACTGTCCACAGAGCAAGGATTGCTGTTGCCATTTCCACATTGCTCAGCTCATCGTGCGTCACCAACCCACGGAGCTGGGAATCCCGGAGTAAGAAATGCCCAGAAATCTGTGCATGGGGCTTGACATGCAGCTCAATCCTCAGACATCCAGCATGCCTACCAGCACTGCCATGGCTCAGGGGTGCCCTTGTGCTGCTGTCCCGTGTGCAGGGAGTGGCTGCAGTGCCAGGGCCAGCGCAGCCGTGCTGCGCCATGTGGCTCCGAGGAGTGGGAAACAGATCGGCTGCTTCTCGACGGTGCATTGTTAAAGGTTTCACCTCCCCCAAAATGACACATTGCGAGCAAAAATAGAACAAGACAGAACACATAGACCCACCCCCACCATCCCCACCACCCGGCAGCCAAGTGCACGCAGTGCCAAACCCTTGGGTTTAAAAGCTGGTGCTTTGTCACCCTCCCTTCCCCTGGGTCCTGCCACCACCTGCCCCAGCCCAGCAGGCATTCAGGCAGTCTGGTGAGTGACCATCACACCAGGAGCAGCCATCCTGCTGGGACACTCACCACCAAACCCACACTGTGTGCTGGATCTGGCCTCGCTCTTCACCTGGTGGGTCTGAGGATGGGAGCAGGAGCCGTGGTGTTGGTGCAGGAGGTTCTCGTGTCTGCTGCACAGTGGTGCTCTTGAGACAACATAACAGATGCCTTTGGCCAGGAGGGCCAGGCTTGGCCCAGCATGCTGTGAGCCAGAGCTGTCTCCTGTGAATGGAGAGGGAAGCTGCCTCCCAGCCAAGGAGCAGGGTCCAATTCGGGAGTGCCACTGGTGTGTGCTAAGCACAGTTGGACCAGGCAGAGATCTGGTTGGAAAACGTCCAGGAAAGGAAGAGTTGCTCCAGGAGGTGGTAGAGCTGTCAGCCGTTTGTCAGCAGTGCCTAACAAGGCTGCGGCCTGCCTTCACCACCCTGGATCCTCCATGGATCCAGAGCTGGCACTTAACACTGGCAATAAAATGATCCAAGCTCTGTGAGTCCCCCAGTGATCCTGTTCAGAGGTACGAAGGCCATTGCATGGATTTTCAACATTGGAAACAGAGCTGAAGCAGGGCCTGGTGGTGTCTTGGAAAAACAGCTGGAGGGGTTTGGACTTGATGTTGGGGAGGAGACGAGTGGAGAAGTGATGGCATTGGAACTCCCAGCCCCAGGACGAGCAGCCATGGCTGGAGGGAAGTTAAGGCACAGGGGGAACTTCTCCCCCTGAAGCTGGATGAGTGAGGATGAGGCAGTGGGGCTGAGCTTGTCCAGTGAGCTGCCCATGATGGCAGAGGTGGCAGTGACACGTCCCTCTGTCACCCAGCCATGCTCCAGGTAGGGCACAGTAACAGCTCTGGAGAATGACAGAGCTGTCCCACAGGGGCTGGGCCAAGGCTGCTGTCACCTGTGCAGAGAGACATTGGACAAAGTCCCTGCAGAGCAAGTCCTGCCTCAGTTTCCCTGTTGCACAGTTAGCACTGGCTGTCCACTTGTGCCCTCAAAGGCAGTGAGATTGTGTTTGGTGAGCTCCAAGTGGGGCTCCAACATCCAGAACTGCCTGCCTGGGATCTGCTCTGCCCCCGTGCTCTTCTCCTGAGGAAGAGAAGGCACATCCAGGACAGACATGGTGGCTTTGTGACAGCAACTGATGGCTGTATTTATCTGTGCTGAGGCCGTGTGGCATTTGCAGCTGGTGTCTCACCCACCACGTGTGCCTTTGTACCAGTGGATTTCTCCCATCTTTGATGATCTGCATCTGGTCTCATGAGCCTTGGCTGGGCATAGGCTCTCAAAAAACTCCTTTTAAGTTTTTCCCAGGAGAGGTCTGGAGGGGAACAGCCTAGGGGAAGCAGCTGCTTGATGGTTCCTGTCTAGTTCTTGTGATAGGAGGGAGCCATAGACACTTGGAATGGCAACTCCTGGCTTCCCCCAGGTGTCTTGCTGGCAGGTTTGGGAGGAGCCAGGTTGGGATCTGCCTCGGCTTCTCATGGAGGGAGACTGCAGAGAACTGAAGGGTGGTGCAGGTAGGACTGTGGGGTATTGAAACCCCCTCCATGCTGCTGCCCCTGAAGATCACAGAAGAACAGAAAGTGGCCACACAAGGAAACAATCTCTTAGGAGATAAACAGCCCAGCAGGGTTTAAAATCGGGTCAGATTGGTGCTCTGGTTCACCATGTGAGCTCGTGGCCAGCCTGGGGTGGAGGGCAGGAGTCCCATGAAGCTGTGCTGTGCCTGGGCAGACCCCACAGCCTGGGTAAACATCCTTCCAGGGCATTTAACCTGGCAAGTTGCCCCTGGCTACACACAGACCCTCCTCCCTGATGCAGGCTGCTCTCTGTGCCCTGAGAGAGTCCAGCTGAGTGCCACCCCTGGGCTGTCCTAACCGAGGACAATGCCTGGGGACACGCCCCCGTGTTTCAGCCCCTCGGCTTCCCCCGGGGGCTGTGCCCTGACCCTGAGGGCCCTGAGGGCCCCGTCCCCGCTCTGTGCTCGCCCTGCAGCCTCTGTGTGACTCCCACCACAATCCGGGGGCGGCTGGGAAGCGGCAGCTGGAGCCAACGCAGCAGCCCCGGTGCTCGCTGCCATGCCAACCCTGTTTCCATGGCAATGGGCACCCAATGGGCGACTGCCAGGCAGGGCCAAGAGACCCGAAAAGTGCTGCGGTGCCCCCCGAAATGGCCAGCTGAGGTTGGGAGCCCAGGGGTGTCCCCAGTCCCAGGACAGTGCCCGGGAGCGGAGCAGGAGCACCGCAGCCCACAGGTGTAACAGGGCAGGTGAAACCTTTGGGGCATCTGGTGGAACCACAGAGGAAAAAACAAATGGGGAGGTGTGCAGAGCCATGTTGACAGCCCCCTCCGACTGTCTTACAGCCTAATTTAATTAAAATAGATGGTTCTTACATAACCCTCAGGGCACTGTGCTGCTGGAGGCACCCCCAGCCCATACTAGTGGGAGCCCCCCAGAGCTGGGGTGCCAGGAAGGCAGCAGGGCACAGGAGGACAGGCTCCCCAGGGCTGTCTGTGTCTTCAACAGCCCCCCTTTGTATAAATCACTGAGCCCCATGTTTATCCAGCTCTACATTGTAGCCTAGGTGAGTATCAAAACATTTTAAAATAACTCTGCCTTTTGTTAGCACCACAGCTATCTTTCAGGGAGATTTGATTTGATTTGATTTGAAAGCCCTCTCGGTGAGGGTTCAGTGGAATAGATCCCCAGCCCAGCAGTTTAAAGGGATATAGGTGTGGTCATCTCCTTTCTTGGTTGGGAACACTGTATTGATTATTGCTTATCGATCTGATAAACCCCATCTTACCCCTGCAGCCACGTCCTCAGCTTTTCTGACATTTCCACAGCTGGAAGGGGCAGTGTTGTGCTCAGAGTGTTGCTCATGATTCACTTGTCCAGGCACCCTGGGATGGCTCTTGAGGTATCCTGGTTCCCAGCTCCATCACCTCCATGTAAACAATTGCCCTGGTCATAACAGCTGGTGGTTTTCCCAAATGTTAAAATCGGGGTGAGCAGAGCCAGTGTTGTGTTTTCCTGGTGAACTCAGGTCACAACCATAGGCCACCACCTCTGCAGTCATGACAGTGGCTTGGGGAACAGCTCACACCCAGCCAGTGTCCCTGCTCCAGCTGTGATGGGAATTGGAGAGAACAAGGAACTCTGTACTGGAGCAGAGGTGGCCAGGAGGGCACCCTGGGCCCACTGGGGGCCAACTCTGCACCTTTTGGGCAGCCAGACCATCGTGTGTCTCACCAGTTGTCCTTTCAGCAGCCTGACTGCTGCTGCAGCAGACTGGGGAGGGGGGACTGGGAGTCACCCACAGCAGGCAGGGTGGCTGTGGTCCCTCTGTCCTGTGGCTGCTCCCTTCCATAGAGCCAGCACTGAGGGAGAGACTGGGCAGGAGCCCAGCCTTGGGGATGCTGTAGGAGGGCCGAGCAGAGCAGAGCCCTCCCTTTTGGTTTCTTGCATCCAGCTCTCAGGCTTCCTGCTCTGTCCAGGCTCTGGTCTCTCTGACATTTAATGTGTCACCCCTTTCTCCCCCCACCAGGAGACAGGAGCAGTTCCAGACAAACCCTGACAGCTACAACGGAGCTGTGCGAGAGAATTACACCTGGTCCCAGGACTACAGTGACCTGGAAATTAAAGTGCCTGTGCCCAAGCATATTGTCAAAGGCAAACAGGTAAAGTGGTGTTAGTGGCATCTCTTTAGCACTTCTTTTCCATTGGGGTGTGCAGCTTTCCTGGTTTGGAGCAGAAAGGCTCCTTGTGCTTTGTACTGAAGGACCAGGATGTGCTTGTGTCTTATTCTCCAGTGTGAGTCTGCTGGGGACTGAGATCACAGCCTGTCCATGTCCCTGTTGTGCTGCAGTGTCCTCTGCTCCATCTGAGCTGGGTTCCCTGGCACTACCTCGCTCTTTCTGTGCTTCTTCTTTCTGCTTCCACTACCTGCACACTCACACGTGTGTTTTGGAGCCTCGCTGGGGATGGCTGCCCTTCCTCACTTGTTCCTCTGGCTCTGAGTGTCTTCTGCCTTCTGTTTGGAAGCAGGAGCTGCTGGAACAGCTCCTCTGGCACTGGGGAGCTGGATCAGGCACAGCCCCTGTGTGGCTTGACCTGCTCTAGATGGAAGGGAGCCGGCCTGGGGTGGAGGCTGAGGGCCAGCCCCTCCCCCTGGCTGGCTTCTCTCCTCTCTCTTTGGCTCAGGCAGGAACTTCCCTGTTCTGCTTGTGGTCACAGTATTTTTCCTGCACCACTTGTGTTCCCTCCTGGTCAGGGAGCCAGAAGGAGCATGCCCATGGCTGGCCTAAGTCAAACCTAGAAGTTGGAACTCTTTTCCCAAGTGCTGCCCTTTCCTCTGTATTTTTCCATTTGGGAAGCCTGTGCTCCCCCACCTCCTGCTCTCCTCTGCTTCCAGGGTGGCTGAAAGGAGCACGCTGGAGTTTGTCACTGGCTTCAGCCTACACAGCTCCTCAGCATGCCAAGGAATGTCACTGGCAGCAGCAGCAGCAGCAGCCTGGGCCACAGGGGTGAGGGGGCACACGGCTTCCACAGGCACAGCAGGGCACCAGGAAGATGCATCTCTCCCAGCGGGTCTCTAAAACAAACCCAGGCTGTTTCTTGAAAGGATTCTGGGGTGTCCAGATGGATATTCCATCCCTACCCATCATACTCCGATCACGATTCCTCTCCCTGACTGGAGAAGTTTCCTCCATGCCAGGGAAGTTGTGTTCTTGCCAAGAACCCCACACAGGGCTCTGTCTGCTCCATCCTTGGCCGTGGAGAGGTTCAGGAGCTGCAGGAGCTCACAGGAGTGGAGACAGAATATGGTTTCCCAACCTCTCCTTGGTTCCAGACTGTGCCATTGCTGTGGAAGCATCCCTGCACCTCAGAGCAGAAAAAAAGGGGCTTTCAAGACATCCCCTCCCATGCCAGTGCCCATGGCATGGCTCTGCCTACTCTTGCCCCAGGATCTGACCACGCTGCCCTCTTGAAGCAATTGGTTGTTTGGATGCTGGACTTCCCTTCTCCTTGCACTCTCTTTCCTGGTGTTTTGTTCATCCATCCTTCTTGGGGCTCCTTTTGGCAGCTGAGTTTCCATTTCCAAATGATTCCATGTCTTCCCAGCCTTGGGGAATGAGAACAGACAGGCTGGGTCTTGGGCCAGAGCAGGAGGACTCTGAGCAATTTGAAAGCTCCATGGACTTTGGACATGTTGTTCATGGGTACCTGCACAAGAGCAACATTCTCCTTCATTCAGACAGCTTCACATTTAAAAAAAATTACCAGATTTTTGGCTTCTGCCTGCCAAGGTGGGATTAAAAATTTCCCCTTTTGGTCCTTGGGCTCAGGGTGTACCCAACTCTAATGCTGCTCACAGTCTTCCTTATGACATTTTTTGGGATTCAGGCTGTTCCTATGGCACATTTTGCTCTGGTGAGCTTAAGGTTTCCTTGTATGGAGCTCAGGTGTCCTTGGAACAGGAATGGGCAGTTGGGTAGGTGGTAGCATCTTCCTCCATGGTCCCCACCTCTCTGATCTACTTATGGGTGCCACAGAGGCCCATGGATGTGAGCACTTAAATAGAAATAACGACTCTGGGCCTCTGTGGACTCAAGGGGAGACAAGCTGGATTCCTCTCTCAGTTTGTGTTGCTTGTTTGAGCTGCAGGGGCAGGCGTGGGCGTTGAGTGTGCACAGAAATCACTGTGGTGCAAAGGCCACAGCACACAGACAGGAGCTGGCTTTCCTTGGGAGCAGCCAAGTGTTTTGGGGAGCAGAGGTGCTCACAGGAAGCACGTGGGGGAGGGACAAGCAGCTTCAGAGCTGCCAGAGTACTGCAGGTTGCTCTTGGCCTTCCCCCAGCTGTGGGTTGGACACAGGTACCACCTGAGCCCTCTCAGACACGTCCCCCCATGCACAGAGGGGCAGGGCATGTGCTGCCCCTGTCCCTACTCCTGGGGGGCTGGTGTGCTGGGTAGGACCTTCTTGCTAGGTGCAAGTGGAAGCAGGTGTTGCAATTGCTTCTCATGTTGGCTGCTTGCACAGGTAAAATCTTCCCAGTTTGTATCTCTTCTTCCATTTGGGTTTCTCTGCTCCCCTCTCCCCATGCGTGGCTGGTCCCAGAGCCACCTAAAAGGTGACCCTCAGCCCCACCAGATATCTTGTGCAGCCACCTGTGAATAAAACCCCTCTCACATTTGGTGGTTCTTGTGCATGCTGGTCCCTCAGACCTTTGCCTTCCATGTCTCCAGCTTTTCTGGCCCTCTGTACCCCAAAGAATTTCTCCCCACAAGGTGACTTTGGAGTCACCTTGCTTTTTTTTTTTCCCCTTGGTCCTTTCTGGGCAGGCCCTGTACTATGCTGAGAGCCCAGCATCAGCAGCTCTGTCACTGTGCCTGGGGACCTGAGCAGATGGTGGCAGTGGAGGGCACAGAGCCTCATCCCCATGCCTTGTCTCTGCAGTGGGGCATCAGCACTGGCCTGGAGGGAGCTGCTCCGTGGTGGCAGCACCTCCTCTGGAGGTATTTTCATCCCAGGGCAGCTGCTCTTGTAGAGGCTGTGCACAGCCACATGGCAGATGACAGCGTGTTGTCCTCTCCCATCTTCACCTCCCCTCCCCAATCCCCTGTGAGCAGGGTCCTGCTCCCAGCATTGCACTGGAGCTCAACTGTGTGTGCTGGGCCTCCTCTGCCCCTGCTGGAGCACACAGCAGGCTGGGGGCTGTACCCTGGTGACATCAGTCAGACACAGCCACGCTGCCCTCCCTGGCTGTGGCTCTGCCTGTCTCCTGCCTGCGTGGAGCTAGTGAGCTGCTGGAAGTCTCCTAGGTAATGGATAATGTAATAACATTTCAAATGAGATCTGCAGAGCAGGAGGAAGATCTGGGGGAACTCTGGGAGAGAATGCAGGCAAATCTCACTGCAGTCTCCTCCTCTCGGGCCAGCGCTGGGGGCCACAACCCTGCCCCTTGCCAGCCAGATCCTCCCTACATCCCCTAGCCTGGCGCGGGCTCTGCTGGTGGCACCTCAGGGCTAGAGGGGACAAGAGAGAACATATGGTCTCTACAGAGACCGAGGGTACTGCGTGCTTCTCACAGGCTGCCTGTGTCTCCCCAGGGGACAGCCGTGTCACCTGCATGGCAGGTCAGAGCAGGGTTCCCCATATGGCTGCTGTGGGCGGGAGCTGGCCCCGTTCCTGGGGCCGGAGCTGCCCCTGGAGCAGGGAGCCAGGAAAGCGTGCTGCAGCATTCCTCCTGCACACAGCCCCTCCTCACACAGCCGATGGGAGGCCTGGGCTGAGCCCAGTGCTGGCTCCAGCAGCTGAAGCACAGCCAAGGAGCATGCTTTCAGCATGGTGCAGCAAAGAGGGGATGACCTGCTGCAGCTCTAGTGTAGGAACCCCCAAATTGCCCCTGCTTGGCTATCAGGATGACCCACACTCATGCCTAGCTTGTCACAGTGACAGACAGGCACACCCCAAAGAGCTCTCTGACAGCAAGTAGGTGTCCAACCTTTGAATGCTGTCTGGAGGCCTGTAGCATTACTGGTGTTCTTGGAGGGGAAATGGAGGCGTGGGGTAGAATCAGCTGTCTTTAATCCTTCAAGGGTTGCTGCAATTGCAGGGCTGTACTGCTTTTCCTTCCCTGAAGAGGTTCCCTCTCTCCTCCAAACTGTCTCTGTTTGCTGTGAGAGAACAGCGGGATTCCCACCCTGCCGCTACAGGCAGGGCTGGGAGCTCTTCCCTCTTTCATGCCCTGCAAGTGCACTTAACCCCAAACCCCAGCGAGGTGCCAAGCAGGAGTCTTCCAGATTGTTGTCTATCTCTTTGTTTCCAGGTGTCTGTGGATATCAGCAGTGGTGCAATTCGTGTGGCAGTGCTGGAGGGAAGCAGCCACCGCGTCCTCATGGAAGGGAAACTCACCCACAAGATCAACACAGAGAGTTCTCTGTGGAGCCTGGAGCCTGGGAAGTGTGTTTTGGTAAGGATGGTCTACACCAGCCATGCCTCCTTGGCAAGCAGCTCTGTCCACACTTGGCCTAGGAACCTGGAGCATCTGGAAGTTTGAGCCAGCTCTGGATGTGTCTTCCTTTGCCTGTCCAACGTCTGCCTCATGCTGCCCTTACCTGTGTGCTGTGCCTTACCTCCTGCTCTTTGAGTTGCCTGTCAGGGTGGTGGCTGGGCAGCAGGACTGTCAGGCTGGGCAAAGGAGTCCCCAGCTCCAGCTGAGAGTCCTCAATCCTGGCATGGGCCCCTGCACTGCAGTGCTGGTCCTGCACACCTGGCCTTGCTGGCTCTGCCTTCCAGTTCTCCTGGGCCCACTCACTCCAACTCCATCCTCTCAGCAGGTGCCTGTTCCCCACCATTCCTTTCTGTCCTGTCATGGGACTCCTGCTTGCCCTGTTTGATGTGGACACTGTGGCTCCTCTGCCTCCAGCAGGCCTGTGGTTTGTTGTGTGCCTGTCATCCCAAATCATCCCTGCCCTGGTCTCAGGGCTGCTGGTGCCCAGCTGTGTATTACTGGTGGGTTCCCAGCCCCCAGCCTCATTTCTGATGTGCTCCAGATGTTCAGTCTGCCCATCACCTGGGATTTCGAGTGTCAGTTTGCAAAGTTTATATGCCAGTTTGGGGGCCAGGATTATGCTAGGAGCAGGATTTTGCTACCTGTGACCATCTTTGCCCTATCCTTTTCCACACAGAGGCTTTTCCAGGAGAGTTTCAGGAGTCCCAAGGCTGTTGTGAGACCCAGGATGGGACACGTGCTGTCCCTGGGAGGGAGTGAGCTGGCTTCAAGCCTTTCTCTGTGGCACGAGAGTGGCAGCAGATGAGCACCCAAATCCAAGTGGAAAACAGAGTAGGAATGTGCTGCCAGAGTCATGAATCCTGGAGGGTGTGTGAGGAGGCAGCACGGTGCCACTAGACCATTGCTGACCTGCAGGGATGTACCTCGAGTGACAGGCTGGTGCCAAAAGGCTGAGCAAGGTCCCTGCAAGGCAGAGGAGCTTCTCCAAGGCTGCTAGGCCATTGAAGGGACGTGGTAGTGCCATTCTTAACCTGAATTTTGTAATTATTCATAAACAATATTGAAAATTCGCTTCTCTGTGACACGGAAGCAATCCTGGAAAGGCATAAACCCACTGAAGAGGAGATGGTCCAGCAGGTGGCTGCTCCACAGTGTGGATGGAAGTCTAGAAGTCCCTGGTGGGTGTTCCCAGCAGCAGCAAGGGAGGCAGTGCCTGTTCCATACCCCTTAAAGGCTGGGAATGGTGCGGGTGGAGCGAGACTCGGTGCCTCCTGGAGTGGCCGCGGGCAGCGTGGGGAGCAGAGTGGGCCCATCACTTCCAGCCCCAGAGCTGGCTCTTGCCTTGAAAATAGCACAAGCCCAGGCTTGTGAGGATCTCCAGCTCCCTGCCAACATATTGATGGTGGGATGAGATCTCGCTTGAAGAATTGTAAGGTAACTGGAGCACAGTGAGTAATTCTCGCCCGAGAGCATCTCCTTTTTCCATGCGCTGAGTAGCCAGGAGTGGTTTGTGCCTTCCTCTCCATTCATTCATCAGGGGACACCCACCCTTGTGGGAATGCATTGCTTCATTCAGTGCCTGGATGGGGCCATTGGGGTTTGTTTGGAGATTATGGGGCATGTGGACCCTTTCTGCACCCCAGTTTGTGCATCGAGCACAAACTGAGCTCCAAATAAAGCAGTTGGGCTCTCTCCTTCCTGCAAGGTGCTGCCTGGCTTCCCTGTGGGACCCAACCACGGCATCCCCTGGCAGGGTGTGGATGTAACCAAAACTGAACTCACCCAGTGCCAGCGCTGGGGTTGTCCAAGGAGATCCTGCCCACCCTGGGGACTGCTTGGGGCACCTTGGTGGCCTTGTCCATGCTGTGTGTTTGTGGTCTGTGAATCGAGGTGATCCCTGCAGCAAAACTCTGTCTTGGCACCAAGGAGGTGAAATCTTTTCCTTGGTCCTGTCTGTCTGAAAAGGTCTCAGTTCTGTGCAGAGAGGCTGTTGAGTCCCATGTCCTCTTGCAGGTGGAAACAATGTACTCTATTGTTTTGAGAACAGGAATGAAAAACACCACCTGTTGTTTTGAGAAGGAATATTGTTTGGAGAGTTTATCTACAGGACTTCTCTAGGGAAAGCAAGAGGCTTTCCCTTGTAAAGAAAAGATCCTGACAGGCCTTCAGCCATGAAGTTTCAGAGACACCGAATTCTCTGCCCCACAAAGGATCATCAGGATCTCCAGATTCTTCAGGAGGCTGCTGTAACAGCTTTTTTGCTGTTCTCAGCCTCCCTGGCCTCGTCCCTTCTGGGATGCCATTCAGGGGCACGCTGTGAGCAGACTCCCTTCTCCTCCAGCTCTTATCCTGGGAAGATTATTTTGCCTTCCAACCCATCCTAGTCCTGCTTCCCCCATCCTGCCTGGTGTTCTTCTTCATGTATCCTCTTCATTACATCACTCACACTCCAGCAGTCCCTGAACTCCCCTCACCAGCATTCAGAGACCACTCTGCCTTCCACCAATGCTCCACAGAGCTCTCACAGCTGGAGCCCAGCCTGACACCAACATGTTTCTCATCCCATCCTTTGGCACAGCCGTGTGCATGGCAGCAGAATCCAGCTGGCATTGTTCTGCAGGGAGTGCCCTGCCGACGTGGGGTGGGGGCCTGGCTGGACCTCCTGCTCAGGATTTTGTCCCAGGATCGTGCCCCTGTCTGTGGCATTCTGCACAGTCCCCTGGTCCTGGGTGTCATCCCTGTGCTCTCCCTTCCCCGTCACACCCGCTCGCTTGTTGAAAGGGAGATTAAAATAACCTCGCTGTTTTTAGCAATCCCCACTGGGTGTTGTGCACAACTCCTTTTGGTATTATTTTTGTTGTGGAGGATTTTTTTCTCCCGTTCCTTCTCTTTTTCTCTTCCTCTCAAGCCTTTGTTTTCCACGCTTGGGCTTTTGTCAGCAAGTCCTGCCTTGAAGGTTTATTACAGTCTTGGCTTGTCATCCTGTGAGCCATGAGACTGAGGGGATACAATTCAGTGGTGCTCAGCCCTGCCCTCCCCATACTGCTGAAAATGGCCTTGCTGCCTCCTCCATCCCCCTGAACACCTCCCAATGACTTTTGAGGTGACTTTGGCTGCTGTGGTTCCAACAGGAAAGCAGGCAGGCAGAGGTTGTCTTCCCAAGACCTACTTACACCCCTTGGCTGCATCTCTCCAGGTTTGACAAGGTATTTGGCATCAGAGAGGGAGCCTTGTGCTACTGCAAAGCCCAGCACCAACAGTGAGGGGTTGTGACCTTCCCAGTAGGGTGTGGAGATGGGACATGACACTGTGTCCATGCCAGTGACGCCTGTCACCTGCTGGAGGGTCTCTCCTGCTGAGTGTCCCATTGTTCCTGCAGCAGTCCTCCTTGCAATCCATCATTACCCTGGTGCTTTTCCAGGGAACAGCCCATCCCAGCAGGGCTGAGAGTTTGTATCTTGGACACTGTGGAAGTGAGCACCTGAGCATGAGGACACTGCCAGCTTCAGCTACAGCATTGGAGAATGCCTCCTGCAAGCCTCCCTCTCCTCAGGCCACCATTGCAGAGGCTCTTCCTGCCTCCCTTTGCACCCCAAAAGACTCAGCTGGGCTTTTACCCCATTGAGACCCATCAGGCAGAGCCGAAATCTGGCTGAGGGCACGGGCACACTGCAAGGACCTCATCCTTCCTCAGTGGCTCCCAGCATGTCTGGGGCCCTGCAGGGCCAGCCACAGCTGTTGGCTGGCCTTCTGAGCAGCAGTGTCAAGTGCAGGCAAAGCTTTGCCTTGTCTTGAAGTGACAAACATAATCAGGTCGGGGTTTGTCCTTGTGGAAGAAGCCATGCTCCCTCCTGGAGCCCCCCAGTTTCCAGAGCTCTGCCCAGCAGTGTCCACAGCTGAGTACCAGAGCCTCTTCCATGGGCAGGTGGGTGGGTGAGGACAGGTGTGTCCAGGTGTGCCATGGCCTCTGCCTTACCTCCACCTTTGGGCACCCAAAATGCTTGTGGGGGGAACCAGCTGCATCTCCATCACCACTGGCTCTCATAACCCACACACTCAGCCAAGCAGGGGCTGGATCCACAGAGGACATTGGCAGAAGGTGTCCAGGAAAATGGCCTATTTCTGTGTCCCCCATCCTGGAGGTGGGACCTGTCTGTGGCAACTCCTCCAGCACTGCCTTGAACCATGAAACTGCAAACTCCCGTGAGCAGAGTGACCTTTGCCCTGAGCCATGGGCATTTCATTTTAGAAACTGGGGCACACTGGGAGCGAGTCTCACTTTGACAGCTTTCCCCCTGGAATAAAGAGGGATGAACAGATCACCCCAGGCAGGCTGCAGAGGTGTGCAGATGGTGGCAGGGTGCCAGCGAAGGAAAAGGGTTAGGTAGGGAAGGGAGTGGGGATGGGTTTCCATCCCAGATGCTCCGGGGTGGTTTTTCCATCCCCCAGTGCTCTGGGGTGGAGTTGGGGTGATAGCTGAACTCCTCCAGCACTTTTCTGTCCCTCTGCCAGCAGGCTGCTCTGGTAGGGAGATCCCAAGCCATGTGTGCTTCACAGCAATGCCATGGGAGCATGGCTTGTGCTGGAGCCCTCCCTAGGGAAGCTCACACCTTGCCAGCAGCACCATGGGGTGCCCAGCAGTGTCCAAAACCTATCCCTAGGAGGGATGAGACCCAGCCTGAAGGGTGCTCCTGCTGCAAGTGTGGGACAATCGGGGCTGCTGCCCCTCCACTTTGCTTTCTGTCTCAGGGTGCCATTCTGGAAGCTCCTCCACTCCCCCACCTGCCCACCCAGGGTTGGGAGGCCCAGGAGCAAACCCTCGGTGGCTCTCCTCCTCTCCAAAGTGGAACTGTGCAATTAAAAAGAGAACAAGCATGCCTGTCTAGCTGGAAAAACTAACGCCTTCCCCAAGCTGGAATATTTTACCGGCTCTGCTCTCCCAGAAGGATTAAACCCCAGCCACCCCCTCCTGTATTAATTGGTTCCTTTTCTTCACACCACAGAGAAGCTTGGCTCCGTAGCAGGAATGGCTGTCCGTGTTCTCCCCTCTGGAGCTATT
The DNA here is from genome assembly GCA_013397295.1 of Polioptila caerulea. Taxonomy (NCBI): domain Eukaryota; kingdom Metazoa; phylum Chordata; class Aves; order Passeriformes; family Certhiidae; genus Polioptila; species Polioptila caerulea. Next base: position 3,905 of record VYXF01004474.1, on the reverse strand, counting down.
GAGCTTCCTGGGAGGTTTGAGCAAATTGTATTGTCTGCCTTTATTGATGATTTTGCAGAGGCCGACGAATGCCATAAATCTGCCCTGTTGCTGGGATTAGTGCTGAAATAACATGGGAGGAAGCAGCCCACTCTTCCTGGGAAAACCAAAAGCAAGCTGGAGTTCCTGTTGCAGGATGCCCCATGCTGGCCCCAGCACAGCCCTGCTGGCCAGCACTGCCATCAAGGATGCCTGTGGCCACAGCTGCTGGCTTTTCCCAGATGTTGGCTGGAGCAAGGAGATATCCCCTCTCCCTGTCCATCCCTCTGGGGCTGCTCTGAGCTGCAGTGCCATGGGAAGCAGGTGCTAGCAGTCAGCAGGGGTGGCACAGAGCAGCAGGTGATATCCTTGCCTCCTTTGTCACCCCTGCTACCGCCCACCAAGCCTGTGCCAGGGGAGCTGAGGCCAAGGTTCCTTCTGGATTAGGGAAAGGCAAGGTGGCTGCACTACTCCACCAAGGGCCCACACTCCACTGGACACAGGCTCCTCATCTCACAGTCCTGGGCTCTCTCACTGCTGCTGTGTCAGCCAGGCCAGCCCCAAGCTGGTGTCCTCCCTAGGCAGGCACCGCTGGGGGACACTGGTCCTGACTTTGGGCTGTAGTGTGGGCTTAGATTTCATCCCCGGGGCCTGAGCTGGGGCTGTGGGGACCCACAGCAGGGTTGTGCAAAGCCTTTGGCACAAGCATCTCTCCTTCTCTGCCAGCTGTGAGGCTGGATCAGAATGAGCTTGACTTCCCCATGCTGCTGTCAGCTGGGCTGTGCATCAGTGCATGGAGCTGTGAGGTGGGCAGGGGTGCCACATTCTGGGCAGGACAGGGGCTCTCCCTGTTCACTGACCCACACCTTGTCCCCAGATCAACCTGAACAAGGGGGACGAGTACTGGTGGAATGCCATCCTGGAGGGTGAGGAGCAGATTGACATCGACAAGATCAACAAGGAGCGTTCCATGGCCACAGTGGACGAGGAGGAGCACGCTGTGCTTGACCGCCTCACCTTTGACTACCACCAGAAGCTGCAGGGCAAGCCCCAGAGCCATGAGCTGGTAGGTGCTGGCTACCCTGTGCCACCTGCACAGCCTGGCCCTCCCGCCTGCCCTTCGAGGGTCCCACCCCCAGGGAAAGGGGCCCCAATGGCTCTGCTCCATCTCAGAGCTCCTCTTCACGGTGTCCCCTCCCATTAGTGTTTGGGGGGTGTGAGGTTTGTGCTGGTTGATCTTTTGCCATGCACTCCTGTCTTGCCTTTCCTGGCGCCTTGGCAAGTTCCTGTAAGCCCGGAGTTCTGTGCCTGTCTCCTGAGCTCAGGGCTCAAACCACACGGGTCTGGGCTCAGCCCGACCCGGGAGCTGCCTGGGAGCTGTCTGCCCTTCCTCAGGCAGCAAGGGGGAGCACAGAAGGGCTGTGTGCCCTCGGCAATGACTGCTGCCGGCCAGGGAGGAGGGAAACTGCTGCCTGCTCCCCTCCCCGTGGGTCAGGGGAGTGGGCACGCAGCCCCAGCACCGGTGGGATGAGCTGTAGGGGAGAGCAGGGGGTGTGGGGAGCAGCGTGGCATCACCCCGGGCTGACAGAAGCCTGCGGCCTCTTTGCAGAAGGTGCACGAGATGTTAAAGAAGGGCTGGGACACCGAGGGCTCGCCCTTCCGCGGCCAGAAATTCGACCCCTCCATGTTCAACATCTCCCCCGGCGCCGTGCAGTTTTGACAGTGGCCAAAACAACTGCAAAATAAAGCAGGGAGAGGAAACCTCCCCGCCCCTGGATTCCCAGCAAGACCCTCAGAGCCAGCGCCAGTGCCCGGGACTCGCTGATGGCGCCCATCCATCCCTGCTGTGTGGGGAAGCCTGAGGAAAAATCGGGCCGATTTCCATCCTGTCACCACGGCAACCTGGGCACCCGGACCCCTCCCCGCACCTCGAGCTCCGTGTTTTTCTGGAATACAGGGAGCGTGTTGGGTCGCCTTGGGTGACACAATTCTTATTTTTGGTGGATGAGGATTCTGCTTTTGGGGTTTCTGGGGATGCGGAGCCCTCCCTGCCCTGGCACTGGGCAGCTTTGCCTCTCACGGGTGGAGATGGGTGCTGGGTATGGGCAGCATGGATGGGGAAGCCTGCCCCTGCCTGCCTCTGCCAGCACCCTGCCCACCTGGCACCCCCAAATCCTCTTGCCAACCCCATCCCAGGGTATCCCAAGGGAGCTGTGCTGCCCCTGCCCTCTACCCACCCCCGGGGGGAGGCTTCCTCCTGGCTTCCCCATCCTCCACCTCCTCACTGGAGGGTTGTCAGGACACCTGGGAGTGGGCAGAGACCACAGCCATCCCCTAGGGTTTGCTCCCCCTTGGTCGGGGAGCAGGAGGGGTGGCGTTTGTGGGGGGATACAGGCCCTCCTCTCATAG
>VYXF01004471.1:483520-588239 GCA_013397295.1 Polioptila caerulea | reverse complement strand
AATCATTACTTATTATAATGCTATCTGTGGATTTAAGTTCCCATCCCTAGTGGGGTGTCTCAACATGAAACAAATTTTAAGGGTTTTCTTGGTGCTGAGTAGGAACTGATAGTTTAATTCTTTCCACCCAGGTGGGCTGGTATTATTTACAATATTAAGAAATTCTAGTTTGAACAGATGTGTTTGACAATTTCTACTAGGGTCAGGCTATCTCCTAGAAGTTTGTCCCTTGCTTTCCATTGTCACCTGAAGGTTCTGTCAAATTTAATTGACAGAGCATCTCCCATGCTCAGGAAGGTGGATGAATAACGCAGAGAGAGTCTCCTCTTCACTTAGGGCTTTGGATGGGTCATGATATTGACTCAACTTTTTAAAAAATTTATTTCTTCTGGAAGACTATAGCAATTTTTGGTCTCTTATTTAACCGCTGTGAAACCACTTCTGTGAAAACATTTTGGCCTAGTGGGGGACTTCAGCTTCATATCACAAAGCTCCTTTGTGGAATACATGCTCAGAATAGCTGCGAATGCAGGTAAAGATAGGGAGTGACACAAAACATTATTGTGTTCTAATATTTTCCCTGGCTGAGCTTGGCACCGTTTGCCTTGCTGAACAAGTGATGGTATCACTCAGTCACCATCTTAGGAAGGTTCTTCTTCTAAGAAAGCAACTCTTTCTTGTGCTTTCTTATTCTCTAACTTGCTTATGCATTCTTATGTTTATCATATTTTCCTTACTTCACTTGATTATGTCCCCTATTGTGACCTACAGTATTCTGCAGGCTAGACACCAAATTTTAAGATTTATACTGAAGCATGTATCACTCCACCCTGGCTGCTGAGGCATTGCTGCAAAAGGTACCTTGGAATCGTGTTATTGTCTGCTTTGATTAAGCTCTGCTTCTTAGAGGCCGTGCACTTCTGAAAAAATGTTCTGTTACTGCATTCATTGCAGAAATTCCTTGGGACTTATTGACAGTCTCTTGTTTGGTCACTTGTTTCTGGAGCACTTTGCTTATTGTTAAGGTTTTATGCTTGATTGTTTCAAAAATGTAGTTCTTGAGAGACTAACTTCGAGTAATGGAGAGCAGAGATCCATCCAAGCCTCAAATGAAAGCCCCAGTTCTGTTTGGAAGGTAACACAAATCACAATATTGCATTTATCTGAAGGGCTGGGGGGTTCACTGCCATTTTCTTTATTTATGCATGCATTATAAACTTCATAGAAATACTCATGGACTGTGTTGATCTTGGAAAGCATCAAAAGACTGAATTGTCAGTTTAACCAGATCTTTCATTGAACATAACAAATTTTCTCCTCCCTGTACTCATAAATGTCCAAGGAAATAAAACTATCAATATTTTTTAAAAATACATTCTTTGTATGTAACATTGCTGTAGGTGCATGTGAAATTCTCTCTAGCAGTCCTGTAGGTTTTTTTAAAGAAATAAAGGAATTTAGGGTTTTTTTACTTCAAAATGATTGAGTCAAATATTTTCAAACACTTAATGAAAACAAGCTGGTAGTAAGATTTTAAAATGGCTGGAACTAGGAAAAATGTTTGCACAGAAGTTAGAACATTTCTGCAAGTCTGTGGTATTCTTCTGGGGTTTTGGTAGGAGGAATCAGTGTACAGAATCTGCTCTCTGATTGCTTTGAAGGAAAACAGCTCCTCTCTCCCAGCTCAAAGTAGGCCACAAACAGGCATCTACTGAAATTTCATGTGGTGCTCCCCATCCATTGCTTGTCATCAATGAGAAGCTGAAAAGCTCCATCTCCTAAAGCTCTGTTATGAGGAGAAAGGTTATGTGCATTTCTAATTCTCTTCATGCCAGCTCCACCTGATAATAACCTTGCTTGCACTTTGGCATTAAATCACCACAGCTGAGTTGGTCTGAAACAAATAAAGAGAGCCTTGGCCAGGCCCTCTGTCTGGGAGAGTGGGCAGTGAGGAATAGGTAATGCTTTGCAAAAGACATGTCTGTTTGTGGCTCTGACTCTGCAGGTTGTTAGAAAGCACAGGAGCATTTTTCAATTATTTTTGTATCAAAACTGTGGAGTATTTCTCAAGGAGAGCTGGTTAGCTAGTGTGTGCAGGCAGTTGCTTAAGCTTTATAGAGAGGAGGAAAAGTTTAAATAGAGTGATGTTTTAGTTAAGTGCTTTCAACTTCCTGTTTTGTGCAGCTTGACTTTTCTGTGTATTTTTATTTCTCATTACCTTGTGAGTATTGTTCTGATGAGCCTGAACCAGTTGTGCTTTGCTGATATTAGAGGAGTGTGCTGACACTTCTCACCTTGGCCACTTTTATGTTGAGGTCAACTGGTTGAAAAAAATCTTCAACCGTGGATGACCAACTTCTAAACAGAGGGAGAAGCTTTAACTTTATTTATTGTTCCTTGTTTTTTGGATTTTTTCTTTTATTGTGCTACTGTGTTTCCTTATGCTTACATTTACTTGATTCCTTCAGTATGCTTTCTGAATAGGTGCTGAAGTAGAACCACAGATTCATGCCTAATCAACATGCCTGATTTTCAGCTTTTAAGTCACTCTATAAAATATTGTATTTATTTTATTTATGACTGTGGTGTATGTGACTCTTTGGTGGAAGGCAAATTTCATTCAAAGTGTATTTCTTGAAAGGAACATAGTAGTTGCTCAGCCACAATGTATGATTAGCAAGTAATCCAAAAATCAAATTTGAAATTGCCCCAACTCTAAATCACACACAGAGTTGTTTTTATAAACCTCACAAGTTGTAGGTTTAACATCTGCCTAGACTAAAATGTCCAAATGTTTTGAATAACTACTGGTAAGCAAAGAGATAATCTTTTGCTCTTGCATATGTGTTTTACATAGTAAAACCTATTTTGAATCAGATTGGAAAGATTTTGCTCTTTCCGCTAATCTGTGCCAGAATCCAATTATAGAACACATCCCAGTAATGGCAATAAATAATAGTTAGAAGAGGAGAATGCAGGCTACAATTTGTTGTTGCCAAATAAGACCCTTTAATAAGAAGCCTGGTTTTTCTCTTTAAAGTGATGTTTTAAAAGGTTTTCTTCCCCATTTACAACTAAACAGTTGGTACACTTCCAGCATCTTGATGCATTTGAAAGTTAACTAAAGCAAGCCTATTTTTTATACTTCAACGGCTTCTTCCTCCTCTGAATAAAATATCCAAAGCATATAAGGAATGAAATCCTGACCACTTTGAAGTCACTTGGAAAATTCTTTTTGTCTCTCAGTGAAGCTTGAATTTCACCCCGAGTGACTCAAATATTACATTATACTAAACTGCATTGTGGAGGAGGTTAGATTGCCATTTTATGCTGTTTTCTTATTTCAGACTTCAAGAGAAATTCTAACTGGCATCTTGCTGGAAACCCTGAAGAGATTATTCTCTTCAGCTTCTGTACCTTGTGACAGAGGTCTGAGAACCAATATGGATTTTTTTACATTTGCATATTGAAAAATAGAAGGCCCTGTAAGTGTCCATGCTCCTCTGACTATACACCAAGGATTCTATGCAGTAAGAGTGCTTCTGGAAAATTAAGAGTGTTTTCTACAACAGAAAAGCAGCAAGTCCAGCAGTCATGATTCCTGGAGAATCTGCATTCCTATTTCACTAACATTGCATTAGAAACTTTAGGGTTTCTCACCACTGATTACAAACCTATTGCAGAGGAGAGATTTGGCGCATTAAGAGTTTTTATTTGTGCATTTGCAGTTGATTAGTTTCCTTCCATTTATTTGCTACTGGTTCGTTTATAGTCTGAAAATGTTGTTCTGGTTTCCTGATGACTGTCACCACAGCATTCAAGACACCAATTCGGCAGACATAACAAGCTCTGTGTTGGGAGGGACACACAGTGAGGTCACAGCTGTCAAAGTGATGACTTTAGAGACCTGCTATCGGTAGGACTTAAACATCTCAGCAATTTTTATGGAGCTTTTGGAGCCTTTTAGTTCTGAACCCCTCTCCATTTTCTGTGTCTGGTAAAGAATATTCTGTGGGTACAGAACTGGTGGCTTGTCCAGGACAGATGTAAACCATGTCAATGTTGCAAGGTATTTATATATTTTTTATTACCAGGAAAGTAAATTGCAGCTCTTCTGAAGGTACATGGGATAAAATATCGGGCAGAACACAGATATAAGGGAAAGGATAGTAGACATCCCAAGAAAGATGGTGAAAAGCTCAGGCTATGTCTTGCCAAGAAAATTATTTGTGTTTCCAGAGCTACAAGAAGCATTGTATGTTTTTTACTATAAACCAAATTCAAATTCCTTTCAGTAGAGTGACATCTTGCAGAGGATATCCAGTTATACAGTCCATGAATAGATATGGGTAAGTAATAGGTATGGAGTAAGTAAAGCTGGTAAGTAATAATTGATAGCTTGTAATCTGTAGAACAAGTTTATATTTGAATGTTTATACGGCATGAGAAAAATGTAACCTCCCATTAAGATGAACAGGTTGTTTTAATCCCTATACCTGGGTTATTTGCCACAGCCATTATATATTTTCCTTTCCTTCCTGTTCCTTCCCCTTCTGAGGAAGGAAGCAGATGATGTAATTAAGTTGCAAATGTGTATTTAAAAAAAAAATATCTATAATGACTGTATCACTGCATATATCCCATGCACATGAAGTTTATGTAACTGGATAAAGAAAAAAAGGCACTTTTTCTCTATGTCATAAAACCAGTATCATATAAAATCAGTTTGAGTCCATGATGCAAAAGCTTTCAGTGGTCCAGATTCATATCTGAGGCTGGTCCAGGATGTAGTGGCATTGCTCTAAATGAAGAGATAAGATTGTACTCTGTGACTTGTCAGAAAAATTGGTAGATGCAGATTGTATTTATATGAGGACACCCTCTTTTTTTACCCTGGTGAATTCCATGGATTTCAACTACTGTGATTGCCTGATTTTGCAGGTATTTTGTCAATTCTCTCAACACTGAGATATAACCTTGCTGTAGATTTTGACAGAAATGAGAGAGAGAATTTTTACAAGTTTCTATCATTTTTGAGAAGCCTCTCTGCTTCCAAGAAAGCCATAGAATCATCCTGTGATTCTATGATGCTTCTCAAAAATGTATTGCTCACTTTTGAGATGAACAGAACTGGTCTGGAAGCCTCAGGAGACCAGGCTTTCTTGGAATTATTCTGCCTTGGATGGAAATACCCTTCAGACCATCTTTCCCACAGCATTTTGGTGCTGTGAGACTTGGCTTTGTCTAAAGAAGCTTTTTGAACATTCAAAAATGTAACTTACCAAATCTCAGACTGAGCTGATGTTGAGAGTCAGGGAAACTGGTTTCATTTACATTCACAGAAATACTTCTTTAATGTGCTTTCTTGAGGGGAACACTTCTGAATCCAAAGCATAGACCTTGTTCTACTTGTAAATTAGAAAGTTTCAGTAATTCCTTGTTTATCTAATGTGTGTAGTTTGTGTTCTTGCATTTCTACAATTTTTGCACTTCTTAGTAGGTGCTGGATTCTCCACACAGAATCTTGCATCCCTCTGGAAAATTTATATTTTTTTTATTGTTAACTACGACAGCCAGTTTTTTAAAAATTAAAAAGCCAACAGTGTTTAGTCAACACTTGAGTACAAACCATCAACATGAAACAGATCACAGACTTGCAGAATAGCTGGGGTTGGATGGAGCTTTAAAGATCAGTGCAGAAAATGCAATATTTAGATGCAGTGGCAGGTAGGAGCATTTCCCACGGATTCAGGGAAGTTCTACAAAGCTCTGGTGAAATCCCACATGTTCTGTTTGAGAAGGCATGTTCCTGCTGTGCATGTTGCATTTAAGTTTTATTTGCTTGCCTCTGTATGTAAAGGTTATCTGTTCTCCTTCAGAGATTATATCTGCGATGATGATATACCTAATGGCCTGATTTGCATGAATCAGGGAGTGTTTTCACAACATTTAAATGTTGGCAATGAACACACAGAGGTGTCTGTACTCATCCCACTGAATTGATGCACCTAAGCTAGAAGGGTCACCTTTCTAGAATCTTTCCTAATCGCTGGGGAGAGAGATCTTTCTTTGCCGTGAAGGTAAACCCCAAATCCCTGCTAGCGTAGGCACCTGCATGGGATGATTTAAATTCCTCCTTTCTGCCTTCAGCCATCTTTGCTAACATATTCCTGCTTTATCTAAGAATTTATTTGTTCAGTGTCCAACTGGGTGTGAGAAGACTTTGCTAGGTGTGTCCACTAACTCATAAAGAGTGCTGATCCTAGTTCTGAAAAGACTTGGAACTTTTAAGGAAAGGGAAAGTAATACAAAATGATAGACACGTGATGTTACCTGCTTAGAGGTAATGTCAGATTTCAACGTGCCTCAATCTTGCTATGGTCAGGGAGATCACCTTTGTTTTTATCACTGGGTACCTTTTAATGAATTATGTGCATAGATGGATGTTTGTCAGGCTTTAACTTATGAGAGGGGTTTTTTTTGCATATATCTATCTTGACCAGACACTGAGAGAGTTCTAGAAACAGTAGGCTGAATTTAGAGAAACTGGGAAATTATAGAGAAATTACAGTTTATCTAACTGATAGTACACTCTTTTCATTTTTTAAAAAGAAATTTCAGTGTATATATATGAATTAGAGAGTTTATTTGCAATAATTTGCATCTCTGCAAAATGTGATTTTCGCTTTGCCACTCCTCATGCAATATCTCAATGATGTATGATTTTCACATTCTGCCTGTCATCTTAATGTTCCTAATTTACTGAGGAGTTCCTTTGTGTCTGGTGTGCTTGGGCTCTCAAAGAGTGGCTTACTCAAAATACTAAATTCCTAAACTGAGTATATCTGTATATCTATGTCCACTTCTGTGCACACAGATTCATGGAATTGCCAAACCATGGAGTGGTTGAGGTTGGAAGGTACCTCTGGAGGTAATTTGGTCCAGCCCTCTGCTCATGCAGAGCCACCTGGAGCTGGTTGCTCAGGGTCTTTCAATAACATCATAGTCAGGTGTATTTTCTGACAATCATTAGCATTTATATTTCAAACTGGGTTTGTTGTGGATAGTGCTCGGAATTTTAAACAGCAGCTAATTACTGCATTACTTTTGTATTTTGAATATGTAAAAACAATATAACCACACTTGGGAATATTAACAATATCTCATTCTCATAATTTACTAAATATTAAGTCATTGGATCTTGAAAGAAATGAATTTCAAGTATTCAACTCTAGAATGCAAGCTGAAATAAGTAATTGGTTCCCTCTCTCTGGTGGCAGTAATAGCTTCTGTAAGATGCCTCTAGCTCAGGTTTCAGCAACTCCAATACAGATCCTGCCATCCACCTTAGGAATCAGTCTAGAGTTAGTTGTCCCATGGAAGCATTTTAGTTCCAGGACATCTTTTTGCCCTCAAAGGACTATTGACAACTGCTTCATGTGTTCTCTGAAAATGTGGACACTCTAAAGTAAGTTGAAGTGCAGGCTTGCTGTGCATAGCAGTAAGAATGAAGTTAAAACACATGTTGTGAATTTTGTTACCAATTCCCTTTGTAGCTTGTTTTTCCAGAGAAAAAATTGCAAATACAGAGCAAAAAAAGAATTTTGAGCTCAAATTAACACATGTCCCCATGGTTTTTCATGGTGATGTAAACAGAGCTTACTGGTTAAAAGATGTCTTTCTCTAAGCTCCATGCTTTGTTCACAGATTATATATGGTTTAGTGTGCTTGGAGAAGAGTGCCAATTTAGGTGTGTCTCTGCAAAATGGTCACAGCTGTTCTAGTTCATCCACAACAGTTTTAAAGAGTAAAAGCTCTGTTGGAGTCTTCAGTGTAAACGTACCAAACTCAATGGGTGTGTTTGCCAACTCTGCACTTCTACCCATGTAATTATTGCTTTCCCCATAAATAAAAAGTTCGGAAGCCAGTCCAACAGTCTAATTCAAATCCTTCTGAAATTAAATGGATTCTAGTCCTTGACACAAACTTTGGATGATGTTGTACCATTTCCTAGCTTCAGTAGTAGTGTCTGGACTTCCATTGAATTTATGAGATTACTAATGTGCTATTTAAAAATATTGTTATAAATCATTGCTTTCTGAGTTTCCTTCCTTATTTAATAAACCCAATAACAGGAGAAGTCAGAGCTGCATGAGACGCAGTGAGTCTGTGGCTAAAGAGTGGAAACTGAAATGTAATTGAAGCAGAGCAATACAGCTCCAAATATACAGCAATGCATAGGTCAGATTCTGGTTGCAGCCCATGGGTGCAGATTGTGTCAGTAGCACCAGTTCTGGATTTACAGTGATGTCAAATAGATTTGAATTGAAGCTGTTGTGGATTAGGTCAGAATTTCAGAAGTGGTCAGTTAAAATTCCACTTTAAAGTTAATATTGGGCATCTTGATTAAATTACCTAATATCAGCTGGGATGAACTTCTCAGAATTGCATTGGTGGTGAAAATTGTCTATGCTCAACCTCTCTAAAACTTAGGACATAGTGTTACCATTTTTAGCCTGGCTTGGAGAACATATGAGAAAATTACCATGAAACTTGGCCTTATGGGTCAGAGCAAAATATGACTATGCTGAACACCAGCACGGACTTTTGGATTTATTAAAATACACCAGAGTTTTTAGAACAGTTCTACATAAGTAATGCCTTCATTATTTAATTTCTTTAACTGTATTAGTACAGCAGGTTGTAGAATGGGGCTTTTTCCATAATAAAAGCCCAAGGATGTAACAGTGACACAAATGCCTACATCAAGTGCTGTTAAGACATTGTTTAGCCCCATGTCCTCTAGACCATAAGCACAGGTATGTATGGAACATATGTTTATTTTCTTGGGAGATGTAAAGGCTTGGTATGTGTAGTAGATTTAGTCAGTTAAGGTGTGTTACAAGCATCCTAGGTGTGAACATCTGGAATTGCCACCTCCTATGTCCTCTTCTCCAGGCACTGTGGGTTTGGTTTGAAACATATCACATTGCTCACTTTCATTTGTATAGCAAAAGTTCCACTTTTTAAAATTGCCTGTGTATTGATAACATTATCTGGCAATTCTGACACTGAAACTGCAAAGCAAACACTGCTTATTGAGCAGACAGAGCTATATAAATGTGTTTATTACAAATGGGAAGGGTTTTACTCTTCCTGTGGTGGTTTGGGTGGCACTTTTTGTTTGGCTTTGGTATCCAGGATTGTTCTAGCTTTTGGTGTTTTCTTACTATTCTTACTCTAATCAGGCTATACCAAAACCCACTGGGAAATGTGTGCATTTTTGTAAGTACTTCACAAATACCTTTGGTTACAAAGAAATGGGGCACTGGGGAACAAAAGATGTCAAGGTTGAGTCAGCTTTGGCTACATATCCAGATGCTTTTGTCCTGGAAATTGAGCAAGAACAGTTGCCTTATGAATTTTTATTACCTCACTGTGTCAGCCAGATCAAAAGTACTATAAGAGTAACCTCTCTCACGATCTTTGTCTCAATTTTTTTTCCCCTCTGGTTTCTTTGACTTCATCTTTTGTATGTTTTTTAAAAGGGACAGTTCAGACTGAACAATATATAACTTTGAAACATATGTAATTTATGCTTTTGGCTGTAATTTTCCAGGAGAGCTTGTATGAAGTAGTTTTCCTGTTTATGAAATTCTTCTGTTACAATGTGGACTTGGTTCAAAGCTCTGTTCAGGTATCTGAGCTCCAGCAGGATGTAAGCATCTCACCTGGTTGCTTTTCTGAAAGCTGAGCTCAGTGGTGATCCAGAGGCAGGAGCAAGATGTGGGACATGTTGAAGGACAGCTTGAAGCAGCAGCTTTTGGTAGTGAGAGTGGTGATGAAATGGAGAAGGGATGTAGAGACATTCTTGAAGGGCATGTAAAGATGGGTCTTTGCTTTTAAGGCATTGGATGCCAATGAATGCTTTTGTTGCAAAGGATGGAGCTGGAGAGCATGAGGGAAATTAAAGAATAACTTTTATAAAACTTCATATTAGAAATTTAATTGCTTTACTGAGGCTACAGAGAACAGCTTTTAACAATATTCTTGTAAAAATTGGTTATCCCTTATATTCTTGAAATAATGCATCTTTGAAATATTTCTAACTGGTAGATTTCCAAAAAATAAAATTCTTTTACTGCTCTGATATCAGCTATGTTGCCACTTCTGCCTCTTTATATTCATGCTGGCTGGATGAAGGACAATAACATTCATAACTGGTTTCAGTTCAGAAAGTGTTCACTGAATTCTCAACTATAAAGGACTGATGCCAGACTTCCTGTCAACTACTAGTCTCCATTCATCCTGGTGGCTAAAAGTTTGAGTGTTCAGTCAAAGTTTGTTTTTTTAAACTTGCTGTTACTCATGGTAACTCTTGGTCTGCACTTTTGATGACGAAACATGAAATATCTTTCCCAATTTTCAGATGAGGCTTATCCTCTTGTGTTACAGTAACTTGGAACTGGTGCTATATAAAATGGTTGTTAGGCAATAATATAAAGGAATTAATGAGAAATGTCTCAGTCTGTGAAACAAAAATCCTGTGGTTCAGTGATGTTCTGTAACTGACGTCCTGGTTCTCCAGTCCTACATTTTTTTCTCATCTCTATTCCTTATTCTGTAAAAGGAACTTCACGTTGAGTATGCATTTAGGAGCAGTAACTAATTTCTCTTTTGGGAAAAGCAGAACAGGGTGAATGAGTAATTAGTTCCCTGGCAATATATGTTAGTCTTAAACCAACATTTTTTCCAAGAAAAAAAAACTGCCTGCATTTGTCTGAGCTGATTACTGCTGCTTTCCAAACGTTGCTACTCCTTTTTTTTTTTAGTATTACTATTTTGCCAGAACAAATATCTTCATATGTACTGGGATATTTCTAAGAATGGAATACTGTCATCTCCTTTTCTTCTGGATACCTGGCAAAGGCTTTTGAGAATCAGTGACTCATGAGACTTAGCTGATTTATTCTCAATATTTTCATGGCAAGCAGTGTCCAGTATTGGGCCCAGGTTTTGCAGTTTGAGAGGCTCTTACATTGAAAGCAAGGCATTGAAGTGAAAAGACTTTATTTCTTTTCTTACTTAATGACTAGGTGCCAATGCATTTTCCTCTTCCATGCAACTTCTTGTGAATTTAATGAAGAAAAAGAACACCAGTGCAAATTAAATCACAGGCTTTCAGCAGCATTTGCCAATTGTCACTTGTTCTTCTACTTGTTAGATACACACAATGTTCTCTGAAGAGCTGGGCTCAAACTGTTGTTGAAATAAGATCACTGATAAGTCACTAGGAACTCTGGATGAAAAGGAAAGCCGGGACATTGTGTTTTATGTTGCTCATTACAAAAACGTGGGGTGTGGTTGTATTTCAAGTGCAATACCATTGTAAAAGAAGTGCTGTGTAGGCAAATTTGTGGGTGACAAATTTGTGGTAATGCAGAAGGTCAGGTACTGGAAGGGTGAACCTTCCATTGGAGATGCTCACACAGCAGTTTTTGCTCCAACAGTGTGCTGTGCTTAGCCCTCAGGGCGTCCTGCAGCAGGTGCTGCTCATGTAGAAAAGCGATTTGGCTGGTTGGTAAATATACAGGTCACAAGAGTTCTTTGAGTAGTGTGTTCCTGCCCTTGTGAGTAGCTGGTGCAGAACATGGCCAAAAGCATGGGAAGGAGGAGAACATATGTTCTACCTTGATTCTCCACAGATGTATTTGAACAAAGAAAATCATATCAGGGTTCCCAGCTGCGCTTCAGAATGGGATTTCTTTAGGGAAAAAGAGTAAAAATTGGTGGTGTCCTGAGCGGGTAGGAAGATCTGAACTGTTCATGTAACTAAAGATACTGAAAAAGAAACCAGGCTTTGTTCTGTGTGGACAGATTTGGGGTTTTGAATTGAATCACTTCTTCATGCTGTTGCCATGGAATTCATCAGGCAGCAAAACCATACATCCAGGCTGGCACAAAGAGAAATCCCCCAATTTCCCATGTTAGGGAAGAAGAAGAAGCAGTGGCCAAACTGGGAGGACTGTCTTTGGTCCATCAGATCCATGCTTTTGCATTGCCACATGGCATGAGAAGGCTGAGGGATTGTCTTGGAAGGATGGCGAAGGGGAGGCAGACGTGATGTAGCCTGCATTCCTGTTCTATGGAAGTTTAGCTTCTGGTCCATGTCTGCCCTTCAGTTCAACTGGGAATATTATTACAAAGCTGTATTAGTTTTAATGAGTGGGAAATAGGACCCCAGAATTAAACAAAGAACAAAGTGAATGCAGCTGCACCCGAAATGCATTTAAATCCCCTATCTCTGACATGGTCTTTCTCCTTCCTTCAGCCATCTCTGATTTCCTGGAAGCTGCTCCGTATGTTTGCAGACCATTTAAGCCTTTCCAAAGATTCTAAATTAAGGAGCACTTCCATGTATTGCCACCTACAATGCCTGTTGTAGTGCTGGCAGGTCCTGGCAGAACTGTGCACTGCTGCTCCATGTGAAGGGTTGGTGGTTCGTTTTTACATCAAGCAAACCAAAGGAGTTATTCCTCTTGTTTCACTTACAGCAGAAACCCAGGAAAATAAAACACAAAATATGTGCAGAACTGACTTTCTCATGTGTTCAGCCAGGTGACTTTGTCCTACATTATTTAATATTATTCAAGTGGATGAAGTGCCTGACCACATTGTACAGTCTCATCATCAAGAATGAGAAGTATCACATATCTTAAAGGGATGCAGAAATGGGGGAATCATCCAGAAGAGTGGATGGAAGTGACATTTATACACCCTGCTGAAATATGTGACCCCCTTCAGCCACGATGATGGAACTCTCTTGCCTGATCAGGGCTGGATAATTTCATACCTCGAATTTGAGCCCAGAAGCACATGCTAGAGTTGTATTTTATTCATTATAGGGTTATGACCCTGTGGATTTATTTTTTTAAAGCTCTACTGTCCACCTCTATTTTGTCCTTCAGAATTCTGACTTGTTTTGCCTTAAGTTCAAATTCCTTTTCTTTTTTTTATTTCTTGTTTTGTTTTTTTTTTTTTTAATGGATTCATCATTGTTTTCAATCAAGAAAGTCTTAAATGTCTTAAGAATTACATAAACTGCAGCTTTTTTGTTTGTGTGTATTGCTGCTTGTGGTTGCTTTTTTTTTAAATAGGAATATGACTTTTAGGTTGCTTTTTTAAGGTGTGTTTCTGTTATTTTCCCAGTGATAAAAACAGGATGCCAGATTTTGTTCCCCTGCATTCACAACTGTCAGAAATCAGTCAGGTATTACAAATGGAGCTGAGTGAGACTTTGGCCTAGATTGTGTAAAGCCCCAGGGAAATCCTATAGTTGTGTGGGAAACATCTAACTTTTCTTGTGTTTTCCCGTTCATTGCTCCTCCTCTTTCCTGTTTGGCTTCTGGGATTCTCCCCAAAGAAAGCCAAGATGTGTCTCTCTCAATACAAGTAGACAGAGCATAGACACAATATTGGATTTTGTGCCTCTTGAAAGAACATATGAGTGTAAGTTCACATTATTTCCAGTTCATGTAGTGGTATTAACTGAGTTGCCTGTTTTTATGACAGTAAAAGAAAAATCATTCAAACAGATAGTGATTTAGCTTCTATAATTTTTTAACTGGTTAAAAGATCAAAAATAATATGGTGTGGATTTGAAATAAACCAGAAAATTAAACACCAGATTTTATTCTTTTATTCATCTGGAAGGGCATTGTAAGTTGGGAATTTTCCCCGAGAAAGTCAGTGTTAGCTCAAGTTAATGCTTTGCTCTCTGCTCCTACTTGGACATGCTGTACTTGGTGTTATTAAACTGTTTTGACTCGTGATCAAAGTTCATGCTACCACAAATCACCAGCTGGCTGGAAGGATCTGTACAGTGACTGTGAGACCCACAGGCTGCAGCCCACATACATTTCCTCAGACTTTTGAAATTCCTTGCTATCCTTGTTCTTGAAATACGGAGAACACGGAAAAGACAGTTGCATTACCTGTTTCTAATAAACATTAAAAAACATAGAAACAGTCTATAATCATCTAAGGCTGGACATATGAAATGAATTATGCTTTAAAGTGCATGGTTACTTTCAAATCTGCTGGTTTCTTCCTGTCTTTAGCCCTCATGCTCCATTTTTCAGTTTGCTGTGTTAAGGCAGGAGTGCATTTCATACAACGACTACAAGACAAGAGAAAACCCAGAGAAAGCAACTTCAGATCCTGCTGTTTAAGTGACCAGGATTTTATGCATTTCTCCAAAATGATTATATTTCTCATCCCATTACAAAAAAAGTAGCTCAAATATGTTCTATACACACACACATATATATATATAAAATCTAGGGACTTTGTGATCTAGTATATTTGTGGAGATTCTTGTTCCCATGCTAAATTTTCTTCTCTCTATATTTCCAATCAATGATTTCTTTCCCTTCTCTGCTATATCCACTCTGATCAAATTACCATATGTATAAAATTCAGCTGCAAGATTTCTGACTTGCCCTGGGTCCTGGGAACATACCACCCTCATTTTGATCTCTCTAAATTAGCTTCCTGTACAATTTCCTGTCAAACATGAGTTTCATGAGATTTGTCCTTGAATGTGTGTGTGATCATCCCTTCTCCCTGTAATGAAATTTTGGCTTCCTAACTAGCTGGGGTTTTTTTTGGTTTTTTGGTTTTTTTACCAAGCCTGTTTTTATAAGAGCCAATACTAATGAGATTTATTTTTATTTTTTTGAAGTAATGACTCTTGGAAATAGATCTGCAGAGATAATTCAGGTTAACTTTCATGTAAGAATTTTAAGCAGGAATATCTGCTAGTTATCTGCTGTTTGTGTGAAAGAATTTAACCCCCAGCATGTTGTAAATTACTTTTCATATTATCTATCATGATCTTAATTTCATGAATTTTCTTCCATCAAGATAAAATGAAATGCAGGAAGAAGGCATTGTCTGCTAGCTAACACTATTGCAGGAATGGTTTTTATTGCAACTTGATGTATGACTAAGATGACATTAATAAACATTTTTAAATGCAATTGTTGTTTCCTGAGAGAGAAATCCTGAGGATATTTTGTGTCTCACTGAGTCGGCTTCTGCTGCAGAATGCATTTATCCCATCTGAAAAACCAGACAAATATGACTTTCTTTGAGTCTAAAATCAGTAGATGCTTTCAAAACTTTCTCAGAATTGTTCTTTGCTACTTCCTTTTGGTTATTATAAGATTTCTGTGTGTGGTGCAGGATTAAAGGGTAGACACAAAACTTGTAAAAATCTCTTTCCTCACTTCCCAATTTGTTTCACAACTGAATTATCTAAGGAGTGTGTTCTCAAATTGAAGATTTGCAGGGCACAAGGCTAATTAAAGCTCCGCTTCTGTCATGGGATGCTTTTTCTGCTGATAGATATAAGAAAAAAAATCAAAAGTTCAAAGAAGCATCTCCAGGTAAACCTGGAATTGGAATACCTGATTGGTAATAGCTTGCTGAAAACATCAATTCAGGAAAGCAGCAAAAAAGTGTGTTTTGCTTTCATTCATTATTTACAGGAGAACATCCAGAATCTCAAAAGAAAAAATTCTTAACACTGGGATTTTCATGAAATTATCTCATGTTAAGAATTGGTGACTGCTGCACAGTGTTTTCAGGATGAATTTTGCTCCGACTTCATAGTCAAGCAAGAATATNAATTTTAAGAATTGGTGACTGCTGCACAGTCAGGATGAGTTTTGCTCTGACTTCATAGTCAAGCAAGAATACTTTGCACCCACAGCTGGGAAACTTCAGGACAAACATGAGTTAAAGGAACAGCTCCTGCTGTAGAGCACTTCTTTTTGTAATCTGATTATTTATGTGGGATGTTTACATATACTCCAATTTGTCACTTTTTTCTTGGCCTACTGGGTTGAAGCTTTAGTGGAGTGATACCATGTGAATGATTGAACAAGTCTGATCTCCTCCTTCAAGAAGCTCCAGTTAAAGATGTGAAAACATTCTTTGTTTTCAAGATTTTTGCTTGTGACCATTTGATTATTATTCTACCCATGATGTCTCTTATTGACATAATTTAGGACAAGAAAAAAATTGTGGACTTTTTTGTAGGTGTTAGAGATGAAAGCATGAAAGAATTATGATGCACCCTCTGGCATTTTTGGTGTGAATTTTGAGGTCAGCAGCAGCTTTTTTGCTCTGTAGAACAGCTGCCAGTGTATGGGATCTTGATGCTGCAAACCTTAGTTATAGAGACACCAAGATTTATGAGGCAAGGGCTAGGGGTGAGATAACAATTGTCATTCAGGTCTGTGTTCAGATAAATAGTGGCTGATAAAGTGTGCTGACTTCTGACTTTGGATGTAGCTTGGCAAGGGCAGGGCATTCCTGTCTGTGCAGAAATGTGGATCTGTTGGGATGGGGGACCAGGCATTATTTCCTGGGGTTGACCTCAACACCAGAGATGCAATCCCTGACAGTTGAACTCAACCTTAATTTTAAAACAGGGCTCCTTGAGGGGAGATAGCCCTGAAATGGCTGTAAAACCTGTGGAGGTGCTGCCCATGCCTACCCAGACACAGCTTTTTCATTATCCACCCAGTCCCTATGATCTGACATTCAATACTCAGTCTAAGCCTGAACAATGTGCAGCCTGGTTCCAGGCATGCAATCAGCAACTTCTACTGGCTAGGAAATAGTAAAAAATCTTGTTCTTATGAGACAGCTTCTCCACTCGATCCTTTGCCAAAATCTAATCAATCCCTGCAGCCCATACTAGTCTGAATCCTAAGCCTAATACTAAACATCCCCCAACTTCATAAGTAAGAAGCAATCAGAAGAACTTTGCAAACTCTCCTAAATCCTGTTTAGCAGCTCCCAGGAAATGCTCTTGTACAGGGCAAGGAAGTTAAGGGTGAATTAATACTTCCAGGTCTTGTCACATCCGGGTGAGAATCTAAAGCCTGTCTGAAATTCTGGTTTGGTTTTCACCTCAAAATGGTTGGAGACTATTTCCATCTTCTTTCCCTTAACAATGTAATGTGCCAGATGACTGTGTGGGATTATTTTTGAGTTTCACTTGTGAGAAGGTCATTCAGTCATGGCTTGTGAAAGGACAGAGGATGGCACAAATAGCCTGGTGTAAAGTTTGGTGTTCAGCCTGGCTGGGGCTAAGTATAAGGTATGTGTGGGGTTATGAACAGGTTTTTTATGTGAATGCTTGACCACATTGTAGGAGGATAATATGCTTCCTGTAAAAAGTAAGAGAAAGTAGGGATGAATATGGAATTCACCCTTTTTCTTTTCTAATGAAGACTCATCTTCAGAGAAGTTTTTGTTCCTTCTGTCTGGGTAGTGCTGCTTGCATCAATAGGGCTGCTCATCAAGTAAGGCAATTGAAAGAAATGAATTGTTTCTGATGGGTTTTTTTACCAGTTCTGGGTGATTCTCCAGGCTGTTTGGGGAACTTGGCTGAGGTTTTTGGTGTGCGAGTTGGAAAGAAGAGGGAGATATTTGAATTTTCAAAATGAGTGGCAGACCAAATTGATGGCTGATGCCAGGATAGGTCAGCTGTGGCAGTTTTTGAAACCTGAAAGAGACTTGGTTTACGGCTAGTTAGAAACAGGTACAAGAGTTGGGAGTTCTGTCTGGTTGTGAGCTGTGATCCACAAAAATTGAAGAACTGAGGAGTGGGGTCACTTTACTTGATGCCTCCAGTGTAAATAGCCACGGGCCTTACTAATATCTGTGATGGAAAACTGCCAAACAGGTCTCCCTCTGTGCTAGGAATAGAAAGCCTTGCAGTGTGAGATTTGCCTTACACCATCATCACAACCTGGCCCCCCTTCCCCTCCCTGTGCCCCACAACAAGCTGCAATTTACCTCTTTTGTAGTAAAGAAATAGGAGCAGCCATGGAGAGAGAGGATTTTGGTAGGTATCAAGAACAGAAGAGCAGATAGAGGAGGAAAGGATAAGGAATAACATGAATACAAAATGATATCCAACTGTAGATAATTTGCTGAGGGTGGATGGAAGGAACTGGGCCCATTTAGATGTGGAAAATTCATGTATCAAAGTGCATTTTGAGAGAGAGCAGTTACAGCTTTACCCTCTTATCTTTTCTCTTTGAAGTATCCCTTTGTCCCACCCTATATTTAGCAGATGCAATGAGGCAAAGGTTAGATGAGCAGTTGCTTATCATGTAAGCCCAGAACATGCGTCAACCCTGCTATGGGCATGTGCCCAAATACCTGAAAATGTATCCCAGAGAGCTCTTCCCACTTATTCCCACCTATTCTTAGAGGAGGGAAATTTTCCTCAGATATTGTTGATCAGCCACTTACAAATAATGATAGCTCATTTTTTAAAAAAGGACTCATTGTAGCTGCAATGTGACACTTGTGTATTCTGAGTAGCATATCACTGTATTATCTGGTAATTTTAGGTAAATAATGAATGTGGAATGGCTGCTATTCCATAATTTCTGGACAAAGCAATTATATTTTTATGACCTAATTATTTCTTAATTTGCCTGCATAAAGCTCAGCATTTGATTGTGATTTACCTGACTTTACTGGAGCAATGACAAACATGCAGAAATCAGGGATTCAGAAGATCCATTTTCAGTATGGATCCTTATTTGAGTATTATGTATGCATGATAATATGTATGTGTATATATAATTTGATTATTATGGTATGTATGAACTATACCATTATTGGTATAGTTCCTACATTATTATGTCACTGTTCCACTTGCATATGTCCATTATCTTATGTTTTACTCTTGGTCTAAGCTAGCTTAAGCAGAATGATAACAGAGCTCACAAGCTGAACTAAATGGTTGAGCCTTACGGTTAAAGTTTACTTTTTGATTCAACAATAAGGGAGCTTTCACAACGAGAACTTATTTTTACTGCTGTTCTTGCTGATCTCTACTTTTAATTATCATTCAGAAATACAGTTTTCATCCAAGTTTCCCTAGAATACTCTTTTTGATACTGCTGGCTGCTCTACTCTGAACATTTCTGCTAGACTGTTGGTTTTGTCATTGGGTAGAGATCCTGAATTTTACACTTCTTAAGGATTGAGAGTGCTACTCACATATGGAAGCTGTTCAAGACTCTGCACATGTACATAATCAGGATTACTAGGAAACCATAGGTGCTTCTCAGTGCTTAGACCTCTTGTGTGACAAGGCCTGCTGTAGTTTGCTGTCAGTTTAACTGTCTACATTCTGCTTAAACCACCCCTTAGGTACCTGGATCTTCTCTCTGAATCTGTCCTTCAACCAATTTTTACCTCATTTGGTCAGTGACAGTAGTAATATCTTTCTTTTTTGCAGGATAATTTGTGTTTGTTTAATCTTCAGGTAGTCTGCTAAGACAGGTGATATGAATGCTTTGACAGCTAATACGGCCAGAAATGGGATTTTATGCCAGAACAGACAA
The DNA here is from genome assembly GCA_013397295.1 of Polioptila caerulea. Classification (NCBI taxonomy): domain Eukaryota; kingdom Metazoa; phylum Chordata; class Aves; order Passeriformes; family Certhiidae; genus Polioptila; species Polioptila caerulea. Next base: position 568,797 of record VYXF01004471.1, on the reverse strand, counting down.
GGCTGGGAAGGTGAAGAGTCCAGGCAAAAATTGCACAGGGTGTTTGTGTGATACTGAAGATAGTTCTTCATACTTGCAAACCTTTTTATTATTTTCAAATTATAGTAAGAGAAATGCTTTTTTATTTTTTTGCAATGGCCAGTGGGAGCATCAGAAAACTTGTTTTCCTGAAGACTAATGCATCATTTAGCATAGGAAACTGGTTTGAATACACTAAAGTTTGGCTACCAGCCCAAACATTACAGGAAACAATTATCCCTTAAGGAACATATTTCTTACTGATTTGCAGAACAAAATCACTTCCCAAGTATATCCTACTCAGGAAACAATACCAGGTAGCTCAAATGAATTGGTGCTTCCTTTGAAGATAAAAATGAATTTATTCATAGTAAACCTGACCAGTCTCATGTTTGGTTTTTTTTAATTTGAATCCATTTTAGAAGAAAGAACTGCAGTAAAGTTGATTTGGAAAAGCAGAAGCTAATGTTAAGTGATGGCATTATTTACTCTGATTACTCTTATTTGTAATATAAACATCAGTACATGGCACTCTTTAGTTCTTAGTTCTGGGGTTTTTTTTCTCTTTCTGTTTTCCTATGCTTCAGAAAGGAACATATATACAGATTTTTTGTTGTTGTTGTTGTTGAAGCACCATATTCCTTTTAAATTCAAGATTGTCTTCTCATTTACTACATCAGAACAAAATCTGATTGTCTTATTTACAAATAATTACAATGAGCAAGAAAAGCAAAATGCTTTTCTGAGAACTGGAACGTGAAATACATATGAGCTCATGATGGATACCTCTAATCTCAGGAGATGCTCTGTGCTTTAGTGGGAACCCATGACTTCTTTCCTAGAGGTTGGCCAAGTGCCCAGGAGGAAAATCAACTTTAACTGTTACATGCTGTACTCATTTGTAAGTCATCAAAATATTTAATCTTAAATTTAGAGTAAGAGAGAAACTGCTTCAAATAGTGCTGCAGGTAGAGACTTAATGGTTCTTTAAGAGAAATCACATTCAACTATTATTTTTCCACACCCTTATTGTAATAAAAGTGTCTTGGAAAAGAAAAAAGGGAAGAATGTTTTGTGAGAAAACATAGTTGTCAGAAAATGCAGAGAAACCCCGGAAATTTCTACTGAAAATTTGCCAGACAAGCAAAAAAATCTGTCTGTAAGACAATTGGTTTTCAAAATTTATAAAAAGATATTGTCCTTCTTTCAAAAGTCTACGTTGTCACTCTGTTCCTTTGAAATGGTCAGCACCAGCTTGCAAAACACGAGCTTTGATTGTTGCTCAGGAGAAGTGCAGCCAATGGCTCTAACGAGTTGCTTCAGTGACCCTTCACTAATGTGGTCTGATTTGATCTCAAAGATCAAAAAGTTCCATTGCTTCCAGAAGACTGAAAACCATTTGCTCATACAGAGGCAGCCCTCCATGCACTTTTGGGCAAGCTCCTTTGACTTTGGCTGCAGGTTTGCCACTTCAGAGTCCCTGTCCCTTGCCATCCTGGTGGCCTGTGGCTCTGGCCAGGCTCCAGCTCCCTCCTTGGCTGGCCTTCACCAGAGCAGCTGCTTAGCCCAAGCCGTGTACCTGCCAGCCGTTCTCCCACCTTCTCTTCCTGCCCATGTGATCTCTTTTCTCAGTGTCAACCCTTTCCTTAACCTTCCTCTAAGTAAGCCTGCTTTTATCACTGCAAAAGAACAGTTAACTTCAGTCCTGTCATCTTGTGCTGTGCATGTTTGTTAAGTCTAGCCTGGAAAAGATAATTTTCTGGAGTGACACTGCAGCAAATCCCAAACTGTTGTGCTTAGTGGCTGTTATCACTTGTTTAATCTTTGACTGTTTTTTAAATAGTAAAACCATCTGAGCTTCTGATTTATGAGCATGTTTTGATACAAGCAAGAGTCCCTTCCCTCCAGAGAGCACCTTCTCCTATCATACAATACAAAGCAAGGTAGAAAAAGCCCTGACTTCTATTTGTGGTGTCATTCCTATCTTAAGCTGCGTAAAGAATGGATTTATGGGCATGAAACCTCAAAACATCACACTTAAATAAACTGGCTTTTGTTTTAAAATAAATTCTCTTTGGACTTAGGCAAGCACAGAGGGAAAGGGAAGAGATGGCAGAAGCACTCTGTGTTGCTGGAGATGCCTGGCAGAGTGGAACAGTCTGTCCTGTAACATGGTTCTCTGAGTACCAGTCAGCTTTTCTGGTTCCACGCTGTTCCCAACTCAGTTTGGCCTGTTGTTTGCATCTAAATCTAATCCTGTCCTTTAAATTCATCTAGGTTTTTTAAAAATGGGGAATTTTTGGCAAGAACCACTCTTGGCAATTTAACAAGAGCCCAGGAGTAGCATATAGTCAGTTCTGGATCTGCTGGGTTATGCAGAAGGGCACGGTCAGACCTGCTCTGAGCATTTTCAGGTGCATCCTTTAAGACATATTTTTTTCAAACTTCACTTAAACACAGTTAAATACTGGATAACAGTATTGCAGCTACCTCGTGAAAATATTCAGTGAAGACATTACTTGATATTCTCTTGAAATCAACATGGAAAGGGAAGAGATTTTCTGTTTACTGTTTTCCTTGTCTGATGCAGAAATGAAGTCCAGCTGCCAGTGCTGAGGTCTGGCCACATCTGCTAAAAGATAGGGATCATTTTTCACAAGGGAGCATTTCCCGGTATCCAGGATGTTAAAACTCCTGTCTTATGTTTATAAGGAGTTTATGTTCTGGTACTTTTCACATTTCTGAGTGAATCAGGTTAATAGAAACTAGTTCCATGTTAAAGTGGTGTGTGTCTTTCAGAAAACTATTACATTTTATTAAAAAAAAAAAAGGTTATTCTAAGAGAAGCCTATCCCAAGTGTTTAAGAAACAACTAACCAAACAAAACATGTTTTATTTTTGCCTTGAAATTGTCTTTTTTGAGTCCTATTCATAGTATCTCCTTAGAGCTTTGATGCTGAAATACTTTCTATCATATTTCTACTTCCTGGCCAGTGCTCCCAGGATGGACTAAGTTTTAACTTTAACTAGTTTTGGTTAGATTAAGTTATCAGTTACTCCTGTTCCCCTGTTCAAAGTTCTATTTGTGTTATTTGGACCTTCCTTAGAGCCTAGCCATGAGATCTGAACGTGGTATTCTGTTAGCATGAAGCCTCTGCCAAATATTGGGCCTTAATTGTTCCCCACTGATGTTTTGGATTCCCTTCTGTAGGTACCCCTTGATTACAATTGTCCTTTTGGATGCCACCAGCCCAGCAGAAGCTTCATGGCTGCCTATTACCCTCTAAACTTTCTAGTCCTATCCGCTGTCATGGTTTTCCTGGAAAACATTTCATTTGGTGTATTTTTGCTTTTTTTTCCCCTTAGTAATCAGACTTAACACGCAACTTCAAAAAAGCTGCGTGCAGCATCCAAAATACTGAGCTATCCTGAGAAATCCATATCAGCAACCTGCCCTTTTTACCAATGCTCTATTCTTCCTGACACCATTGACTGAAATACTCATTTTATGTCCCCCTGATCAGCAGAGGGACTGAGAGGTAACGGCACAGTACCAAGCAATTATTATATGATTTTGTGCCTTTTGTGTATGGCTGGGGAATGCAAAAATTTGGGTGTGTGTGCAAGTTGTGGCCACATCCTTATGCCAGCACATCTAGCATTTCCTGCTGCACACTGATTTGTAGAAAGTTGGTGTGGAGGCTGGGAACTCTGATATGCTCAGTCAGTTCCTGGCTGGGTTCAAGAACAGGACTGCACAGTGATGTTTGAAGCACACTGGCCATGTGGCTGTACAGAGCCCAGCTAAATCCCAGCTGGAAATGTGCCAGTTCAGTGAGGATTTCTCTTTGCAGCTCCACTTTGACAGCAGCCTCTGGTATTTTGAGCTCCTTAAATGTGTGCCGTGTTGTTTTTAGGTTGTTCTGTCTTCTAAATACAAATGGCTACGTTCACAGCAAGCTGAGCTTGCTTTGTTGCTCCCAAAAGAGGCTGACACTGCTTCCTCTCCAAATACACAATTATCCAACTGTCCTGGATCTGTGTTCAGCCTCTGATTCCCTTTGGTTATTAGGCAGCACTCAATAGCAAAGGCTTTGCAGAAGAAAGTTTGACTGGGACTTGGAGTTCAAGCAGGAGCATTCCCTGCTCACGTGGAATTGCATAAAAAAAATTAGACACACAATACTATAGTTATCTTCCTAACCCTTTTGAGGACCATAACCATGCCTTTTGACCATGATTTTGGCAGAGCAAAGTGGGAAGTTAGCTGAAACAGCAAGAAAAGTCCCTCATATTCATCTGCTGAGAGGTCTGTTTCAGAGGCAATAACAGAACATTTGTTCCACTTACCCAGGTCACAGCATCATCCTTCACTTGTTTCTTGCAGTTTCTTTTAAAATAAATTGCTGGCTTTAAAGCAAATGATTTAACTAAACTGCTTGGGATCTCAGTGTTTTTCCATGACTCTTTGAAAGCAAAATTCTCTCTAGCTATTTTCTTTTTTTTCTTTAATGAGCAGACTCTCTCTGCCTGTCTTCCCCTCCTCCTTCCTGCCTTTTGGCAGAACTTGATGTGTGAATTGTGATGTTTGCCACTGTATGACCAAAATGCTCTGAACTGTGCTCCACAAAGCAGCAGTGAACTTGACAGAGAAAAACATCAGCCTGTTTGTAACACAGAAACAAGGAGGACTTCACGCTTTTCTTCTGATGTTTGTTTGTTTGTTCTTATCTGCTGTGAAAATTCATTTGGTTTTGGTTAAAAGCCACTTGGATATTTTTGACTGTTTGCTTTTTTAAACTGAATTTATGCAAAATATTATGCAAGAACAATCTTCCATTGCAGTTATGGAGCTTTTCAATGGGAGCAAAAGTAGAACAAAGTCCCTAAAATTGATTTTGTTACCTGGACTAATGGTGAGATAGGATAACTTTTATTAGTAGTAATTAGTAGAGGCAGCTACTCCAACTACTGAATCAATACTAGGGCATATTACACAAGTGTAGTTGTCATATAGGTTTTAGATGTCTCACACAAAGACAGCTGGACTTTTCCTTTCAGGTAGTTTTAAAATGTTCTGATAAGAACCTAAATTTATTCTTGATGTTATGCAGCTGTATTTTCAGGATTTTCCCATCAAAGATAATTTCTGTATGTACCAAATACTTGCAAAAGCTTAGTGAAAAGGAGGTACTGATAACTAGGCTGACGTCTAAGACTAAATAGGTGATTCTGATATTGTATTTTAACATGTTGTTATTGGTTATCCAAGGCTAAAATACTGGAAGAAGTTCCTAGAAAATTTACAGTCAAATCCCACTGACATGCAGTTGCTGAGGTGAAACTAAAGTGAAGGGGCCTTTCTGAATTTCTTAATCTGTGTCCATCAAAATATTTCTAAACAACTCAAGAATTTCTGCAAAACAATTCTTCAAGTTTTGTAAATTGGTTTTCCAAGATGCTAAATAAAGCTTTTTTTTGGCCCTCACTCCACACATTACTTTCCTCTATTTCTGATATGTCTGTTGCCACTCTTTCCCCAACAGGCAATTTATTATTTGCAAGCTGGTTGTAGAGATGTTGTACAAGCAGAGACAGTTCAACAGTAAAAGTAACCAAGGAGGGTTTTGCTAATGCTTCTATCCACATGACACAGACATTCAAGTTACTCCTGTGTGCACATCCAGAATCTTTTCCCAGGCTACTGCAACAAAAAATACACAAATTGTCCGACTTCCTTTATGTTTAATCAGTGTATTTGTTTGGCTTTTGTTTGTTTGTAGTTTCTGAGAGTTGTGTGATAGCTATGAGGTTTCCTCCCTGGTAGCCTTTGTCTCTGATGTGATCACAACGCTCTACTATTGCAAAATGTACATGTATTGTTTGTTTCTTAATAGTAAGATCACAGAAGACAGAATTTTAAAGAATTAAAGTGGAATAAAAGTATGTGTGTGCATGTGTAAAATGAATGGTGACTTTTTAGCTATATCTCAAGGAACTGCTGTTACCTTGGAGATTTCCATGTGATTTTTCTGGGTTTTTTTGATTATTTAGATTGGACCTATTTTCACATCAGTGTGTATCTAAAGTTGTTGATAAAAGAGGAAGTGCATTTAATTCAAATATATTTTCAATATGAATTGTTACTTGGTTTTGTGATATATGTCAAATACTTCCCTTCCAGTTTAAGTGTTTGTATTTAAGATAAAATGATAATTCAAGTTTTCTCAAACTGAACAGGACTGGTGTGATTAAAATGTTGCAATATTTTAGGATACTTCCTTGCCCTAACAGATTGTATCTGGAGTGAACTACCAATGGTGTAAGACCTTCAGTGAATGAAAAATTCAAATCCAAAAACTTAATGTTAATTTATGTATCCAGCTCAGTTGAAACAAAAACGATTTGTCTTAAATATTGCCATATCTCTGTTTTTCATCCTACCTGGATTAGTAATATTCATCTCCTTTCCAGTATCTTCCTAGGGAATGTAAAATTGAATTTTTTACGCCAGGCCATTTTAGGTTCAAATGTCTTTGACCTTTCCCATAACTTCTGAAGAGAGGCAGTCATCACAGACATACCCATGGCATTGAGGTAAAAATGGACACGTTTGTGCAGAAACATCATTTCCACCATAGTGAAGGAGCACTCTGGATTCTCTGCTGTGCATCAAACACCCCGTGTGTATTGTGTTACATACAGCCTCAGATACCTACCCTAAATTTTCCCTGGGATCATTCTTATCCCCAGTTGACTCACTGTAGTGGTTCCAACCAAGATATTTTTCCTTCTGGTGGTGGTTTGTTCTTCTTGGTTGCAGCTCTTGTGAATCTCAGTGTCTGTTGCTTTGTTCAGGGATTGGCCCCATGGTTACATTTCTGGTCAGAGCACTTTTGCTGAATTAGGCTCTTCCTTTAGTGCAGCTGTGTCCTGCTTTTTGCTTGGGCTGATTTCCTTCTCTGGAATAATTTTTTTTCTTTTTTTTTTTTTTACTTCCTTTAGGGTTCCACGTTTTTCCTAGCATTGGTTGTAACAGAAGGGCTGGGACAATGTCTCAACTTGTATGTGGCAATTCTACTCTGGGGAGCCTAGATCAACTAACAACAAGAATTTGGTGGAATATTTTCTCCCAGTTATCTCAAGCACAACTCTGGATCAATCACCCAATAGTCCACATTTAGGGACTGCAGCATTGTCCTCTCAGTACTGTTATATACGGAAAGATGGGACTCCAGATGTTTCCTGCTTTCTGTTTCAACTCTTTTCCCATGCTACTAAACATTTTTAGTTGGCCTTTGGGAGAAAAGAAAGTGCTGTGATAACAGAAGAAAAAGTGCTAAAAGTATGTGGTTAAACCCATCTTCTGCATGCACAGCTTAAACAGCAGCATGTCCCCCATGTTCCTCTGGAGCTGCTGAAATGCAGCTGGTGAAAACAGAGCTCAGGCAAATCTGAAATGATGGTGTAGAAAAAAATGACTTTCATAACTTGCTTGTACTTCATTTTTTTCCTCTGTTTATGACAGCAGCTTTCAGACTACTCGAGATGCCAGTTTTTATTTATTTGGAGACTTCTCAGTGGTTCCAGAAGCTCGATAGTTTCAGTGGCAGTACTTGTTAGTTCCATCTGTGATGAGAGAGAGGAAGGTTCTCAGTTCACAGCAGTGATCCACACATGACCCTCAGGTTTGGCTACCACAGCAGGAATTCGTGCTGAGCACTTGTGTGGGTATGAGCAAAAATAGTGACTGTGTGTATTTCAAATGCTCTGTAGCTCTATGACCACCAGCAGGCTCCTGTTTATTTGGGGGGAGATTTGTTTTGAAAAGTCTGCAATGGAAATACCTACATTGACTTCAGTTGTTGAATTACTGATATTATTAATCAAGACTGTTTTGTAAATAATTATATATTGTCCTAAGTATACACAGATACCTAATCTTCCTTTTTTGTGATTTTGAGTCAGGTAACTTGTGTGTGTTTCTTAGCTGGGATTTTATTTGGCTTTTTTGTTCAATACTTTGAAAAACCTTGCAAGTGCTGCAAGTGTGAATGTGCATGGCATAATTTTAAAAAGGCAGGAATGTGATACAGTGATCCTTTTGTGCTCGTAGAGTCCTAGAGTAAGAGTAGCTCTTTTTGACACACCACAAAGGTGTAGCTATGGACTATCAAGGAACTTCATAGCTGGATAAGAACTGGCTTTCAAAGGTTTAACATTTGTTTGTCTGTGCCAAGTGTGTATGGGAGAAGCCTAGAAGGTCAAGAGAAAATAAGCAGAAGTCAAAGACAGATTGTAAGACAAATAGTAACATCTGGTAAATGACTTTTTTTCTACATTTGTAGAGCCCTTGTTTACTGCAGTGGATGTGAAATGTTTTTCTTGGCAGGATTATAGCATTAAAGTCCACCAGTCTGGGAATAAAGTTCATACAGGTTTATAACATTACTAATACACAGTAAAAACTATCAAATGTAGTTGCATTTAAAATCTGTATGTCGTAAAAAATAATCATCAGTGATGTTAAAAAGTTAGAAAATACATAGGTTTTATGCCTTTTGTCATTTTTGAGAGGCATTTTGAATATTTCTGCTGGTTCTTATGCAGGTATAAAATGCTTTGACTGTGCCCTCTGTCAACTGACTGTCAGTAAATCCATCTTTGTGCTCATTAAAGACCTGTTTCAGAGAAACAATGGAGCAAAGGAGCTTAAAACTGCCAGTGGTCTAAGCTGAGGACATCACACAAATGAAGGTTTGTGTCTCGCTTATGTGGGACCCCTAAAAGGGGAAAAAAATGCTGAAGAAAAGTAATAAAAGAGGCAGAGCAGATCTGGTTTGGTGAATTTCTGATAGTTTCCAGCTGATCCCACACTGCTATTCCCTCCTGACAGACTATTCAGGGATAAATGGTCATGCAAACAGACCTTGATTTCTGTGGGAACTGTCTTCCCAGATGAATGTTGTTCTTCTATGAGGAAAAAAAAGGGAGTACAGATTGTATAATTTTTGATAGCATGGGTATAGCAAACAAACAACTTGCCCCTTCGTCAGTTCCCCATTTTCTTTCTTTGTAAGAATCAAATTCTGCAGAGGTTACAAAAAAGATCAGGGCCAGCTGGACTCATCAAACAGAAGTTGAAGAGGTTTATTCAGTTGTGGGAGTACTTCACTTCGTATTATCATTAAAAGTTTTATTCTCTGAAAATTCATGTTCCTGGGGTATTTTGCGTTGCTTGGACACTGTTCAATGAGAAATAGTTTAACTGGAACAACAGCAGTGATGTCTTCTGAGAGCAAGACACTTGGATCAAAGGGAAATGGGAAAAAATCCATGGGGCTGGCTGATAGACTAAAATCAGTGCTGTAGCTTAATCTCAAATGCATTGTGGAAACTCCTTTGTAGCTCTTAAAAGTTTTAGCTGTAATACTGACTGGAGTCCCTAAGACTAGGGAAATGAAGATTTCTTCATGCTTGCAGGAACCAGAATGTTGAAAGAGAAAAGAGTTGTTCATGTGAAGCTCTTTGTGTAGGATTCGGTATAGACACATTTCTAAACAGTTCCAAAAGCCATGGCTGTAATTTGGCACTCTGTGTATCTGGTATCAAATCATGCTTACATTACTTGAGGAATCATGCCAGTTTCTAGAGAACAAAATGTTTCTGTGTCAAAATTCTTATTTGTTGCCTACAGATGATTTGCTAGTTGGTTTTCATGCCAATCTACCAGCTTGGCTGCATCAACTTGAACAGTGTCTCTCCTGATTTAATCTTGTGTTGTGGAGCCTGGCCCTTCGCATTTATATTTATGAAGAAGTCTGTTTATTGTCTTTGATAAAAGCAGAAGAAGCCAGTCTGTTTGAAAACCAGTGTGAATTGTTCAGTTGTCCTTGTAAAGAGGGATAGTTGTATTTTGCTGTTATCTTTTGATGAACGTGCTCTTCAGGACTACATGTCTTCCCTGCAGATTTCACCAGCCACATGTCAGCAAGTGTAAGAGCCAATTTCTTGCCCTTTTGAAGTCAGACCAAGGGGAGGTCTTGGGAGCAGAGAGCCATAATGGACCATGGAAGGCTGAGAGCAATTATTTCTAGATAATCAAACCCAAGAAATATCAGGAAGCAAGGTTTATTTATGGAAGAAATGTCAACTAAGAAACCTGCAGTTTTTATTTACTACTTCCCTAGAAGATTACTAGAAAAATGAACAAAATAAAAGCCTTGCAATATTTGAAAGTAAAAACAGTTTTAAAATTAATCAGAAGAGGGGAAAATCTCATATATTCAGGAGATGCAAAATCATTTTTTTCTGCTTTCAAAATAATGTGGGGGTTTTTTTTAAAGTGATAATCTTATCAGTGACTGAGACAATAGAAAGTTGATGTTTCAAGGTAAACTAAGCTTATTTTATTTTGAAAGGTCGTAGTTAAGGAAGTTTTAAGATGTCGACTAAGGCAAGTTATTTATAGCCTGGATTCAGGCCAGTGCTGTGCTATATCAGCTTAGGGGCAAATTTCACCTTAAGCAGGAAAGAACTTTATTTCCCTGTATCATAAAAAGCTGCCCAAAGCCACCCCACTTCAGGGAATACTAGACTACCAACTTCCAAGATACTCTTGTTCTTTCCCACTGTGCTGCCATGTTTTTCTCTTTGGGGATGCTGGAGAGGCCAGTTCCTCCCTGATGCTGCAGCAGAACAAGTGCACTCGTCCCCAGGCAGATTCTGTGTGTTCTTGGTACCCAGCTGTCCATCACCACTGTCACAGCCTGCCTCTGCCTCTGGGGTCAGCTGGAAATCAGATGGAGGCTGCTTAGGTTGGTAGCAGGGTGTTGGAATCTGGAATGCAGGAAATATTTATCTGTGTGTTTTAAAGAATTCAAACCCTCTGACAAATCCTGCTTTTAACCTTTGTCCATGGAAAGGGCTTCCCAGGCTTTGGGATGAGACAGAATTTTTAAGAATGTAAATGAGATAATAGCATAATAAGGAATTTATCACAGGATGAGAAATGTAGATTTTGGGGTTTGTTAGAATGGTAAGTAAATGAAGACAAGATGGAGGATCCTTGTGGTTTTTGGGCTTCTTCCTCCTTCATCTACTCCATATCCTGCAGTGTTTGGGTCACAGGGTGATTGGCTGGAATTTGCCACAGTGCAGTGTAAAGTGAATAGAAGTTTAGTTAGTAATTGGCAGAAAAGTAGAAATAATGTACATTTTGGGGGATGATTGGGTGAATTATCTTGAACAGAACCTTGAATCTGTGTGTTAGAGGCTTTTAGGCTTTAGGTTTTTTAGGACTTTTTAGGCTTTTTCAGGTTCACGCTAGGCTGGTGTAAAGCGTGGTGTGAAGAAATTGTAGATAAGAAAAGAATAAACAACCAGAGAAAGAGGTGAACTGTGAGTCCAGTTCATTTTTTACTTAACAAGGACTAAAAGGACTAACCTATCCCTATCAAGGGAAAAAGTAATGTAGGAGTTAAAAGAGCTTTTAAGGCAGACTTTTATTACACAGAGCAAAACCTGCTTGTTTTTTCATGAGAATTGTGTCCTATGTATCTTCATGATGATGTATTTGATGTGCATTGTGTATTTATTTGGGGGGCTGCCTTTGCAGGAGCATGGTGATGCTTCCTCTCTCCTTGGCACCTGTGAGGCCACCCTTGGAGTGCTGTGTGTGGCTCTGCAGCACAAGAAAGAGATGGAATTACTGAAGAGAGCCCAGCAACAGGCTGATGATGACCGAGGGACTCTCACATGACAGCTGGGACTGTTCAGCTCAGAGAATGCCCAAGGGGAGCCTCATCCACCTATATGAATGTCTGAAAGCAGGGTTAAGCAAAATTTAGACCTGGTTTTCTCATCTCTCCTGTTTACCATCTGGTCACACTAGACAAACCATTTTAATACAGAGTCAACTCTGAAAATATTCAGCAAAAATCTCCACCAACCAGTCCATCACAGCCTGAACTAAATATTGAAAAGCACTAGAATGTCCTGGCCCAGCTACCAGGCACATCTGGATGCACTGGACTATTGTTCAAAGGTTCATCGTGCATAACTGTGATTCTGACATATGAACAGTCTGCCAAGATTATTAAAGAAAATAAAAATAAAGCCATCTGTTTATTATACTTGCAGGTCATTTCCTGCATATGCAGTTCTTGGAAATAAGTGCTGTGAAGTATGAAACAGTGCCTCTCGTACATTAAATTAATCCAAGAAGGCACAGTGGTATTTATGACATCGTAATTACATGTAAAGGAAAAGAGGGAAAATCATGCCTTCAGGTGAAAGAAGGCTGACCAAGAAAAAAAAAATTGTGTGTGAGCACTTGATATGGCCCTATAAATTAAAAAAAAAACAACCTAACAAACAGCCCCACAATAAAATAGAGCTTCAGAAAAACATGCATGGGTTGCTAAATTGAAGCTTTTCTTTTTCCCAGTTACAGGATGTGAATGGAGAAACTCTGAGCCTTTTCTGTGTGGTAAAATATCTTTTGTGCTTTGGCTGTGTGGATTTCCTTGATAAATGCATGAGAGATTCTGCCCCATCACTGATGTACTGGGACAATGAAAGCAATTTTAATTGCTCTGTGGTGGCACAGGATGGTTGCCTCTGTCTGTGAAGAGTGTTAGATGGGCAGTGTGCTGCTCTGGTGACACCACATAGGGTGTGTTTTTACTTGAGAGCTTTCCTGTGGGCTTCTGGAGGCTACTGGACTAGCACCTCAAAAAACAGAGACAATTACAATTTTATTTTATTTCACCTATAGAAGCAGGTTTTTTAACCTCTACTCCCAATTATGAATGGTTAACAGTTTCATTTTAGTTCCATTTAAACAGACCTTAGCAAAATATTTGCTTGAAGGACTATGTGTTAGCTACAAGGGAAATAAACATATGTCAATCTATTCTTCTTTGGAATTACACTGGATTACTTCTTTACAGTGCAGTAAAGAATGTATTTGTAAAAAAGTAACAGCACAAACAATCCAGAAGAGATATCCATGACATGTCACTGCTTTTCCAGAGGAATGGAGCCTAGATGTATTAGTACTGTCTAACATTAAGAAAGGTTAATGTCTTTTTTGGAAATTGTTCAATTATAAATTGTCCTGGACCCTAAATAGCCTTGACACTCTCTTGCCATAATAATTACAAGTTTTCTAGCCTTGAGAAATACAGCCATGCAGAGGTGGTACAGGGTTTTGCCAATTGATTTTGTTTCTGGCAGACAAAAAGATAAATTAACATTGCAACCTGCCTTTCCTTTTCCTTTCTTAAGAGTTTGCTTAAAGGACTAAGACAAAGATCAAGAGCTTTGCAGATGTATCAAGAATTAATGACTCTTGTGTAAGTCACACATTTTGTGCCAAAAAATCTACATCCCAGCTGAGGTGATGAGTACAGAGACAAACTCTGACAGGAAATATGTCATGGGAGTAGCAACAGTACAGGAACAAGTATTGGGAATGACTTCTTACAGGGAAAACAAAAGAAGATTATGGATTCAGAAAAAGACATGACCAAGATGTCCATAGAAATGAAAGCTGACTAGTCTGACAAGTCTTGAATTTCAAAGTTTTGTTGAGTGTATCTAGACCCTAAAGGGTCTGATTTTTTTTTTCTTAGTGTCTTTTATGGCTTTCCTTTGTTTTAGTATGAAATAGAGGTATCCTCCTTTGCAGTGACTCCCTAGAGCTTCTGTTACTTGTCTGTCTTTTAATCATAGTGAAGAATACAGGCCTTTTGATATGGTCCCCTATCGCAGATGAGCATTACTCAGGGTTGAGGGGAATTGCCCACTCCAAAGCAGGCAAGGTTGAGACACATTTAAAGGAAAAATCTGTCACAGAACTCTTTATTTGAGCTTTTTTTCTCCATGTGCTTGAGACCTTTTGTGGAGAGAAGAACGAATGCTTTCTTCTGGGGAAGCAATTTGGAGTTACTACTCAGCCAGCATCAGATTCTGTGTGGCCTCATAAGGGACAGAGGGAGTTACAGCCTGTAGGGACAAACTTGAACTTTAGGTTGTTACAGATGGGTCATCACGAGGGACAGAGGCATTAAGCTTTGATGTGATGTGTAAAACTGTTTTTAGGTGTATTTAAGCTCCTCATGACAGAAATTGTTCAAAAGTCTTATATTTTTTGACAGTGCAGAAGTGCTGGGCCAGATCGAAGGCCTGTGCCTGGACCCTTGCTGTGGTACCTTTTGCATCAGACCTGAAATCTAAACCATGTGGGTCATGCCTGTCTGTGCCCTGGAGTAAGAACAGCCAGTGCTGAAGTGCAACAGAGTCTTTGCTAATGTGATTTAAGCATTTAGGAGAGAAAAGCAAACACCAGATATGAGTGTTATGGTTGTAAGGCAGCCCCTGCAAATAGCAAAATGATTGACAAAAGGGTTAGGGCTGTAGCATCCCAAGGAAGGGCTGATAAGTCTGGGATCCTCAGGTTTGAGGAGAAGGCTGAGAGATATGGAATTTACTTTTACAAAGCTTTGGAAAAGATAGTACAAGTGCAACCCATTTTTCCCCAAACCCTGAATTAATAGCGTAACTTCTTTGGCTCTAATTCAATCATCGTCTGGTTTCATAACTATGCAGTGTGCAAGGTAAACTTCTGGTATGTGCTACCACACAAGAGACTGTGGAAGCAAATAATATAAACACATAAAAAATAAAAATTAGTCAGAGCCATGGACTGGAGTCCATGACTGAAGGAAGAAATTAGGTAGGAGGATTCTACAGAGGACCCATTCAGTTCTTGAAGGAGAAACAGAATACTTGTCCACTTGAAACCCAGTAGGGTTTTTTTATGTTTTTATGTATGTCATGTGGTGTCTGGTGAAACCAAAGGCTTAAAGATACAGGCGAATTCTTTTCTTCAGCAGAATTGACTGGGTCTTTTCATACTTTTTGGGTAGGCTATCCCATNACACTATTTTTTGACATCTTTGATGGGATGACCTGCAAGATCTGACTAAAACTGGCAGAGGGGATCCCTTTTTGGTATCAAGTCAGTTTATTCTAGGTTTGAGTTCTTTATACTTTTTTCTGAAGAAATTTGTAATTATACCATTTTTGGTGATAGAAAAGATTATTTCTTCCAATTTTTTTTCTTCCCTTTGAGTAGTATGTGGCTGTCAAGTTTAAGAGCATAGAGTTTATTTCCTTGCAAGTAAATGGCATGAGTCTGTCAATGTAGAGCAGCCTTTTGGATCCATCTTTTGGCTTTGGACAGTCATGCCTTTGCTCTCTTTGAGGTGGCTTAAGAGAAGACTAAGCTATTTTGTACAATTTATACACTCCACCAAGAGCTTTCCTGCTAAGATTTCTGAGCTTCAGGGGTCAATAAACACTTTATTTCCTCTTAAATACCAGCCTAAAACCAATGTGGCAAAGAAATAACAACATCAGAATTGTCTGCAACTCTGTTTTTGAGTTAGTTCTTTCAGCACAAGTCACAAGACTGTGCACAGTCTTAATGACACCCTGGAGTAGCCAGGGTGTCATTAAGACTTTTTAATTCTGCTGTTTCCTACTTCTCTGTCTCTTATTCTCCCCTGGAAGCAGAACAGGCCTTTCCACACTAGCATGGGAGAGGAAGAGGCAGGCAGCATGTACTGCCTTCTTCATTGTCAAACATAATCTCTTTATCTTTTTCCCCATAAAATGCCAGAATATTTCATCTGAGGTAAGCAGATCCCAGGCAAAGAGTGAGCAAATGAGCCTATGCTGAACTGCAGGACCTGGCAGTAGAGGAGGGGGTGAAGAGTGGGTCTCTATCCAGTGATGGTTCTCATATCCTCCACAGCCAAATCTTTCTGCAGAGGTCACAGACCCTGCACAGCCATTCCCAGTAAGATCAAATTCTCTCAAGCAGATTTGTGAAGAGGAGCCCCACACCTATCTGCAGATACCCAAATTGTTCTGCACTCGCTGTTTTTGTATCACAAGAGTTGGTGTTATCATGGGACAGTCACACTCTGTGTTGGTGACACTGAAGACTCCTGCAGTGTCACCCCTGTCACAGCCATTATCACTGAGGCAGTCTCCCAGCCAAGCTCAGCTCACTGCTCAGGAATTTGGGGGGGAGGTGGGAACCAGAGCTGGTGTTTGACAACCTGCACCTGAGAGAGTGCATGCACCCTTTCATACCTTATCACACAACTGTACCAGTCAAGTCCTTGGTGGCAGGAAAAGCTGCTGTGACAGGAGCAGGCTGCCAGGGTTTCACCAGAGTGCTTCAGGGAGAGAACTGCATGGTTAGCTGAAACTGAGATGTTTAAAGCTGTATTTTCATGGTAATTTATTTGACTATGGTGAAAGAATCAGTGACCTTTGCAGTGCTGCTAATGGATCATCAAGTCTCAGAGAAAGTGCTACAGAGCGAGGTTGGAGTTCTTCTTACATTAAAGAGTTTTTTGAAGATTAATGTTTGGAAGGAGGAAAATTGTAGGTATATATTTTCAAAAGTCGTGTGACTTTTTTGTTAGCTCAGAAACAACTTTTAGAGACTTGGAGTAGTGGCCTTAGGGTTTTTTGTTGTTGTTTTTTGGGGTTGTTTGGTTTGGGTTTTTTTGACTTCCACCAAACTTATGTGACAAGGCAAATGACCCTGCAGGCCTTTAGTCTCCTTTCTTCATGCTCACTGATGGCCAGGCTCTCTTACCCTTACTAAGGCTGATGTGGCTTGACATGATTTAGGGCTGCCTCAGTTATTGGCTTCCCAAACAAGTTAGCTTTGCTGTAACTTCAATGCCAGAAAATAAACACACATACACTGAAAAATCCAGTGAAAGTCAGGCAAAGTCTTTCCAGGGTTTTTAGTTTTATCACTACAACCCTGCTCTAGGGAGCCTGGAGAACAACTAAAGAGTAGAAGGAAGAGTCGTGCCTGCCTTTCATGTAGAAAAACCTGGCTTCTTCATCCTTTTCAAGGCAACAGAATGTCAAGTCAGGTTGTGTTGCCTAAGGCTGCTATGCAGTAAGGGGATTTAAATGTAACCTCTGCATGCAGAAAAAGGAAGTCCCTTAATTCATTCAATATTTTATTAGAAATCTCTTAATGCTGGTCTTATTCCTAAAGGTAAACATCTCGGAGGCTTTTCAAAGCCTGTATTTCATTATTTAATAATCTGTTTTCACTAACACAATTCCCTAGCTCTGAGCCTGTAACCAAGTCCACAAGCTGGAAATATCAGCAGTCCAGGAACTGTTAAATAATTAAGCCATTGGTGCCTGTAAGAGTTAGGGCTTGAATCACTCATGTTTTATTTTCACAAACTGCTGGGGAAAAGGGTGTCATTGCAAAAAGATTACTTACTAGCTCTCTTTAAGGACAAGATGACTTTTTTTGCAATGGTATGGCTTGAAACTGTATGAATGTTTGTTGAGAAAGTAGGAGGATTTGTAGGATAACAGTTAATAGTGAGCCTGTACAGACCTGGCTCTTCCTTTTTCAGCTTTTATCTGCAGTTATCCCATCTTCTGGGCTCACTGGAAATCGTCTCCATTCAGAGCTTTTTATAGGACTTGTACATAAGGACTTACATGTATAGGACTTTATATGACCACCTTTTTTAAAGAATTCCCAGGAATAGCCATTGACTGGGAAATAGTGTTTGGCTGGGTGTGTGCAGGGAACTGAGCACAGATGTGTGCAGGTGTCCCATCTCTCAAAGCAGGGGAATGTCTCTCAGCCCACTAAGGGAGTTTCTTGTCCATGAATGATATATGTCATGATTTTTCTCCATCAGAGAAAACGGGATTGGTTTTATCATAGTACTGTTTACTCTGGAGAAGGACATGGTACAATCACAGATGTAATGTAACAGAATAGGAGTTCAGGGTTAACAGTAAGCTTTGGAGAACACTAATAACATGCTCTCCCTAATTAAGACCAGACAGAAAACATTTGAGGGCCATAATTTGTTATGGCACTAGATAACTTTCTTTTTTAAACAGTTTGAATCCAGTCGCTATGTGGACTGAGATGGCTGGGTGAGGAAGGGGAGGAAAATGAAATTTTGATGAAATGTTGTAGGATGTGAGAGTATTTTCCTTTCTCTAAGTGGAATTCTGCAGTTAGCAGTGCAAAAACCAATTTAGTGCAAGGCAGGAAATACAAAGGGACTGTCTTGAGTACTGGGGTTTCTATTGTTCTGTCACACATGGTGATAAGACAATGTTACTTTTCTGTGTCCATCATCAAATATATTAAGCTGAGAGCTGGAAATAAGTGTCTAGAATTAATCTCTTTTTTTTTTCTTCATTTCCTCCTTGTTTACTTTGGCTTTAGAAATACCTTGTGACTTGTCATCTCTAATGGGAAATCTGTCTGCATTCCCTTCAGAGTTTATTTGTTGTATTTACAAGCTTAGACAGTATTGACATAGTTACTAAGGAGAAACTGGGTTTTGGCAATGCTGGAAACTTTAGCAACTTTATATACACACAGAAAATTTAAACATAAAAAACAATTTTTAAATTATTTGATCTCAAAGTACTCATAAATTATGAAATGCTGGCATCAAGCTCACACCTATGACCTCTGTTATACCCCTCTGTCTTCTGTATGTTCAGTGTAAAATAGTTGGTAATTTTGGCGACCAGTATGAAAATATTTCTTCTGGTAACTTTGAGAAGAACAAATGGCCTCAAACATGTGAATTACCAAAAAATATGAAGCTTGTTTTTCAGGTGACCAAATGTTAAAGATAACTTTCCTCCTGCTTAAGATTGACTGGACTTATTTGCAGCCCTGATTTAACATCATATTGGCACGTTGTTGTGGATAGACTCAAAAAAAATGTGGAGATATTCCATTATTATTATTATACCTTCATGATATCCTGTGTACTAAGCAGGCTGTGGAGTCTTCTGTAATTGAGTAATGGTTAGCAGCAGACTTAAACACCTTTTTTGGGGGGATTGTGTGACTGTTGCAAGTCAATCAAAAAGAATTTGTTATTATGAAGACATTCCATTTCTTTAATAGCTCTAGTTTGATTACAAAGGACTTTTTTCTCAAGCAGTTAGGGATTCATTGAAACTACAAGTACTGAAACTAAAGAACTCCCTTCCATCGTAGTCTTTTGAGTCTTTTTTAGAAACCAAGGCTCTATCCTACAGTTTATCAAAGTTTAGAATTAAGTTTGCTAGTAAAAATTAATCATTTATGCAAAACAATGTTTTCACCAAACACCCTCTTACATTTCTGCTTGTTTTCCAGCGCGTGGTGTATCTTACCTGGTGGTTGTGCTTACCCTTCCTGGGCAGGAAAGGGAAGTGAGGGAAGCTTCTAAAAAGTGAGATTCTAAAATCTCACAAACTAATAAAGTGTCTTCTGTTGTCACTTCTTTCTGACCCCAGGGGATTTTCCTCTAGTTCTCATGTTTCTCATAGATCTTGTTTTTATCCTTGCAGCTAGCATTTGGGAAAATTACTGTCACATTCTTTAATGTATCAAGTTCAGCGCCACTGCTCTTTGGAGTCACCCACCACACATCTGAAGTGGGCAGGTGTTCCTTTCAGTGCTAAAACTTGCTGATTTTCTTAATGAAAGAATTCATTAATGTAGCAGCAATATGAGACAAAACCAACGGCAAGACATAGCAAGTTAACTTTTGTTTCTGAAGGACCCAATTTTTTTAACAGGAGTGTACATGGATGGTATTTACCTCAAACCAAGAGGATTCTGGCTCTAATACAATATTGTGTTTGTATTACATCAAGGGTTTAGGGTGCAGGATTTTTTTTATTCTGGAATATTTTAGTCTGATGCCATGAAAGTACAATTTTAGTTCTTCAGATGACCTCTCTGAACTTACAGCGAATATTTTAAAATATCAACTAAGCAAAAGACAGGATGGAGGCTCCTGACATTGTGATTTCATTTGAGACTGGTACTACAACATTTTGCTTTTTAAATGGCACAAACATTTCCTTTTGGTTTTTTTAACAGTTACCAAAGAGTTGCATCCCCAGGCACTTCACAAAAATATCCATTTCCTTGTATTCCCTGTCTTATAACCTCAGGAAATGACTTATTTACTGTCAGAGGCAGAGCAGAGGCATTAGTATGAAGGATGAAAGATTACTTAAAATAGTAATAAGATGCTTAATCAATTCAAGGTAAGCAACCTCAAATCACCTCTGATTTGCAAGAAGGAAAGCACACGCTCAGTTGGCACAGAGCTGCTGAAGTGAGGTAGCTTGTCAAATTTCCTGCCATGTCCTTGTTCACTCGGTGGTGAATATGACTCAACTTGCCTGCCTTTTTGTCTTCATTTTGGGGATAAAAGAACGGCAACAAAAGAGGCTCCTGATAGTTTTTATTCAAAACGTAAATCCAGGATTATCTGGGGAATTCATGTTCCTGAAGAACAGAAAGGAGAGAAAAGTAGCTCATCTTGAATGAATATTCTTTCAATAAACACTTGTGTAAATAGGAATGATTTAGTGCACATTATTCTCTAGAATTAAGATGTCCCTTTGGAATTAGCAGGCAATTAAGTGTCGAATTCGAGGCAGAAATTGAACCAAGATGCTAATGGATTTTTTTTTTTTTTTAATCTGTTGTGACTCCTCTCATTTCCTCTTTAAAAATCTGGCTTATTAAGCTGTTTCAGATGTCACAAAAAGGCCTGGATGAATAGCTTTAGGTGCCTGCATTAATCTTGATAACTTTGGTATTGCTGGCTTGCTGTAAACCACAAAAAGCCTTATTTTTGTGTGTCTGCCCACAAAATTAATCTCAACACCACACTGCAGCTTACTTTAGAGGCCTCTCCAAACAAAAATAAATTAAAAGAATCCATCAGTTATAGCTGAATTTTAGTGCATCTCTAAAGAAATGGGAGTGAAAATCAAATATAGATTTTAATACCTGTTGAATTCACAACTTACTGGAATTCATTATTTAGGTCTTTGTTTTAAACCACTTATTAATGAATTGATTGTTTTATAATTAATTCATAATCTATTATTTAAATGTGTAATTATTTGATTTAATTAATCTATCATATAGTTGTAATTTATTTTATACATGTCAAGTAATTGCAAATTAATATTAAATATTCTGTATTAATATATGAATTATTCAGTTCTTGATCATTAAATTTCAAGATATGAGTTTCCAACAACAGCTGTTTATTTTCAGTACTCTACACTTTATTGGTAACAGATCTGGCCTTTTTCTTCAATAACAATTTTTCACACCACTTGGGAATTTTTATTGTTTATGCATAACAAAGTTTTCCTGCTGTACAGACTGTAAACAGTTTCAGTGTTTTAGCCCTTGCTGCAATGAGTGCTGCCATATTACCTCTCCTCTGAAACCTGAGTGATGGTACAGTGAATAATTTCAGGGAAGTTTTACCCCAGTAACAGCTTGCCCAGAATAAATATGTCTTGGGAAAGGACATTTAAAAAATTAAAAATTATTTGTTTGTTTATGTCACTCTTAAAGCTTTTGCTATTACAACTTTTTAAGGAGCAGAGTTAATTTTGAACATTTTAGTTCAATGGCAGATCACTGGAAAAGGATTCAGAGAGATCTAAATAAATTGTTCTTTACAGTAACATCTTTATGAATAATGTGTCCTTTCTGGTTTTATGCTCTGGGTGACCAGATTTCATTTTAAGGTTTCATGGAGTCATAGAATGAATGAATTACAGGATTGTTTTCTATATCTTGAATTCTCTTGCATCTTGACCAGGTCAATAGTTTCTGGTTTTTAAAGCTTTTATTTATTTGTTCTTTGTGGTCCAGAATAACCAGTAAATGGCTAGAGCACATTTAAATGCATAGTGTTTGAAAATGAGAGGGAAATGAAGTAAAAGAGAACAATAATAATGGTAAGGAAAAGGGAGACGACAGAAAAAGAGAGGAATAAAACTGAAGAAAAACAAGTGATGCACAATACAATTGCTCATCACACAGTGAGCAATGCTCAGCCCATCCCTGAGCAGCGATCAGCACCTTCCCAGTGTGGATGCTGGGAATGATGCTCTGTGGAATGGAATATCCCTTTGGCCAGTTTGGGTCAGCTGTCCTGCACATGCTCCCTCCCAGCTTCCCTCCCTCTTGTGCCTCCTCATGGACAGAGCAGCAGACATTGAAAAAGAGTCATCTTAGGGTAAGCACTACTTAGCAACAACCAAAACATCAGTGTGTTATCAACAATCTTCTCAGGCTGAATCCAAACCACAGCACTGTAGCAGCTACTAAGAAAATTAACCCAACTGTAACCAGGCTGAAAGGAAATAAAAGCTAGATCTCAGACTGGGTGCATTGTCCTAAACTGAGTGCAAGTATGTTTTGAACTTTGTCCTCCATTTGCAGTGTTTGGAGCCTGTCCTAATCAGGTCTAAGCAATCTAATAGGATTATTGTGCTAGAAATGTGGCATTGGAGATTTTTTTTTAATTAGGCATTTTAACTCTGATATCCTATACCAGGACAAATACCAATCCTGTCAGCCTCTCTACGGCACATCTAGTTCTGTTGAGCTGACACATTTGTGCATTCTGGAAAAGAAACCAAATTACAAATGACAGCCCACAGAATTCCCCTTTGCATTAGTTTGAATGAATTGAGTAGGTTATAGAACTAAGTTTTCTTACTGCTTTTTGGTTGAAAATGATTGGTT
The DNA here is from genome assembly GCA_013397295.1 of Polioptila caerulea. Taxonomy (NCBI): domain Eukaryota; kingdom Metazoa; phylum Chordata; class Aves; order Passeriformes; family Certhiidae; genus Polioptila; species Polioptila caerulea. Next base: position 546,116 of record VYXF01004471.1, on the reverse strand, counting down.
TTGCCAGATCCTTGACTTCCTTTGTCTCAGGCAAGGTGTTTCTGCAAATCCACATTACCTTAAGGAGTGTTTAAAGAATTCACCGGTCCTAGAGTGTCTGTTGCTGGATCAGTTCAATGAAAGACATAACAGGAATGCAAATTACATCCATTATACAATTTTAATAAATATGATTCAAAGACAACTGTTCCTGTGGCTTGTCCAACAGAAAAAAAAAAAAGCCAAGCCAACTGCTGAACAACAATGCCACTACATGTGATGAATTATAATTTATTTTGGAGAGGAAACGATTAATGTATGACCTAAAGGAAAAAATCCAGCAACTTTAGGCAGTGTAATTGTAGGGGGTGGAAATCCCATTAGTAGTATGAACTACGGGCTGAGCAGGAAACTCTCAAGGGTTAGGAATGAGGCTCTAAAACTGTAATTGTTCAAAACCAACTAGAAATGTATATGGGAAGGACGCAGCAACTCTTGGAAAAGGTGACAGTTTCCAAATGCTCATCCAGAGAAAATTCAGAAGTATTTTATTTCACCTACAGCCCTAGCAATAACACAGTCACTTCACTGTTAGAGTGATGTTGTTGCCTACAGCTGGCTTGACATCATTCAAGCTTCTCATGCTTGAAGAGCAGCTCCAGTTTGAGACTTGTTCGTTTGTTCTTCGGGGTGATTTGCATAGCCTGCTGCCTTTTCCTGTGTTTCTTTTGCTGCCTCCTCTTCAGCTTTTATAATGTAATTCCTCTTCTTGTTTTCCTTCTTACATGGTATTTCTTACCCTCTAAGTCCACGTGAAATTGTTCCTGGTGTTGGCTTCACTGCCTTTTTTCTTCTCTGGGAGAAATCCTGTCTGTGACATGAAACTCAATGTCGTCAAGTTCAAATCTTGGATCACCCATCAATTCCTACGTATCCATTGACTGAGCCAATTTTTCTTCAATGCTACAGGGTATTTTCTATTTTCCTCTCTCTGTTCAGACCATTCCACTTTCCATGGAATTAAGAAGGGTTGTGGGTCCCTCTTTTAGGGCCTCAGTTTACAGCTGCAGTGCCATTACTCTGCTAACTTCAGATCCTAGAATAAAAGTAGTATTCAGAGATGGATCCCTGAATGTTGAGAGGTAAAAATGCTTCAAAATTTAATTTTTTTACTCACCATTTCTCTATTCTTAATCTCATAAGGACTTGTTTGTTTTAATTATGGAAGATAAGTTGCGTTTTACTGGATTCTAGTAAAATTACTGCTATCTGATAGATTCAAAGCACTCTTAACTGTCCACTCTCAGGGAGACCTTCCTCTGTGGGTGTGTACTATTGAAACCAGTGACAGCCTGCAGAACTGAATGATGTGCTGTGTCATTATTTCAGATGTACAGAGATTGCCATTTGAAGTGGTTGTGGTGATTTTTACTGTGTTTCTCACATTACAGTATAACGATTGAAATTCAGAGGGGCTATGCAGTAACAGAGAGAATGAGTATTATACATATAATATATGTCCTAGGGCCATGGTTTTGTCTCTAATCAGTGACAAAGGTGAAATGTGCAGAGGCTGGACTTGCAGGACTACTGTCCATGCGTGGGAGCAGGGCTGCCCAGATACACAGCAACAAACAGCACACAAAATATTAGAGCAGAGCGAAGGCAGAGGGGTGACCTTTGCTCTGCTGGCTGCCAAGCCCGAGCTCTTGGGGACTGATGATAGGAATGTTGTCCAGAGATGAGGCCATGCTGAGTGAGACAGCTCCTCCATGGTGCTTGGGGAGAGACAGGGAGCACGTACAGTCTCCATTTCATGTTTGTTCCTGGAACTGTGATGTGGAAGTCTATTCCCAGGAACTGAGGTGGTGCCGATGGGTTTGTGTGATCCTTCTTGACACCAGTGTACTCCAGCAGTAATTTTCATCACTGACTAATTGTATTTTAACATAAAAGGCCTTTTGAAGTACAATTGAAGAGTGGAGGACCAATACAAGTGAGTGTGTGCAGGAGTACAATATTTGAGGGGAATTCAGCTCTGTAAGTGCCAGGCTTACCTGAAGGATCCTTTATGGGCAGTCCATGGTGTTTCCATTAACTGTTATCCACCTCCTGCTGGTCTTGTTCCTTCCTTAGCCAATGCCATCCTGGTACACGTGGAGCACTACACTGGACAGCTGAACTCCTGTTTTTGTGAGGGTGGCAGGAGGATTGCAGTACCTGCTCTGCCATCTCCAGTGCCCAGCCCAGGAACCCAGTCAGAGGTGATTACTGGTACCTGCTGAGTCTGATACTCAGATGAGCAAAAAGCAAAAAAGGTGGCACCTGAGTGACATCTGAAATTCCAACTCTATGACCTCAGAACAAAAAACTCTCTTGTTCTGATCCAGCCAGAAGAAGAGGCTTTGTATTTAAATGTTGAATGTTAAATTAAATATTAAGGGCCTGATTCTTCATTGCATTGCACTCATTCCAGAATCAGTATTCAGACTGCATCTTTAAATATTAAATTTCTCCTGACAGGATGGAAGCTGATATGCAACCTCTGACACTGGGCTCCCATGTTGTTTCTTATGTCACAGGTGATGACAATTGCCAGAAACAGTGACTAGCAGCAAGAGACTGCAATATCCACCTTAATTGCATTCTATATTTTCAGACACAATTTCCAGTTTTAAAGTGTTGGAAAATGAGTATCCTGACATGAGTGCTCAGTATCCTGTAGCAAGCCACTGGGAACAGGAAAGTTTTCCTTTCAAGATTCAAGAAAAACAGTCCCTTACTGTGTGACAGAAACAAGCTGCACCAAACCTGCCAATGATTCAGCATGTTTTCCTAAATTCAAACTGGGCTGCAGCCTAAAGTTTGCAGTGGAGATTCAAACCCTGCAGGGAAGCACCAGAGACTCAGGCCTTTCTCCCAGCATCTGTCATGGTGCCAGGTAGGGAACCAAATGAGTAGCAAAACACTCTCTGTACTAAAATAGCACAACAAATGGCTCCAGGGCACACAGAGAGGGGGCAATACACAGCATTAATTAGCTTAAAACTAATTAGCAAAATATTGCTAAAAAAATCTTAAGTGACACAATTGAGAGCTGGATGAGTGTTTGAACTCGGGAATATTAAAACCCTCGTGCAGTAGCTGTGAATTTGATGCACATTGGGAGGTTTCAGTAACAAAGAGACCGGTTTTGACTGGAAGAGAGGAATACAATATAAAATATAGCTTGCTGTAGAATTAAAGGCTTTGAATGAAATCTGAGTTTTTCCAGTAAATTCTGACCTTGGCAGGACAGGGAAGAAACAGACATTGCCCTTTACTAGAATTAATCCCATGAATTGCAGTAAACTTTTTTCTGAATTTAGCTGTGTATTTTAGAGGGAAACTGTCTTTAAGAGAATAATCAAATTTTTGAATATTTTCATTATTCAAAAGTTTTGGACAGATATTTATTAGATTAGATTTCAGCATATGGATCATGCATGGACTATTCTTAGTTTTACTTACTGCATTCAATATTTAGTATGACGTCCTTGAGCTATGTGATGCCTCCCATAAAGCTTGAGTTTTAAAATATTTTCTCATTTTTCACTGCACTTTTTCTCTTGACCAGTCAGAAATGAGGAATATGTTTATCATACTTGGCTAAACACAGGAGTCTGTTTAGTCTTCTCTGTTTAATCTGAGCACTAGATAGAAATTGCGTGTGCCAGAAAAGAAATCAGGTTGAAAATCGCAGAACAACCTGGGGAGGGATACATTTGTATGCCTTAAAACTGCATAGGCAGCATGTAGAAGAATTAATTACCAATATAAATAATGCAAATGGGAATTGAATTTTAGTGATTGTGTAGATAAAAGTAGTTAGAGTGTGTCTGTATCAATCATTGCAAAAGATCTTGAAGAAGGAGACAGTACAAAAGTTTCGAGGTGGACACAAACAGTATCCAGTGGAAATGCCTAATCTAGGTCCTGGAAGGGGGAGGAGTGGGTGAGCAGAGCCTTCTGCTCAGCCAGCCCTGCCCACAGCCTCTGGAACCAGACAGGGCCTTGGGAATGCTTGACTGGGGGAGTTTGTCTGTTCCATGGGCTGGCTGCCTTGGAGTCTGCTGTACCAGGTAGCCCTGGGACTTCTGGGACACCATTATCCATTGAATTATGAATCAACGTGTCTATTGACAAAAAATAATGCATTCATGTAAAAATTAATGAAACAATCCTCTAGCCCCCCGATATCAGCTGCTTTTCTCAAAATTCTTATTGCCAAAAGAGTCTTCATATACCTTCAACCAAGCAATAGGAGTGGTAGTTCCTGTCCAGTGTTGATGGGTCTTCCTGAAAGCGCTTTTATTTAGAGATTTTTGTTTTTCTGGAAAGTAGTGGAGTTCCTCAAGGAGCAACTGTTTCCTTCCTATGCAAAATCTGGAAAGCTATGAGCTGCTCAAGTGCTTTGATTTTGTTACATGTTATAAATGCCCAAATGATGAGATCTGAAACAGTATTTACAGTGGAAAATACTCAGCCAGGATATTCATATCCAAGAGCTTCATTTTATTCTGTTGAAATGTAGAGAGCAACAGCTATTTAAATAGTTTATATGTAGGATAACACTTGGATTTAAATTACCTTCATTATTTGTACATCGAGTTTTCCGTTTACACTTAGTCCTAAAAATTCCAAATAAATATTTTTCTGTACAAGTGTTATTTATTTACACATGAGATTTATCAAGTCCTCTGTGATGATGACAGAATTTTTTTGCTATTGGGTAATTTTTAAGTAACATGATTTAAAATATATAGGTTATTAATTATATCAAATTTTAACCCTTAGGCAACATTTTGGATAAATGAAATCCCCCAATGTGTTTTTCATGCAAACAGGCAAAGCATCTACCTAGTTCTACCACTGCCTGTCCCCTGTGGCCTAAAATATTTTCTGGAAAAGATAAAGTGAAAAAAATGCAAAAATAAACAAAATAGTTGGCATTGACAAAGGCTGGGTTTTGCTTTTCTCCAGACTGTAAAGCTCTTTACAAATAGCACTGAAAATCTTGACCTCAGAGCATCTCTCCTTCAGAAGCCAAGCAGAGGTGTTTTTCCATTTGGAAAACATTGGAGGTATGTGTCAAATTACTGGAAAAAGTGAACAGATTGTGTTAATGGATGTTGATTCGTTTTTGCCTCCACAGTCTTTCCAGATCTCTGTGACAAGAGCTACTGGGCAAGTTTGAAGTCTCATCCTTCTTTTTGAAGACCTTCAGTGGTCTGATCCCAGTTGTATTCAAGCCCAAAACCATCTGTCATTGAAAGACCTGAGATAAAGACAGGAGCTGGTGATTCTGCTCCTTCTGTAGAATTGTCTTTTAATTTCTGCCATGAGGTTCTTTCTGCTCGCTCTAGACACCTCCAGTGTCAGAAAAGTGACCATCTTGGCTCAGGAAAAATACTTGTCTCTGGCACTATTTAAGCAAAAAGCTGGTGTTTAAGGGACTAGTAAGGGTACAGTAACCTCCTTGGAACTTTACCAATCCCCTGAACCAATGTGGAATTAATACCCTGCTGAATTATAGATGGGAAAATGGGATTGGTTGCACTTTCTTAAAATATCCCATCAAGTTCATTTCAGGCAGTGATTGAAGTAAATTTGAAAAGTGTATGTATGGTCCTGCTTCAAGTAGTAGGGGATTAACAAAGGAATGGGGTGCTGCCAGAGTCATCTCATGGGAACATCTTCATGTGGGACTCTGCTAGAGGTAGGTGTCTTTGGCTAAAATTTAGCCAATTCCAAAGGTTAGGTTTAGGATTAAGGATGGTAGAGAAACAAAGCCCAGCATTCCAGTTGGGGTGGGACTGCAGTAAAACTGCCAAAGGGAAGAACAGTCTGCAGAAAGACTTCTCTCTGCAGAAATTCATCATGTGAGGTGGAGATAGGGATCTTGGGCTGGGACCCAGGCTGTACCTTGACCCCTAAAATCAAGGATTATGTTTAGAATTGGAGATGGCAGAGAGGCTAAGTTCTGGGATCATTTGGAGTGGAGATGCCAAAAATATTGTCTGCCAAGAACTTCATGTGGAACTCGACCTAACTTCATGTGGCTTGACCTAAGGTTTAGTCTATGCTAATGCCTAGGATTAGAGTGGTGAACTGAGGGGACAGGAGGCTTAGGGCTGCAGGTAGACTCAGTCTGGCTGTGAATGGGTTGATAAAGAAGGAGACAAGCTGCCAAACAAGTTATCCTCTGGGAACTTCATGCAGGACTATGTTGTGGAACTTGGCCTAAGGTTCAGCACCTGCACAGGCCTAAGGCTGAGGTTGGGTGGGAGACCAAGTGTAGGAGCTGTAGGTGAAGTGGGGATGGAAAGGTGCTGCCAAAGAAATAGGCAGTCTACAAGCAGACTTTTCCCTTTGGAAAATTTTTTTATGGATGAGGGCTGTGGGGCTTTCCATGTGGCTCAGTCAGTGCCTAGGGTTGCAGTTGGGGTCAGTAGTGAGGCAGAGCCTAGAGCTGCAGTGGATTGGGACTGCAAAGGGACTTTCAAAGGATTCTGGAGAAGGATTACTCCTGCAAGAATTTCATATGGGACTTTGTGTGGGTTTAACATCAAGAGTTCCATTCCAACCTATATTATTCTGTGATTATGTATTGACTCTGGGAAACAATGCAAAACGAAAACCAAAAAATCTCTGTGGCTTCAAGTTTCAACACCAGAAAATGCAGGATTATTCTCCCATCGTCTTCTCAACATGAAAGAGTCAGATGCAGCACTGCATTGGCTACTCTCCAGTCTAGTTGGGAGGTAAATTGTAATCCTCCTCCTGGAATCCAGCCTTCACCGCCAATGCCCCCGACCCCTCTTCTCCTGAGAGCTGAAGTCAGCCAAGAGGAACCACAAACCCTGCAAGAGACTGACATTCACAAACCAGCTCTCCCACTTCTCTACCTCAACATTTCCCTTGTTTGCTGAATTTCCCTCTCATCCCAGACAACTCCAGGCTAGACAAGTCTTTGCTGTGGCCGGCCCTTGAACTCCTTTGGGTACAGAGAAGACAAAGAGTATTTCCTGGCTCCAGCTTGCAAACAGCTGAGACTTCGTCGCACCAAAAATTCAGCTGTTGATGCTGAACATGTGATACTTCCAGCACATGTGGGAGAGACTGCCTGGGAACTGGGAATGCCATGTTTTGAATGGCTGAGCCACCCTTCCTTGGGAAGGCCCTTTGGGAGTCAGCTGACAGGTAGTTTTGTGGGGCCATTCAAGAAGTCAGTCTGGTGTGTCAGGCCTGTAAAACATTGATTTGTCAGCCAAATTTACTGCTCTCTTTCTGCAAGAATGCTATGTTAGCCCTTAGAAAACATCTTCTCTCATCAGTTTGCAGCTCTCTGTATAAATCAAGGAGTCTGTAGAGATAAGGTCCAGACCATAGTATAAAATATTGCATTAAGTACTAAAATATTGCATTAAGTACTAAGTGCTAAATTTTTAAGTGTTGGCCATGTCAAGTGCCAATTTAAACAAGACAGGATTAAGCTGAGCTGTTTACCTTCCTAACACTGCTCACTAAAGCATAATAAATGATGGGGCTGTAAGCCAAGGAAGGCGACTACAAGAATGTTTTGTTTAGACTGCTACAATAGCCAATTCAACATCATGAGAGGAATGCAGGATATTAGGAGTGATCTGAACTAGCAGAGCTACCATAAAAGTGATGAGTTACTGAAATGTCTGAAGACATTGAAGTTTCGCTTCAGATTTGCCCAGAATCTACATTACTTGAAAGTTTTAGAATTGGGAAGAGATTCTCTTTGTCTCTGTTTTACTCTAGTTTTTACGGCATTTGTTTTACATAGGTATTTACTTCACTGTTTCCAGTTTTACCACTGGCTAAGTGCTTTTTGAGAAGCTCCATTCTCCATACCACTGTTTTTCTTTCTGTAGAACAGCAGCAGAGCTTCCTTCTTTATCCCTGGAGCTTCCAGCTCTCTATCATTTCTAGACAGTTTTCACTATATTCTTGTTTTATTGGCAGCAGGAGCAGCAACTTCAGAGACACAGAGTACAAAGCAAATTTAGCTTATGAAAACACTTGTATCCAATACAGTGAGAAAAATTCTCCAAGATTCATTTTGCTGCAGGCCTAAGAAGGCTTGTGGCTGGGGAGGTGGGATGAGAAGAGGAGAAGCACCTTTTGCTGCACAAAGAAATGCACACTTCTACCAGAACCTGCCTACCTCCTTTATCATGTCAGAAGATCACTTGCATACTATGTCCAAGCTCCTTCTTACTCTTTGAAATTAATAATAACAATCGACAAAACTGAATTTTCTTCCTGTTTCTGCCTTTTTTTCCCTACCTTGAACTCCTACTCTGAAAGCAGGAGCATGGGGAGGAGTAGGGGAGAAATTAGAACTATACTGAGGTTTGATATAACTCTGTGTATGAAAAATTGAGAGTATTTGGTCATAGCCTGTAAAAAATCAATCCTAGTTCATATTCTATGTCCAAAAGAAGGAGTAGAAATTTGAAATATTTGCATTTGAAATACTGGGGCAATTTGTAGATGAGGATTTACCAAGACAAAATATTAGAAAGACTTTATTCTGATTATTATTTAGTATAAACTTCTCCCAGGTTACGTCTTCATACTGTATGCATTCATCACTGTCTTCACTAATTCTATCTAATAACTGATGATGGTTGGTTTGGCTAAAAAGAGTATAAAAAGGTTGCTTATTTTCACAGAACAGTTTTGAAGACCATATTGGTTTAGGTGTAATCCTTAAAAATCTATTCTTTCTTTAGAATCTCGCTGAGCATCTCAGCTAAATATACTGAAACATTTGGGGTTTTTTGGAGAGGATGGTGGGCAATAACAGAGACACTGAAGACTTTCAATGAGATTGAGATTCTGAAGAAAATAAAGGCCAGATCTTTAAAAATATTTGGTACTTTGTGTAAATTTCTCTAAGAATGTGGGCTAGAAGAATTTTTTAAATTGAGATATATAATATATAATCAGAAGTTTTATTCATGATGTCAAAACCTTCCTTTGAACTTTTTTAGGGGGACCACAGCAGTTATAGAAGAGAAAACCAGTGAATTCACAAATCTCTGTTGAAAAAACCACAATTAAGTTCTCATTGCATATTCTTGCAGGTGATATTGCAGGAGAGACCTGCCCAGTGGTAATTTTACTCTGTGCTTCATTAAGGATTTCTTGTAAAGCTTGTTTTCAATCATGCCTACAAATATAAAATAAAATAATTATTGTGGTTAAAGATTTACTTAGAGATTAGAAAGTTGCTTTAATGGTATTTTAGGATTTTGGTAACATTTTCTCATGTTTCACTTTTTCACCACAGATATAATCCATTTATCCCTTTTCTACTTCTCAGACTAAACCCCAACCAACCAAAACCAACAAAAAAAATCATCTTTATTGTGCTGAACAACATCTTTAAACAGTATCACTGATTACTTACCACTTGTTAAGTAAAATAAAATTAGAAAAACTTTTCTTATGGTATGGTTGTATTTTATGTCCATGGAAACTATGAAACCATGAGGAGTTTCACCCTTGACTGAAAACCTGATCTTTACAAAGAGCCATTTTCTGCCTCTCTGAGGATTTGTGTGTTGATAGATCTCTGAGAAGGTCATACAAGCAACACGCTGGATATGCATTTTTATGGTGCCTTAAATGTTTAAAAAATGAGACAAATTTGCATAATATTTGGAAGTATTGTTTAAAAATCTGCTGTGATCTCTTTGTCGAGGCTAAATTCTGAGTGTTCTATTTTGGTTTTAGAAGGCTTTCTATATGTCATTAATTTTCATTCAACTTCCTAAAATGTTCCAATGTTTATTTTCTGTACTCATGTCAGAAATCTGACATTTCATACAAAGCTGGGCTAATAAGCAGCTTTTGAAATTATTAGACACAGTAGTACCACTGCAAGTATTGAACAATTTGAAATGGTGACTCAAATCAGCTTGCTCTGGGCTCTTTGAAATGAGCAAGCAAAGTGTTTCATCAGGTCTCCTAAGGAGCTCTCTGTCCTTATCATAAATATTCATCTGTTCTAAGAGGCATTGTTTGAAGTGCTTTTAAACCATGTTTAGTATTCTAATGAGGGATACTCAGATTAGGTTCACACTGTGTCGTGCCGCTGCTTACGAACCTGTTGGAAGAGGGGGAGTCATTGCAAAGAGTTCACAGTTTAAGTAGGCAAGAATATAAAATAAGAAGACAAAAATGTGGGTACAGGGGGATAGTAATTTGATCTCCATTAGACATAGCTGGGAATAGAATTCAGGCCAGGACTTGCTCTGATACGAGACCATGTGTTTCTGAGCAATAAGAATCTGAAATCAAGGAACATATGTGGGACATATCTTGACTTATTCCATTAGTTTGAGTGAATATAAATGGTTACTTGTATTCAGGCTATTCCTCTTTGTTTAAAGGCTTTGTAGCATTACACCCAGCCTCTTTTTTTTCCACAACAGTGTAATGGCATAACACTGTGTGCAAAGCAGTTCTTTTATTCCTTTGGTGTTTGAAAGGCAAAAGGGTTAGTTGGTGAAGGTTAGTGCTTTCTCAAAGCCTGAAGTCCCAGTACACTTTTCTATCCTAAAATTGTTAGGATAATAATTATTAATACTAGGTTCTATTCTTTTCATCTTCTTGGTATCTGGTAAGGACACTTGGCTAGCACCATTTATTTGTGGAAATTATGAGGAAATTATGAGCCTGCCCCTGTAGACTGGATTAATGTCTTTGCTACTTTGAGAGGGCCTTCAAGAAATTTAAATTTGGTTACATGTGTAGTACTTGCATATAATGCAAAGAAAATATTGCAGTCCTATTTTTCTCAGCCCAGTGGATTAATATCACTTAGAAATACTTCATCCTACAATAGCCTTCTCCCTCTGGGCTGCAGCTGAGCTGAAATTGCTGGGACTGCTTCAGCCTGAAATGCTAACTTTGCCCAGTAAAGAATTTAAAATTCATGAGAACAGCTGCACCATTTAACTGAGCAGGAGTCTGGGCCAGAGCGTGCAGGAAGTTTTCATCTATGAAGGTCTTTAAATTTATACATATCCATAGGTAATGTTCATTCCTATCCTGTAAGCTGGCATACTTGGATGTGGACTCATAGGAGATCAGGCATGTAGCAATTCCAGTCTTTCTTGGCACGAGCAGAAGTATTTTAATTCCAAAAGAAAGTTCAAGCACTGTGCAGGATTTTACACCATATTGGTGATTCCAAGTTTGCAGCCCAAGATTGGAACCCAGTGCAAATGACATATCCAACTCTGATCCTCCTATTGACTCATGCTCTGTTACAAGTCAGGCACAAATATGGATTTTATTTCAGAATCAAGAAAATGGAACTGGGAAGGCATTGTTCAGGAAATAATTTCAAACAAAAGGAGGCCTGGCTTATGCAGAAGAAAAACACATTTGTGTTTGAATTAATGATTTCTTGAGTTAAGAGTGTGTCTCTTACGGCCAAGATATAGAAGACCTGGAAGGTTTTGCTATTTAAGTGCCAATTCCTGAGGATGGCTGTGAGCTGCTGTAACTTGCACAGCTAACTTTTAGTAAATGATGTCTTTGTTCTCATAAATCAATGCAGTTTTTTATCTCTTGTATGTCTTATTCTCTCTCTCTTCCTTATCTTGTGTTTTTCTCATTTACCACCCATGACTTTTGCAATTCAACAGTTTTTAGTGTGTCACATTAATATAAATATGTAGAGTTTTTGGTGGTTTCCTAATTCTACTGCAGCTGCATCTGTGTTTATGCTATGCTTCCATACTTTGGTACCTGAGTACTTGTGTGTGTCTATCCCAGTCAATGATCTTGCAGAAGTATTAAGACTTTTACCTCTCCTCATTAAAGTCTACGGCCTGCCTTTTTTTTTTTTATTTTTGGTCTTCTGGTTTCAAACTTCAGTTTGCTGAAGAGGACTTTGATTTCAAATGAAAGACGATGCTCCTGGGTATGCATTTGGCTGTGAGAGCTGTGGTGTTTGTGGGAGGAATTTTATAGATCTGGATGGAAATGTGAGATTTGGCAGCTCCGATCACAGGCAGGAAGGATCCCTAAAGTAAAGAACCAAATGCCGGTTTGCTGTGGCTCCACTCCCTCTACTTTTGCTTCTCTGAAACTGTCTAGACACTTACCAGAAGAAACTTTCATGGGGCAAATAAACTGTAAGTTCAGTGAACTATGGTGGGAAATTAATTTAATTTCTACATCAGTAGAAATGCTGGTGTATTTCCATGAGAAACCTGGCTGTAAGAGTTAGTAATTTAATAAGTAAATCATCACATTACCATGTGCTTTGCATCCATCTGACCAATGTTGCACAGATTTGAAAGCCTCTAGTTTAGTTGTTGATAAATTATAAATCAATTGTTGGTAGACATCATTGTGAAAGTAATTGTTACAGAATTAAGAAAATCAATAATGGTTTATGCTACTCTCAGAATAAAAGGCTGCCTTTGCTGAATCAATTACTGTATGGCATTTGCTATTCTCATGTATGGAAGGATTTTAAAATACAAAGGCTTAATACCACAAAACCCTCTATGGCCAATTGTCATATTTACTTCATGAAAGAGAAGGGAGCTGGAAAATTGCATAAGCTAGAGCTGATTTCTCTATTCATGGGGATACTTTCATTGATGCCAAATATTGATTGGATAATAGAAAGCAGAATTCTTCCTGCAGCCCTAAGTGATCCCTGGGACTTCTCTTTGTTTCGTTTTAGGCTTGTTTCCTTTCAGATCAGCCATGAACATGGACATTGAACCTTTATTGCCTTCTCTTCCTTGCATCCTGCCTGATGGTCCAGAAGCGATTGGCTGCCTTTCTACTATCCACTCACACTGCTCTTTGCCTGTAGTGGTTATTTGGTTTTATGCTTTTAGATATTGACTAGAAATTGATCCATTATTGATTTCAAGTAACTGTGCTTTTACAGTTGATGTGCACCTTGACATAAGAGAAAGAAGGATGCCCTGCAGGAAAAAAAAGGCGTTTTGTGGAACAAATCGGAAGGTGTTTCTAGGATAGGATAAAAATGCTAAAGATTGTAAGTCCTCATGAATATGTAATCTCATGAAACACATGAAATTACCCCAAACATTGCCCATTGTGAGAACACAATAAATATACTTTGTTTTGTTTGTCCTCCTGTAAGAAGGAATGGATATTACTTTGATTTAAAAAAGGAAAGAAACAGAAAAAGGTGGTGTAACATGACTCCTTCTAGGTGCTGGAGTCATGGGGTAACAAATTATGTTTCTGTATGATACTGTGTGATTTAGACCTTTGAAATGTCAATTAAAATGGATTATCAGTTTGCCATGAACATTGTAGTCTTTCTAACTTTTTCTTACTGAGTGATAAACCTGCTCATGAATTTCTGAGAGTGATTTTTGCTTGACACTTTCTATGCCTGACATCAGCTCTAATGTCTAGTCTTCAGAAACCTTAGACAAATAACATTCAGCTGTTTTGAAGGCAAAATTTGAGGCAAAGTTGGAGTTTTCATGTACTCCCAGTGACACTCCTGTGCTTTTGTAACTCGCACAGCCACTGCTATAAATCTTGAAGTAGGATTGCTTCATCATTCTCAAACTGGAGTGAAAAACAAGCTGAAATTCAGAAATGTGGCTTTATTATTTCAAAAGCTGACATTTGAAAATGCACAATAGAATTTCCTTTCTCTTTTTTCTTTCTGGTGAACAGAATAATTCAAGGTCTTCCACATCAACAAAGTGTAGTAATTGAGACCATCTGAGGTACACAGGCAGATTCAAGTAGTGTTTCCTCAAGACTTCAACTCCACATTCTCAAAGTATGTGCTTTAATTTAGGGTATGTTGATTGAAAATGTGTCATTCAATGGACAGTTTATTTTAAAATTCACGTGCCTAATTTTTATTTTTTTAAGCCAAATATCTTTTTTCAGTGTTAAAACTCGAGAAAACCAAATGCAATTATAAGGATAATAAGGATAAATGCAATTATAAGGATTAATGCTGTGACACTGCAATACAACATACATATTCAGAAATAAAATACATGTATTCAGTTTATCATCATTCACTTCCTCAATTAATTAGGATAAACACATACATTCTGGGCTGTTTAAAGTCATTCTACAAAGCTATTGCAGAAGTTTATTGAGATTATTTTCCAGAGTGTATATATACAAATATATCTTAATTTGAAAAGAGCTAGATAACTATATGGAGCAATTAACCTCTTTTGCACTCTCATTGTTTTGTCTATGTGGTTACATGAAGTTTAATTACTGTATCTGCTTTTTGGTTAGCCTAATTGCATTTCTTGGTAATGTGTATCTTACCAGTATCAACAGAAGAAAATTTTTATAAAACTACAAAAATCAGAAAAGAGCCCAAGCATATGCTTTACAACAAAAAAATTGTCTTATATTTCATTATTGATAAAGTTTACATTGCTTGTGTGTCCTTAGGTTTTATTTCTCATATAGTTCAGGACTATGAAGATACTTCATATGGGTCTTTTATTTTTCTTAACATTTAGAGAACATAGCTTTTAAAACTACTTTTTTTACAAGATGCAGCCAGTCTGGTACCAGGTCTGTCTATCAGAAAAGTTTTCTGCTCTCCACCACTATATACATTTTTATATATCTATTTTCACTAACAAATCTGAGCTTCAGCTGCTTTTAAATACTTATAAAAATAGCATGGAGTTTGGTAATACTAATTTTCCTCTTTTCCATGCAGAATGGAGGTGCTATAATATTTGGAATCCCCCTTGAGTCCATGGTTTGACACTGCTTGACATTGATGTTTTGTTTCAGCACAGTAAGATTATAAAACTGAGGCCAAGACCAGTAATAACATCTCTCCAGATCTCTTTTAAAATCAACCATATTTGGGATTATTTTTCTTTCATAAAAATGTTTTACAATAATTTTGCTCGCCTGTGTTCTGTGGCACTCTGTTTGCATGCCCATGATATGTGCCAGTCTTCTGCTGAGCGAGATTTAAAATGTAAGGTAGATCAGGTGCTGTATAAGAAGGGAATTTTTCCTTTCAGGTTGACCACTCTCACTAGGAAAGACAATATCATTATGGAGCCAGCTGCAGGGAAAGCTGACAATGGGACAGCATTGATCACTCCCTTAGGTTTGGGAATAATGAGGATAGGAATATATTCTCACCATCAGCCAGCCTTGATTCAAAGCATTCTAGCTAAAAATCAGTGGATTTTCTGTCCTTGTAAGGAGATTGTAACAGCCTCAGCCACGGTGTTTGTTCCTCCCTTGGTAGTTCCATTTAGGATCAAGGTGCTTTTATGCTAAATGTGATTCATGTACTCATGAAAGCTGAGCTAACCAGTGCTGGTAGCCCACCCTTCACTGGTGTAACAGAGCCTGGACAAAATTGATCCTTTATCCAAACATATTGCACTCCTGCATAGAATTTCCTAGAAAAGTTGGATGCAAAATCCACTCATTTCAGAAAAAAAAATGGGGTACATAAAATACGTCCATCTCAAAACAGGGCCCCCACTGAACAGTGGCATTACAGTGCAGTGTTTGCTTCATTTTACATTGCTAATTTTATTTGAAATGTTTTTGTCAATTTTATTCTTTTGTACTGTATCAGAGGGGTAATTTATGGGTCTGCAAAATTTTCTTAGGGTTTTTTTTTTTTTGTGTTACCACCAATTTTTTCTTTACTTTTTGTAGTTTCACTCAAAATCTGTATTCATAGAGACACACTAATCACTTCTAGCCCTCAGTGAAAGAAATTGCAAACAGCACATGCTGAATTGAAATAGCACATGCCTGATACCTCTCTCAGTTTGAACAAGGAAGAGGGGGACAGCTGCTGGTGGCCAGGAGTTCAAACTCTCCCAAGGAAAAGTATGGCTTGGCCGCTGGTTTCACAGGGCATAAACTGTTTCTCATGCTTCCTTTCATCTTCCTCTTGCAGACTGAGTTGTGTGTATGTCAAATGCTGCTCTTGGCCTCGTGTCTGAGAAATCTGCTGCTTCTGACGTATTTTCCCCAGGGAGTTGCAACTGTTTGTGCTTGTCCTTTGGCAGCCCGTGATCAGAATATTTTAATTGCCTCCTAACAACTTTAAAATGGGACTGACTGGAGATACCACTTGCCTTTGCTTGGCTTCCTTCTTCTGGAAGACAGTCTGAGGATTTTTGAGGTGCATTGCAAGTGACTTCCCAGGCCTGCAGAGCTCTATGTTTTGCTCATTGATGAGGTATATCCAAAGATGAATTCTAGTATAGAAATTCCTATTTGGAGAGGTTTTTGATAATTAAAACATAAAAGAATAACTATTCTCTTCTTTAATAACGCTGTATTAGTTTGAGTCTGGGCAGGCAGTCCCAGCAGATAAGCCAAGGTGTGAAGCACAAGCAACCCTGCCAGAATTTCCTGCCTGGATATTTGTATCCAGTGATTAGACAAATTAGGCTACTACCACCATTCAGAGACTGGAAATTTTTACTCAATGGGGCAAAACCAAGAATGTTATTTAGAATGACTATGACAATTCTACTCCTTGCCTAGTAAACCTTAATTTGAAAGATGGCATCAACACTGCCATTACCCGCTCTGATTGCATGTCAGGCAATTCCGACAGGAGAATTCATTATAACTGGCAGTCAGTTTGTTAGTTTAGAGTTTTCTTAGGGATTAGTTTTTTTTATTTAGTAGGGCTGTTAGGATAAAGTTCTATGGTTGAGAAGGCTGTTTTGTCATCCAGGAAAGATTTCAAAAGTTACAGGCTGCACCAGGGGTGGAAAGGTCTTTATTACACTGGTTCTGTCTAGCCAAACTTGAAAACGAGACATGTTTGCTCACAGACTGGAGTTTATCAGGCAGAAAGAGTAATTAAATTTGAATTGTGTCAGCCAACTACCTTGAAATGAAGAGAAGTCAATGTATGTTGCTCCAAGGAGAAAGAAGGAAATGATTAGTTATAATTGTACTCAGTGTCCAAGAGAATTGCTTCACACCCCTTGCTTGAATCTGTTGCTAAGGGAGGGAAAAAAACTAAACAAAGGATCTCTAATCCTTCTATTAATGTCCAAAATTTCTTGAGTTCTGGATTCCCTTTGGGAATTAGAAGAAACCAGATACTACTGAACCATAATATTTTAAGGATTGACAGAAGGACTGTTGGGTGGATGAGGAATTGGGTCAGTTGTTGCATCCAGAGGGGCAACAGCTCACGGTCCTGATCAGGGACATCAGTGACAAGGGCTGTCCCTCAGGGCCTGTAATGGCACCAGTGCTATTTAATGTCTTCATTAATGACACAGACACAGGGATCGAGTGCAATCTCAGCAGATTTCCTATGAGGACAGGCTCAGAGAAATGGGATTGTCACCCTGGAGAAAGGAAGGCTCCAGAGAGACCTCAGTACTTAAAGACGCCTTATAAGAAAGATGGAGAGAACTGTTTAGTAGGGCCTGTTGCAGTAGGACAGAGGGGAAATTTTTTAAAAATAAAGCTTTAGACTGGATATAAGGAAGAAATTTTTACAATGAATATGAGAAAATACTGGCACATGTTGCCTAGAGGGGAGGCAGATGCTCCATCCCTGGAAACATTCAAGGTTGGATGGGGCTCTGAACAACCATATCTGGTTGAAGATGTCACTGCTCATTGCAGGGGTTTGTACTACAGGACCTTTAAATGTCCCTTCCAACCCAAACCACTCAGTGATTTTATGGGCTCTCAGTAACTGAGTGCAACCAGCGAGACTCAGTTAAAAACACACCTACAACAGACTTGCTGATTTCATTTTAATTTAGAAACAAATTAGCAAAAGGTGATCACATTTGCGTTGGAACCTTGGCTTGCAATTTAATCTGGAAGTCCCTGCATGAATCATTTGTAGAATGTCACACAGCACAAAGTAGGTGGTCCTTTGCTGAGAAAACAAAAGCTAAAATATTTTACTGTTAAAATTTGGTTTAGGTGAAGCTGGCAAAGGTGGCTGTCATTGAAGCTATGTAATATATTCCTTTATGAGATCTTTGCTATGCTAGTGTATAATTTGTAAAACGTGGACCTGATTTCTCCATGGTTATCATCAGTCTTAGGCTGATTTTCTGGAGAAAGTTTCAGTAGACAATGAACAAATTCAAGGCAAAATACAGTCTCCAAAATATTGGTTGTTTTTTTTTTTTAATCTTATAACCACCTTTTGTGGGTGGTTAAAGAAGTTGGAGAGCCTGGAGTCAGGAATCTGTGTAAATCTGACTGTATCACCATCCCCTCTGAAAATTTCCTGTGCAGTCTCTGGGAGAGTTTGGCAGCAACAGTCCCTGAGGATCCCATCTGTGCTGGCCATACTCTCAAGCCCAGGGGATCTGGGCTGAATAGGAGTTTTCTTTATGTTTGATATCCAAATCTCCCTGTGGCTCCTGTGGTTTATCTGTTCTCCCTTCCTAGCATCTTTGTGGCTCTATTTTGTTCATGCTGCACCATGCATCGCTGATGTTAAGAAAGGCAGATGAGAGGGATTTACATCAGTGAAGCTGGATATTCATGATACTCATGGCAGTTTGGATATCAGGTTTTACTTACAGGGGTACAGGGGTAGAGATCTGGAGATTTTGGAGGTAAAACCAGTAGGATTTGGAAATGATCCTAATATGGGATTTGGAGGAAAGAAGAAAAAGAAAAAAAGCAACCACAAAGCTTAAAGACAAAAGTGAATTTTTAAGTGACTTTGTGATGAGAGTGCAGAGGATGGGCTGGATAAATTTTTTGTTGAGTTTAAAGGTGTGGTGTCACAACAGAGCAAAAGGATGGAAGAGCACAATTGAAAGGGGACAATTAGAGCTTGAAAGAAGGAACGAATTTTTAACTAATTGATCTTTACAAAGTGAAGGTAAAGACACTTTAGTCAGTTTGTTGGCCTTCCAGCCCCAGAGACAGGGCACTGGATTGAGCCCCACTTTAAAGAGATTGCTGTGCTTTGGATAAATGCTTGGCTAGATAAAACAAGCAGCTCACAGACCTGGGGGATTCATTGTCAAAAACTGTATACCTTTTATTTCCAAAACATGGATTTAAAGGGAAACTGAACAGCTAGTTGGAAGAGATACCTGTTGGGGTGACTGAGAAGGAAAGCCACAGGAAGCTTGGAAAATGCTCTAAATGGCTTCTGCTTGGAGGCTGAGAGGCTCTGCTGGGTGAGGTGGACTCTTGCTCTGATCTAATGTACTCCTAGGGTGTCACTTCTTTGGAGCCCATGTTTTGTCCTTGCCCAGCATTAAGATCCAGGAGGGTTTAGGGAGGAAGGGAGAAGGCCATTTTAAAGTTTCCTGAGTGGAGACAGAGCTCAGCTGAGATATTTAACAGGATTGAAAGGGCTTCCAGAAAGCTGTTTGCTGACCCCTGGGTTACCTTCCTGTACTGTCTGGCCCCTCTTTGTTGCACTTATATTTGATGAGGGCAACTTCTTGCATTGCTTATTTATTCCCCTACATAACCTTCCATGTAGCATAGAAATCACCCTACATCATACAAGCCATGCTCCCAAAAATATAAATTGACTCTTTAATGTTATAAGTTTTCCCTCTGAAAATTATAGTGTTTTTCCAGCTATTTCAGTGACTCAGAACAAAAAAAAAAAAATCTATGTATTGTTTAGATGTAATTAGCTACAATAAATTACAGAAAAATAGCACAGTTTGTAGATTTGTTTAGTAAAAAGACTTGTGATTTGATGTAAGATGGTAATACTAATAGTTTGGGAAATCATTTATATTTATTCGCTCTTTTTGTAACTGTATCTCACTTTGAAATTATTTTTATATTTATTTTTTAAAACATTTTTTTTTCTTGGCAATGTGGTAGGAGGGAGAAAGATATCAACTGCCGCACAAGAATAGGTTGTTCCTCCAGCTCCCTCTTTCCTTTCAAAGAAAAAGGCAGGAGACAGGTAAAGAACTGACCTGGTGCTACATGTTGTGAGTGATGGCACAGAGAAGCAGCTGTTGCAGTCGTTAACCCAGCAAAACACAGGTGAAGTTCAGCCAAAAGCAGATTGCTCCTGGTCCTATAATTAATAAAACTTCTGCTTTTATTCACTCCAAGTTAAATCACTGATGCAAAATATGCTTTCCTAATAGTTACCATCACTCTGGCCAAAAATCAGCCTTATTACAGGTTCTGGAGAAACATTTCTCTCACAACTACAACAGGTGTTCTGTATATTCGATGTCTCCAAAAATTAGGCCTCCAAAAATTTTGCCCAGGATAAATCATAATTGAACCAGACTAATAGTAACTCTTGATTAAAATATATGTGGCACATTTAATAAAAGAATACCTGTAAGTAAAAATGGTAAGGAATTCTATTTAGGTCTTGGTAATTACTGTGCCTGAAAAGAAAAAAAAATTATAAATGTTCATTTCTCTTTTTTAATTATAAGTTTCCTTATGTAATTTGTAAACTTAAAATTGTTTCCAGTTTTAATTTAGATCTCAACTGTTTGCTTACATACCTGCAATTCAGAATGCTATTTGAAGTAGAATTGTTATGATTGATTTTCAAATTGTTATGAAGGGAGAATTTATAAGGGAGGTGTTCAATTAAACTTCCATTTGTTTTTCTTAGCTGAGGTTTGAAAGAGGAGGTAGCCCCAGAAGATGTTTTACCCTGGATTCCTTTTGGCTGTGAACTACAGACGAACCAGAATTCACAGTAATGGGTGGAACAAAACATTCACAAATAGTTTAGTTATTTTCTCCACCTTTACTCATTTAGATTGTGTCTGAGAAATTAATTCCTCAGAGATAACAGTCCATGTAATTTTATTCAAAATATGCAAACTAGCGCAATTTCCAGGCCAGCAGAGTAAGCACAATCAGTATTTTACAGCTTTCAGTTTAAAGGCTATCTGAGTCTATACAAGTATTTCAAAGAGAATCCATTTGGAAAATGTTAAACCCTCCAAGCAAAGGTTTTCCAAGCTGGCAATTTCCTAATGTCCCCTCATTCCCTTTTTACTTTTCCCCACTGAGAACCATTTGATTTTCTACCAGATTCCTCCTTATTCCCCTGCCTTCCCCAGCTCAGCTGAAGCCACTGCTTGGGAGGTAACTGCTGTCACCTGGGCTCAGGATGCACCACGGGAAAAGCACTTTAATTTCCCTTCTCTCCCCTCCTGCAACGACAGGAGCAGCAGGGTGTAACCTTTTTCCTCATCCCTCTGATTTTTCTCCATGGTATGCAATTCATATTTATAGTTTGGGGTTTTTTTAACTGTTTTTGATATGCTTCTGAAAAATCTGTGTTTGATTCTTCAAGTTCTTGGTCTTTTCTGCCTGTGCTTGTTTTGGTGGGCAATGTATTAAAAGGGAATAGAAGTTTTGCTGAGTATGACATGGTCTGCTCAAGTTCCACCAAGTTGTTGGCCTCCAGGAAAAACAAAATCTCTTGGCACTTTATGCAACTTGGTTGATTTTACTGCTGGTGTGTTTAAAAGTGTCCTTGAAAGTAGACACAGGAAAGCTTTCTGGATGGCAGAAAGTAAAGGGATAATGTTCAGTGCTCTAAACAATGCCAGTCTGCCGCTAGAACCTGAGAACTTAGATTACAGGATTAGAAGGAATCTCATTTTCAGTCGTGTTGCCAGCTGGGGTAAGAAACTCACTATTTTTTGCTTGGAGAGAAAAGAGGCTATATAGCCTAAGAGAGAGAGGAGTTGTATTTGAAAAATAAATTTAGAGTGAATTTTCTTTCAGGCCTTTGTAAATAAAGTGAGCTTTCTTGTGCATGCAAAGAGAGAAATGTGTTTGTGCTGGATGATGGTGGAGGGGGTATTCTGTATTTCAGAATTTTTCTGCAACTGATTTTCCACCATCCATGTTTCCATGGAGGTGTGTTGTGTTAATTGGTGGTTTAGTACTTTGAGGACAAAAAAAAATAAAATAATTAGCTGCTAAAGTGCTGGATTTCATGTATACTGAGTATGGATTTGCTCCATGTAAATGGACACACTAGTGTGTTTTTCATGTGTCAGCTCTGGCCTTCATCATCTTACAAATATGTTTGAAAATGTTGCTAAATTTCATGCAATTGGAAAGAACAAAGCATTAAGGACAATAATTTCATGCTTTGTACAGAATAAACAAAAAACCCCAGAACTTTCCAGGCAAAGGAAGGGAGTGTGTCAAATTAATCTATAAAAGTCAGACAAAAGGACTTTGCTTGGAAACGAAATGCAGAATGGTTTTAATTAACATTTTGCTTCAGGTCATGCCATGTTCTTTCAATTAGGACTTTGGTGTAAGAAAGACTGTCTCATCCTGAAATGTCTTCTTTAAAGGGAAAGACTTGATCATTTTCCAGAGATGGGGGAATGGGATACTTCCAGTTATCTTTAGTTTGGGGCGAGTATGAATTGTGATTCTTTCTCAATTTTGAATATAATTGAGAAGAGTTGGAATCAAGCATGATTAAATGTTGTTCTAAACCCCTTGGTTTTTTTCTTTTAGTTCAGCTCTTTCCTCAGAATATTTTTCCATTGCAAAACTCTGACATAAATAATTTCCCCTCATGCTGTAGTCACTCTTTTTCTCTAATGCTCTATATATCTATTTATATATTTGTCTGCAACATTTGGCTACAATGGGAATGATTTCTGTGTGTTGTCATTCAGTGTTATGTGTAAAAACATCTGTATGTTAGAGTTTCAGGGTTTGTAAAGGAGTCGCTCCTTCTTCATTATAACTACTCCTTTTTTTAATGATATAACAACTCATTTTTTTAACAATCATGTGTTTCCTCTGTCTCTGCATATGCCCTGTAATGGGCCCCTTTTGTTTGCAGCCTCCTGGTTCTGCCTGCAATGAAGTACTGAGGTAAACAGGATGGTTCACTGAGGGAAGAGTTTTGTGCTAATCTCCCATTTTGTCCAAGGTATATCCCACTTCCAGCTGATACATGCAGAATGAGCACCACAGTTCTTATCATGCCTGATGAAACCAAAGCTAAACAAGCAAGAAGGATAAGCTAACGTGTTTCTGTATCTAAAACAGACTGACAAAGGACTGTGGTAATCTTATTTGTGAATATTTCCCATGTCAAACATTGTTAACAAAAGATGCCCCAAACTGCCAACCATTGGGCAGTGCCATCCATTGTTTTAAGTAGTAAGATCCATTTTTGGGGAAAACAGCATCTACGTCAGGATAATGTTACATGAATTCAGTCATGATGTCATAGAAATATCAACCTAGGTCTTTAGTTAGGTGAGGTAGAATTGATAGTTATGCCTTCCTTTGCACAGAATTTTGCACTAATGGAATAGCACAGTAGCAACAATTATACTATAAACTGCAGATTAGCAGCAGTGTGGAATTTTTATTTTTTTTTTATCACTACTTGATTTGCAAACCAAGTCCTCAAAAGTTCAGAAATTCTAGACTCAGAATTGCCCCTGCTGTGTCATTGGGCCACCCTACACAGTCCTACTCTCCTTATGAAACAAACATGTTGCAGAGAAAATTTATGCATGATCCTCTAATCAGAAAGGATCATAGCATCTTGATATAATGACACACAGGTAATTGTGAATCTACTATCTCCCAGGGTCTGGTTTAACTCATTAGGCAGTGAAAATTACTTTTAGACATTCTCTTAGAGCTACTTTTTTATTTTAGAATAGAAAAAAGAAAATTTCCTTGGCATTCTTGAGTGCAGCATGCTACAGCTGCTACCTCAGAAGTGGTGTGAGTCAAACTCCTTCCCATGGTTAGGGCCATCTTTCTCTTTTGAGATATTACCAGTGTTTTTCTGTGGATGTGGCAGGGGAATGTTTTTTTGGCACATCACTTGCTTCCAAAAAGAGGGACTTCTGTGTATCCTTTACAGACAATTTCAAATGTTTAATGAAAATAATGTTGGACATTCTCAGGCAAAGGTCAGATGAAGTTTTAAGACTGAGAAAATTAGCTTAAATATAGGACTGTGCTATGAGGTCCCAAAATAAGAGAAAAAAAGGAAATAGTAGTGCTACACAATAGAATGTACTTTTGAACGCACTGGTTTGGGGTTTGGTGCTGGCCAAAAGCTTGCTAAATACTTTAACTTGTTAACAATGGAAAGTGAATAAAGTTTGGGTTTGGTGGAAAGAATATTATATACAAAAATATAAACAACGTTAGCTCTTGCAGCCAATCAGCATCAGCTGTCAGGGTCTGACATAATCTAATAGGCACGTCACAGTACTTCACACTGTTCATTTACAGACCAACAAACTTAGGGCAAGAGGGCTCAGGATTTCTGGAAATTGTGTCCGGAGATGCCCCTATTATTCACCACATTGAACAGGAATGGCCAGAGCCTACTCAGTGGTTGTGTAGCTGTGTTTATGTCATTTAAATAGCAATGGCACAGTTACTATGTTGTTTTTCTCTGAGTACTTAACCATTATCAGGTGTTTGCACTTCTAAGCTGGATCCTATTTCTTTTTTGTCGTACAGCTATAGAATATTCTACTTAATTGTAAATGAGACCCAGAGATTAAATCAATTTGTTGAAAATATTTGGTACTTTCTAGCTGTTAGGAAATGCAGTTTATTTTTGGTGTCATGTTTTAGCTCAAAAGCTGTGACAAGTGTGTCAAATTAATTCCAAAAATGAGGATGACTATTAACAATGCAGTGTCATGGCTTCAAATCTGTGTGGATTTGCTCGCAGATGCCTTGCAACCTATTGCATGCCTGAGTTTTTCAGTGCTGGAGGAGATATCATTAGGTGCACAGAGCTTTGAGTGTTACCTGTGCTTTTCTCAACATGCCGGGTGCATGTTCCCCTCCTGTGTCTCTAGGGGGAACCTGTAAGGATCCCTTTAACTCTTCTGCTAAGAAACACTTGTGTTGGAACCCCGAATGCAGAGAATATTTCTCTGCGTGTTTTAAAGGATCCAAACCCTCTGACAAATCCTGCTTTTAACCTTTGTCCATGGAAAGGGCTTCCCAGGCTTTGGGATGAGAGAGAATTATCAGGAATGTAAATTAGATAGCAGTATAATTTGTACTTTATCACAGGGTGAGAAATGTAGATTTTTGGGTTTGTTAGAATGATAGGTAAATGAAGACAAGATGGAGGATCCTTGTGATTTTTAGGCTTCTTCCTCCTTCTTTGTCTGCTCCATATCCTGCAGTGTTTGGGTCACAGGGTGATTGGCTGGAATTTGCTGCAGTGCAGTGTTATGTGAATAGAAGTTTAGTTAGTAATTGGTAGAAAAGTAGAAATAATGTATGTTTTGGGGGATAATTGGGTGAATTATCTTTAAGAGAACCTTGAATCTGTGTGGTAGAAGCTCTTTGGTGTCCTTTCTCCTTCACACTAGGCTGGTGTAAAGCCTGGTGTGCAGAAATTGCTGATATGGAAAGAATAAACAACCTGGAGAACGAGATCAACTCAAGGTCCCGTTCAGTTTTTACTTAACAAGGACTTACAGGACAATCCTTCCCTCTCAGGGGAGAGTCAGGTGGGAGTAGTAGAACTCTTACACACTTGGGAGGTGGCAATTGCATGTAGATCTCTGGCTGGAAAAGGAGAAGGTGGAGGGCAAGTGTGTGGTTAACTGCAGACCCAAACACAGGTAGTGGAGCTGCCTCCACTCCTCTCCATGAGTGCTTTCCTGGTGCCCTGCAGCAGCCTCGAGATCCAGCCCAAAGGGTGGGAGACAGCAGAGTTGAAATCTCTGGAAAGAGGTTGGATCAGGCCTCTCTCTGAGAAGCAGCACTCTGCAGAGAGCTGAGGGGACAGAAGGCAAGCAGAGCTTGACCCAAACAAATGTCAGTCCCAGCACTGGGACAGCTTGGCCTGCAGGGAGGCTGATCCCGGGAGATGCTGGCATTGCATAAGAACACTTTGAACCAAACTCAGCCCAGGGAATCTGCACAGCTCTAATTGAAACAGCCTTTTGTTGTAATGAAAAGAAAGCTGCAGAAGGGATGGTAAATGATGAATCCTTTCCTTTTATTTGGAGCCCGCAATTGGCCTGCTAGTGTTATACAGAGAACGTTCTGCACTCCAAGTCCATTTGAAATTTAGTCAAGCATTGCAGTAAATGATGTAACTCACTGCTGGGAGCTTCTCCAGACCTCTACTGTTTTACTTGCTTGTTAGGAAGGCATGTTTCACAGTGCAAATCCTTTTTTCTTTTTTTTTTTCCTTTCTTTTTTTCTTTTTTTCTTTTTTTTTTTTTTTAATTTACAGATTCTACATTTGCTTTTTTCAAATATTTCCTACTTAGGTTTTTGCTTAAAGCAACTCTAATCAAATGATTCATTTAATTTATATCCTTTAAATCATGGACTAGGATCTTTTTGACATGTAATAATGTTCCACATTCATTAAACCCACAACTCTTCAGCTTTAATAATTGCTTCCAGGTTCTTTGGAAATAAATCAAGGCTGGACTCTTCCATTTAATCCATTACTATATCCTTTATCATGAGCTGTAACTCTTACTATTCTTTCTAGTCTTCTGCTTATATGGTTTTAAATACTTTTTGACCTCAAGTTTTACAACACAGTAAATTAGCTCGAGGGGAACACAACTGAACTTTGACCTCGTGAAGACATTCAGTCAGATGTGTTTATAAAGAAATTTAGGATTGTTCATGGCTTTTGAAAGCAATTAGGGAACTATGGATTCCTTTTCTCCTTCAAGTTACATATAAACATTCATGCACATATGCTTGTTTCCCCTGCATGTAAGGGACGTGCTTACTGGTTTTATGGGAGAAAAAGTTGGATGCATTAGAAACACTTGAGAAAATCTGTTCCAAATTTCTGCTCGGTTGCTGCAGTTTTCTACAATACCAGTCAGGAGTTTTTTGCTGAGCC
Source organism: Polioptila caerulea (assembly GCA_013397295.1). Lineage (NCBI taxonomy): Eukaryota > Metazoa > Chordata > Aves > Passeriformes > Certhiidae > Polioptila > Polioptila caerulea. Next base: position 519,205 of record VYXF01004471.1, on the reverse strand, counting down.
AAACCCATGGTTTGAGTTGACTGGAATTTAGAGGCAGTTTTGGCTGGTTCTTTTCTGTACCAGCTTAACCAAGGGGCCTGTGAACTCCTAAGGGGATACTCCATGGCCTATTTAGCTTTACAGGAGATCAGCCTTTAAGTTCTAGCTTTTCTTGGACACTGTGTGAATATAAAACTAGTCAGGCCTTAAGTCATAGCTGATCATGTTTTGTTTGTGCACAAACTGGCCCCAGCAGCCAAACTTGCATAAATAATCTGCCATAAGAGTATTGGTCTGCCTTACTCAGTCTCCCAGCTCCAGAGATTTTCCAGGGCTTTGCTGATCCTTTTCAACCTCCCTGTATTTTTTGAAGACACCAAACAAGACATAGTGGGGCTGCAGCAGGCAAATGCAGAGATAAGAAGCCAAGGATTACATAGTCAAGGTGCAATATTTTGCAACGCATTGAGGTCTGTGAAGTGTTGGCATCCCTGTAGAGCCTCTTGAGCACAGCAGAAGCCAGTCTACATGTGATACACTGTCTTTGTCTGCAAGCTTCCTGAATTCCACTACTATTATGACAGATAGACAAATATTTGCAGTAGGGAGGATTGTCAGGAATATCTTTAATTTAGGTTTTAATGTTCAATATGCTCTTGCCAGAAATTACGTATTTGGTTTGGAATTTTTTTAATCATCTGATCAGAGTTTTACAAAATCCACCTGGAACTCTGAGATTTCAAATGTAGAATGTTGAGTTGACCCACAAATGTTCTGCTCATAAATATACGATCAGAAGAATGTGTTGTGCCCCAAAATGTTGGCTTCCATATGCAAGAAGTCTTTGTTGTAATGCCGTGTGGTTTTTACATTATTTGAGCTACTAAGAGAATAAACTGGATCAGATCTCATGGGGGGATCCTTGCAGCTGGCTGAGAGATGTGACTTGTGACTTCTGGGAAGACTTGTGTCAGAAAAGGGAAGGTTCTTGCCACAGATGTCTCTTGGTGGTATGAGAATGCAGGACCTATGTTTGTATACAGATGGCAGTCTGAGTTCCTGTGCTGTTGCTTTTGTCTGAAAAGGACTGGTTTGTGTGAATATTATTTTGTTGTGGCAAAAAGGGACTTTTCTTGCTGAGTCAAAGCTGCAGGAACGCCCACACAAGACAGGAGAGCCATCCCAGTTGCACTAAGAGTGGTGTCTTGATTTCAATAACGCCTCAGGGTTGTGGGTTTGCAACTCAGGCAGAAGCTGGCCCATTGAAGGGGTCCCAAATGAGGACAACAAAAATGATCCCGTGTCTAGAAACCTTGAGCTATAAAGAAAAGTCAAAGTCTGCTGCTTAGTCTATAGAATTCTGAGACCACCACTGTAGTCATTGTCTAATAAAAGGCCACTGCAATCACAGGTGCTAACTTTTCCCCTACATTTGGGTGGGGTAGGAGGACAGTAAATTCTATGGGCTGTAACTGTGACAGAGACAGCCTGGATTAGGCCTTAGGAAACCTAACAGGAAGGTGACTCAGTGCAGCCCTGCAAACTGTGTGTCTTGGGAAGGGCTTCTGAGAACATACTAAGCAGCTGTCGGTCAGGAAAGACATAGGTGTAACTGTTGTTCCATATGGTGTTCTTGGGTCAAAGGAACCGGCCAGATGAGTGTTGAGAGGCTCTTTTTAACCTCGTAGTTTCTTTGAGGACCTGATTTTACTAAATGACAAGTTTGTCTTTCTCTGGAGATTCAAAAGCTATCTGGACACAATCCTGAGTAAAGAGCTCTAGGAAAGCTGCTTGAGCAGGAAGGTTGGACTAGGCAATCTCCAGTGATCCCCTCCAATCTTACCCATGACAGAGAGTTTTCCAGAATGACACAGACTGAACCCTTGTTGCTGGTAATTTGGTGTGCTTTAAAACCTGGAGCTTTCCAGGAAAATGTATCTGCCTGTTAACTAGCAGCTGGCACTGCCTCCCTCCTGGCTTCTGAGGGAGATGCTGCTGACCAAAGGCAGCGGGAGGTTCTCTGATTCCCTGCTTTCAGAAGTCATAGCACTCCAGGCTTCAAAGGGAAAGGATGCTGGAACACTGTTCAGATATTAAATATTACTGTCTAATAAAAATTGACTGGAAACATATTTCAGAGAGGCAAAATCCAAACTCTTCCATTGGAAGAAGTGGTTATCAGACCATCAGTTTGGTGCTCGCCCAGTTAATATATGTCTGCTTTAGCTTATCTCAATTTAAGTCTTCTCAGAGAACACTGCTTCTCTCTCAACTTTTTTAGTATTACTGCTCTTTTCTTCCCAAATAAGGAAGCTTTAGCCACAGCATGTGCCTGCCAAACTTTAGCTTTTTGGAGCTGCAAATCTGAAGCAGGATGCTATCTGGTTTTATGAGGTCTTTCTGTTATTTCTATAATCCTTAGCCAGCCAAGAACCTCTCGTTTATCCTCCTGTTCTAATCCTCCTGTGTAAACAAAAGGCAGCCAGTCTTGGTTCCAACTCAGTTGAAAATCGAGGCAATTCAATGTGTGACTATAACTTACAGAGGTCCGATTTTCCAGAAACATATATAATACTTCAAAGGAATTGTATTAAGGTCTGTTTGAGAAACACCTGAAAAATGTTACTTTCTCAAATGTATTTTAGTTTGTGTTAAAGGAGGGTCCAGAGGCCTCACTTACAATTAGAGCTTCACTGTGCCAGATGTTGCTGAGCAGTGCCTATGCTGAAGAATTGGTTTACTTTTAAAATGCATGAAGGTTTGTCAATGAAACTCAGAGCATGATAGTGAAATAATGTGGTTATGTACATAACAACTTACTTGAAATGAAATTAAGTTATATTGGTGCAAATCTGTAAGATTTAAAATGAAGAAACAAAAATAAGCGAAAACCCTCACATAAAAATGTTGACATTACTAAATCTCTGATTTGTTTGTTGTGGCCTAGCCTAACATAAGAGGCATCCAGCGTTAATCCTTGCTAAGTGAATGAGCACATAGGCAGTTTCAAACTCATATTTTCAAGCAAAACCCCCTGTGTAATATTCTAAAGGCTGATACTTTCCATAGTTTATCAGTTTGTTTAAATTTAGGGCTTTAAAAAATATGTTTAATGACTTTATAGTACAAATTATTAAGCCTTTACTTTCTTCAAGATTATTTTTAAGTCCTAAGTTCTTGGCTATTCTTCCAACCCTTAAATGCTGCAGATACTAGGTTGAAAATCTGACCAAGTCAGAAGTTCAATTTCCCTTAACTTCATGGGGGATTTTCCTCAACACTATTCAGAGTAACAAAAGTCATACTGAGACTTTTGCTCTTCTCTGAGAAGATAAGGCTTCCTTTTTTGTAATTAACTTGCCCATGAAGTACCAAGGGAATCACAAAGCACGCAGTGAGGTAGGTTATCATTTGTCTGTTGCACATTAGATTTGGTTACAAATTGTGTTAAGAACATGACAAAATTATTCTTATATCTTGGTTACACATTGATAGTGCGCTGTTGTGGTTTCCCCTGCTCCCTGGGTGGATTTAAAGTAAAATATCCTCTTCTGTGCATTTAGTAGAAGGATACACTTGGTTTTGTTTTGCTTTCATCTACAAGTGACATTCCTACTGATTTAAAACCATTGATATTGCAAGGCATCTTGTACCATGGCTTTGTAAATGAACAGTAGGTATAACCTCATAAAACTAAACAGCAAGGTTGTATGAAAAATGTAAAGCAATATAGTACATGAAGCAGCATCCTGGGAAAAGAGCATAAAAATCACTGAAAATCAGTCTTATAAATGAGGTTGATTCTTATATAGAGAAAACAGCTTGGAGATAAATGATACCTTAATTCTTTCAAAGCAGGCCAACTAGAACAACATCTCAGTAGTAAAAATCTTGTAAAATTACACAAAATCAAGTGAAATAATCAACACATGAGAAACTTGGAAACACTGTAAGGCATAATATTTGTCAGCAATCAGTAAACCCACTTAGTACTCTCTTTTGAAGAGGTTCCAGAAGCTGCACAATTTCCATAGTCCCTGAAATCTTAGGGACAAATATTTTCATTGGATATGTTTTCTACTCCTCAGTAAGATTTAAGTGAGTAACAGTTCAGTCTTGAATACATTTGTTGACTGGCCTTTCTTCTTAAAGGCAAAGAAACAAATCTTTGTCTGAAGTAAAGTGCTGTTTCCTTGCCACAACATCCATCCTACGCCAGTTAATACCAGCAAAGGGTTTCAAAATTTATGGATATTAAAATGTATTACAAATATAAAAATAGTTTTAACTCATGGTCAGGCAATAATGGCAAACTGGGATCCATGAAAAAAATTTCAATTGATTTGGAGTTAGTTTGCATTCAGAAAACAGTAGGCAAATCACAGATCCTAGCTAAATACATGAACCAAAATGAAATGAGAGTAAAAAAAACCTCAAAGAAACACTAAAAAAGGCAAAGAAATGGGTAGATAAATCCACTGAATAAGTCATTAGTGAAATAACATGCCTTTTGAGAGCTGGACTAATTGCATACATTCCTCAAGCAAAATGGAACCTGACTGTGAAAATGTGAAGATTGACAAAGATCAGGACAAAAATGAATCCAAAATATCAATAAACCTATTAAGAGCCATGTGAGAAACGAATCGATAGGGCAGGCAGTAGGGCACAGCTGCTGAACAGTCCACTTTAATGCCATCAATAGCCCATGGGGACAACTCAGCCTGTTGGGTTGGGAGCATGGAAGAAAAAGATTAAGAGGAAAGAGAAGGAAAAAAGAAACAAAGTAAATCCAGTGATTTGGGGGGAAAGCATACTCCTTGCAAGAATTTAATTTATGCATGATTTAAGAGAAGTATCTGGTGTTGATTTGAGAGACACTTATCATCTGCTCTGGAATTGAGAAGGGAACGATGGTCATCTTAAGGTAGATTGTTCAGAAGTCAAATGGCTGAGTTCTGGTCCTCTTCAGTTTCAGTGGCAAAAATCCAAAAACTGCACTTAAAGAGGAAACAGATCAACACTTGGCTCTGCAGTGCTCCTTAGCTGTCTTTTGCCTTTTTTTTTCTTTTTTTTGTTGATTTAATTGTCATGCAGCAACATTGTGGGTTTCTTTGCTAAAGCACTCCTGGCAAATTCCATGTGTCAGAATACAGAGCTTGCATTTATTTTAAAATCTTTGTGGAAATATTTTTGAGGCAAACACACTGATGGAGATGGCAGGGAGCTTGTCAAATAACACTGAAGTTGTTAATAAAATGGGCTTCACAAACATGGTGTGTTTCAAAGGTGTCTCTCTCTATCCTGGTAGTTTCTATCTCTGCCAGATGCTTTGCCAGAAGCTTCTTTTTTTGTAAGTCCATAGGAGCACAACCCAAACCTTCCCTCTGTAAGTTCTGGCAATTCTGAACAGCAATTCCATTACTGTTCCAAAATGCAAAACCTTCCCTATGCAAACTGTAGGTTTAGGAGTGGCTGCCACACATCCTTACAACTTTCTTTAGTTCTGTGTTGAACATCTCCCAACATCAGAACCACAAAAGGATGGAGTTTTTGACTCTTTGTGAAGTAAGGAGGGAGGTCAACAAAACATCGATCGTGGACTGCCAGAGGATGGACTTTGGTCTGTTTAGGTCACTGGTTTGGAGATTCCCTTGGGAAGCAGTCCTTAATAACAAAAGGCTGGACTCGCTTTAAGAAAGAAATCTTAAAGGTGCAGAAGCAGGACATCCCTGTGAGCTGAAAGAGGAAGAATTGGGGAAGAAGACCAGCCTGGCTGAACAGGGTTAAAAAAGAGGCTTTACAATCTTTGGAAGAAGGGGCAGGCAGCTCAGGAAGAGTACAAGGATGTTATTAGGCCATGTAGAAAGAGAATCAGAAAGCCTCCATCTGACCATCACAATGAAATCTAATAAAAAGCACCTTTATAAATACTAAAGGAGGGCCAAGGAAATTCTCCATCCTGTTTTAGAGGCGGAGGGGAACACTATCACCAAGGGTGAAGGAAAGGCTGAGGTACTTGGTGCTGTCTTTGCCTCAGTCTTCACCAGAAAGAATGTTTATCCTGGAGCTAGCTGGCCCCTTGAGCTGGTAAACAGGGACAGGCATCAGCATAGATCCCCTGCTATCCAGGAGGAATTATCAGTGATTTTCAGGCACTTGGACACACAAGTGTACAGGGCTGGATGGAATTCATGCCAAGGGTATTGAGAGAGCTAGTGGGAGAGGCCACCAAGCCACTCCATCATTTGTTATCAGTCCTGGCTCACCGGGGAGACTGGCCAATGTGACACCAATCCATGAGAAAGGCTGGAAGGAGAACCTAGGGAACTGCAGGCTTGTCAGCCTGACCTCAGTGCTAGGGAAGGCTGTGGAACAGATTACCATGACAACCAAGGGGTCAGACCCTCACATGGGTTTAGGAAAGGCAGGTCCTGCTTAACCCACCTGATCTCCTTTTCTGACCAGGTCACCTGTCTGGTAGATGAGGGAAAGGCTGTGCCATTGTCTGTTTTGCTGTCTGTTTTAGTTCTGTCCTTCTCTTGCTGACTCCCACAGCCTTCCACTATAAATGCCCCTTGTATATCTCAAATCCTTGGCCTTATTGGCTGGCTGGGGATATTTGATTTTTGACCTGCCATGGCTCTGCCATCTTCTTGGGGAAAGTCCCACAGGTGCTGATTTGAGTAGTGTAACTTTGCTGTCACAAAATTTTAAATTTGCTTTTCTTCATGACCTTTTCTCCATCTTGCTGAAGAAATGCTTGGGACACACCTTCTTGCATCACCATTTTCACCATGATATTTATCAATTGTCTTGGGACGCCTGGATGGGACCCTTCTGCTAACTTTGTGGGCATCATTTTTTTTAAACTTAATGGAGGATAAAGGATATTTGAGACCATCTTAATCTATATCTGCATCTTCTCTATCAGTCATGATTCAGTTTTAAGTCTTTGATTCCCTCTAAGAAGCCTTAAATACTACTGTTGAATTTATTATGGATTTAGCTTTTAGTATTAAAATTTCTAATTCATATGCCAGTGGCAATCAACTTTATTGACTCTGTATTCTGCTTTTTAAACCACAAAAAGAATGATAATATTGGAGAGGTAATGGTTTATTGTCCCTTTGCTTATTCTTGCTTATTTATTCTCTCCCTCAGGAGAAATTCCCAAGTTCTTAGGTTTCTTTATACTTCCCACCATTTGGAAGCTAATCATTGCAAAGAAAGCTGTTTTGTTTTCTCTTTTCTTTTTCCAAAGTTTTGGAAACAGAATCTGGAGGAAAAAGGTTTCAGATCACTTCATACTTGTTCAGTCTCTACAAAAATTTATTTTAATTTAATAGGGTTTATATCAAATTTAAAAAATCTAATCTCTATGAGTAGCAGAAGAAAGTGCTCTGAAAATAGGTCATAAAAATAAGATTTTATTTAAATTTATTCTTAAAAACTGAAGTTCTTCCAACAAAAAAATAAACTCAAAAAATAACTGCAGTTCTATCTTAGTTCCTACTGTGGAGAATTATATAAATGTGTGTGTGTATTTTTTTTAAATTTAAATGATTGACCTTGATAACATGATGTCAACAGCAAACACATCTAGAGGTACGAAAATTTCTGAGTGTGAATCATTCTGGACTTTCAGATCATGTCCAAATTATGCTTTTGTGTCAAAGCTTTAAAGAAAATGTGTTTTGGATGTCTCAGGGCACTTTTGTTTCAAATGGCTTTGTTTCTGTGACTATTAGCGCAAAACTTACTCTTCTAGGACATCTTTGCTGAAGAGAAGACTGTGTTTGTCTTGTTTTGTGTTTTAAATTTTGTTTCCAGGGTTCTCTGTTTAGATAAAGTTTGTTTCCCACAACTGGAAGCTGTGAGTCCCACAGGACTTTGCAGCAACATCAGCAAAAGCTCAGGCTCGATTTCTCATTACCAAAATACTGCAGTGAGATCTTTATGTCTCAACTGTCCCAAACGAATTCCTGGTTTAAACTGCAGTGATTTCTGACCCCCCTCACCACGAGGAGTGTGTGCAGGACCAGCTGAAGGTTACAGCGCTTTGTGCTGACAGGACACCCGGTGTGCTAAACCGGAGCGCTGGCTGCTCCCGTCTACAGCCTGCTGGCCAGAGCTGCTAAACATAGCTGGGCTTATCACAGCCCCAGCGAGGGGAAGCGTGGCATTCCTGGGGCAGGGAGCCAGCACCAGGCACTTCAGATGTGCCTTTCATCACTCTCCTGTGCTGGGATGGAAGTGGCATTCCTGTGTCTATCAACCAACTTCGGTTTGGGACAAGCGCCCGCCATGCAGAGCTCTCACTGTTGTTCGGCCTGATAGCTGCTGAATTTATTGTGGGCTAATCAGCTTTGTTATGACACTGTGTAGTGAGAGAGGTAAAACAGGGCTGGAATAATGCAGAAATAACTGGAATTAGTGTGTGTGCAGATGGACAGCTCTAGCACTGTGTGTCACTGTGACCCAGTTCCACTTGGTGAAGCTGAAATGACCTTGAAACAGAAGGTCCTGCAGCATGTTAAAACCAAAACCAAACCTGTGGAGAGCCTGGAGATTTGAAAGATGGTCATTGCCTCTGTTTCCTAATTAAATAAGAAATGAATTTGAAAGTGATTAGGATTGTAACACAGTTGGTACCCTGTGGGTGATACAGACTCAGAATGCCAAACCAAAAGTACAACTAATGTATGATTATTTTATGAATTTATCTTTTCTAGCATTAGGAAGCTTGGACACACAAGGAGTTTTACATCTCCCTTTCCATTCATGCACTGAATTTGCACTTTCTGAAGCCACATGGCAGTGTAAAAGGCAATGGCCATTCTTGTCTGGGGCAGGTGCTGGGGCCCTGCAAGGGCTGGCGAGCGCCCAGCCCGAGTGCTTCCGATGCAAACACCACTCACTAAGGGGGATGTGGAACTTGTGGAGTAAGTGCAGGGTTGTGACAGGGGTTTCACAAATGGTTTGAACAAAACCTATGCAAGTCACACAACCTTCTTCCATTTTAATATTGAAACTTAATGACAAGGAAAACATTATCCCATTACATAGAAGTATATTTTTAGGGTGCTTCCCGCTTTTCCTGGGTTTATAAATAGCATAAGGGCAAGCTAGCTGAAAAGCAGAAACATGCATATTTGAACCCTTGTTCTCTGAAAGCAGCACATCATTCAGCAAATACTATTTTCAAGAAATCAACTTCCCATCTCTGCTATCGTGGTACTTCTAATACATCTCTGCTGGAACCCAGACACTTAAAATTAAAAAGCTTGGGGGGTTTTTTTTGTTTGTTTTCTTTTTTTTTAATCTGATAAGCAGAAATTTACATGACTTTCTTCTAGAAGTAGTTTGTACTTAGGGATAAAAGTGTGGCTAAAGCTCCCTCTATTATAGCTACCACATTCTCCTGAGAGAATTTCATCTTTCATAGAAGAAAATAGAAAAACAGAGGATTAATCAATATCTAAATTTGACCTGACTCTGTTCTGCTTCTCAGCAGAGAGGAACTGCTGTGGGGAGGTGACAGTCCTCTCCTGGGAAAGGGACTTGGCTGCCTCTCCTGCAGGGGCTGGCTCCTCTCTAGCCACAGGAGAGGTCCTGGTGCCAGCTACAGAGGTCACTGCTCATTTGCCCTCTGTCTTGAAATGGAAAAAAGGAAACATTGCCAAAGAAGAAGGGAAAAAATGCAATGGAGAGGAGGCAGTGTAAGGCCAAAGGCAGAAGTGTGGGCTGTAGTGGATATGCTGGAGGGGAAATGGCTGGAAAAGAACTGTGGCAAATTGAGACATGGACTGAAAGTCCTGGGGCAGGATTGATGGTCCTGGCAGGATGTTGATGACCCTTTTAAAAGGGAAAGATCAGACAGGGCAGGGAGCAGGAAAAGGGAGGGAATACAAGGGGCATGGAAATCTTTTCTTCTTTAACGATGATCCCTGTATTGTATCCCGATGTAAACAGCACTGCCATGGAGGGAATACATTGTTTCAGGATCTCTCAATACGATATGGTATCCTTAGGCTGTTAAAGCCAGGACAGGAGAAGCTAAATGGAAATAAGGCTGCAAAATGTCTGTTGTTTTTTGATGAAAAAAAAAGAAGGGGAACATAAATGTATATTCAGTATTTGATGAATCTCAAGGTTGTTGAGATGGTAAGACTATGTGTTTTGGGAAAGCCATTAGCAAATCTTCCCATGTCTGGCTTTGACAAGGAAAGATGATTTGCTCTGCAGGAGCAAAGTGGATTAGAAAGAAATTGGAGAGATGATAACGAGTGGAGTGAGATAGGTGAGTATTTGGGCACCTTGGAACCTGCCCTAATACCGTTATCAAGTTCTGTTCCATAAGATCACTCTTTGCCACCTTTACTCTAAATATGAAGAGTAAAATCCCAGCAGCTTGTTATTTTCTGCCCATGGCCAGCCCCTGAAGTCCTCTGGATGAGCAAGTTCTACGAACATCAGTGCTGTGAGCAGGATAACCTTGTTAGTATGTGCTGGGTATTGTTTGGGGATGGATTGGAATCCCATGTTAGCACTGCCTGTTCCTTCTTTTGGCTCCAGAAGGAATCAAGGTGACCAGCTTGGATGTGAGCTTCTTACATTGCACATACCTCAAGTGCTGCTCATGTGTCCCAAATCCTATCTGTAGTATATTTGACTGGACTGAAAAGTTCTGGCATGCAGCTGAAGCATTAGCAGTATCCATAGAGATCCATAAAAATGGCATGAAATCACTTGGATGATTTTTATTCAGTCTTTAGTGACTCTTGATAAAGTGTCTTCCCATGGCATAAAAATTAATTATTTTTAGCTAATATTGGTGAACTAGTTTTCACTGAAATGAAATCTCCAAGGTGACTTCAGGTCTGAGTAGGTTTATTCTGGTTTTATGAGAGTGGGGAAATACTTGTAGACTGGGTTATTAAGATTTTTTTTTTTCCAGAGCTATGTGGAAGAACTGAGCAGTTGAGGAAAAAAACAAGGCTTGACTATGCCATTCTGAAATTAAAGCAATGAACTTGAGATGGAGCAGCTATTGTCAAGTTGATTGTTTTTCCTATCTTTCTATAATCCTGTCAGTTCTGCCAGTGCAGCTGTGCTGTGAACCAAGTCAGGAAAGAGAACTCGTTTTAAAATAAGATTCATGGGGGAGTGGAAAGGAGGACATGTTATGTATTTTTAATGAGCCAGATCAGCTCTCCAAACTGGCTGATAAAATGTCTACCCCAAAGATACCCAGTTTTGGGTATCTTCTTCTTTTGGAAGACAGCTGGGAGGAGAAAGTGGGATGGACAGGGCAAGAGCCTCTCCAGCTGATGTTGCTGGCTAGGAAATGTCTCATTGAACCTGGCCTCCACTCAAATGCATTTCTTTCAAGGCAAGAGTGGCTTATAAAGTACTTGGGTCCATCTGGTTCCCAGCTCTCCTTCCTGTTCCCAGACAGTCCCTGGCATTGATGTCTGTATAGCCACATGTTAAACAGATGTGAACCAAGTGAAAAATACTCTTTCTGTAAGGACAAATATGTGTGAGTTCAAGACAATGGAGAAAAATACAAACTTACCTTTCTCAGGGCTCACACACACTAATCTGTACTAGAGACAGCTAAAATTTGATCATATAAACTCTCCCTACTGCTTCTGTCACCCAGCCTGGAGGATCATGCTTGCACTGTGAATGTACCCAGAGGGATACAGAAGGAAGAACTGCAGAACAAGCAGCAGAAATGGAGGTTTCCTGTCTTGTAGAAATCTCTCAAAATTGGTTAGTCAATCCTTGCTGTGCAAGTATCAGAAAGCTGATCTCTGAGAGACCCCCTGAAGATAGAGTACAAGGTGTCTGAGACATGAGATGAGCAGGAACACTGTTGTTTTTTTCCCCTGGTGTAGATGGATCCTAGTGGCAATATTCACTGCAGAAGTGTTCCATAGCGAGGATAATTCAAGAGCTTACTTTCTGTAGCAACTTGTCACTGCAGCAGGCCTCAGAAAAGGATCACATGGAATTAACCTTCAGGATGGGAAATTAATGACACTTGACTGTGTATTTTCAAATCCAATGTTAGTAGGATGTTTTCCTTAAACCATAATCATAATTAAATGGCTGAGAGGGGATTTTCATCTCTGCTCCTGTGCATTGGCTTGTGTTAATGATTATAAAGAATTTGGAATAAAATCAAATCTATGTATAAAAGGACTGTACTTTGGAGACACCCAAAAATCTATGGAGGATTGAAACTTGACTGGTTCTCCAAGCTTTCAACTGCAGATTTATCAGCTGTGATTTGATGTTTACTTAGTGTGTTTTATTGCTCACCAACCACTGTGTGCTGTAAAATTAGACCATTATCAGCACAGCAACTGGACAGATATCAGCCATGTGGATGAGTGGGGATGTGCCTTGTATTGAAAGCTGCCTGTTGGTCATGAAGACTTGATGATGCCTGTCTGCAGGGGGAAGGGAAGGAAGGCACCTTCCCTCCCTAGGAAGCAAGTCCTTGGCATGGCTTATTAACTTAACCATAAAAGGGTCAAGGTCTTGCTGTTTAGTGTTCCTGAGACTCACCATGGGATCTTAAGAAGCCAGAAGGCTTTTTGTCCCACTTCCCATTTCTGTCTTGTGAAGGAGTTTACTGATGTCTCCTAATGAAAAAAACTTTTTTTTTTTTTTCTTTTTCTTACCCTTCCTAAAAGTGTAGGAGACTGAAAATAAGTCGTTTGTTTTTGTTTTTTTTACCAGGGCTCCAAAACTGTAACGAGGCTCTGAGCTTTTTCATGCATGCATAGCTGAAACACAGAACCTGAAACATATTTTGCCTTCCAGCTTGCTTAGACGTGTTTTTCTCGGACATTCCCAATTTTCTATACCTTCACAGCTCCAGACAGGATCATTATTTTTTTGATCAAGATAACGTAAGAACATGAATCTCCGTTGCTGTTCCTTAAACAGGCTTCTCCTGACTCAAACTCCTGCAGTACTGAAGAGTTGAGGTAGGAGGTAACAAGGCTGTTTCTGGGACAGAGGAGGAAGCTGTCTGTACTTTGAGCAAACCAGAAATGTTGGGAATGAAGTTAGCACTGAGTAGTACTGAGCCCTAGCAAGCAGCTTCTAGGGCAGGATGAGACTGTATGAACTTGTAGCAAGCTCATGTAATCTGCAAAATTCTTCCACAGATGGGAGCAGGGACAATATACACAAGGTTTTTCTTCTGAAATGGAGCTGTGAATTGTAGAAGTAACACACTGGTAATTTTTTAATGCACCCTTATGGCTTTCCTCCATTACTAGAATGAATTTTATTTGCTGGCGGCGAAATCTGGATTCTGCTTCCTGTTCAGACTTTAATGGCACTAATCGTGCCAAACTGTGTTCATGCAATGCACGTTAAATATCCAAAACTACAAATTGAGTACAGGTGTCCACCAAAAAAAATTCTCTACCAACATCTTTCCCTCAGGCATACCCTAATATTCATTTATTAGTTTCATGATAGATGAGAACAATTTGGATTATATATTTTGTGGATTTTTTGTTTGCTTGCTTGCTTCTTGCCTGGCTTGTATTAGATTTGATGGTTGACAAATAGGAGCTTTTATTTGTGTTTCATGTTTTCACTTTGTATCTGCTTAGAAAAAGTCAGTAGAATTTCTCTAAAGACTACCAACTCCACAGTTTTCGGAGAGTGTGTTTGCCTATGACTATAATAAGTTAACTAACAGCTGGCAAAATATATAGCATTTTGGGGAGTAAAATTGGGTAAAGATGTCTTTAAAAGCTTGATATTCACACTCAGTTCCTACTAGTCTATAATTGACATCATATTGCATTTTTGAAGAGGTTATTTAAAAAACAGGACAAAGCAAAGAATAAAATGAACTCAGTGTTTTTTTGTATTCCCAGAAATGTGACTCTCAGCCATGGCTCTGCAAAAAAAGGGTGACTTAGGGTAAGGAATGAGAGGGTCAGAGAGTGTTCAGCAGCAGAATGAATGGAAAGGTGAAACTTGGTCTAGAGACCTGGAACAAAATCAGAGGATAATTTTGTCAGAATCACATAGTCAAGATCAATATTCATAGGAAGGCTTGTGGGGCTTTGTCTTTTATAATAGTAAGAATGGAGAACAGTCTCCTGTGAACATCTTAGAGACATCTTCAGAGGTGAAAGCAATAAAGGAAATCTCTTCTGAAATAATAAGATCTTAAAAATCAGAAAATATCCTGAACAAGAGAGCCATTCACATACAATGGCTTTGTTCATGGCAGAAACCTCATAATGACATTTAGAGTTACAGGGCAAAATTTGCTGTGTGATTGACTTGGGCACTTTTTCTCTGATTTTCAACATTCCTAATAGTCTACAATATCAAACTGAAATGAAAACAGAGTTTTCTCTTAGCTGTGCAGATTAGAGTGTCTGGTTCTATTCTAAGTATTCAAAGATGATAAATAACTTCACAATTTCTGAAGAACATATTTTGCTGACTTTAGGCAGCCACAAAATTTGATCCCCACTGCACTTCCAGCATTTCTATTTCAAAAAGGCTAAGAGCAGATGCAAACTGAGATTGATGTGCTCTCTTCTACCTTGCTTGGAAAGAGGCAGCTTTTGTTGGATGAGGATATTAAATATTTAAATGGACCTTATAACACTCTATGGTAAATATTTTGCTGGCAAAGGTGTTGAAGTTCTTAAAAATGAACATCTCAGCTAATGTTAGAGGATTTTTCCTCTGTATGTCCCTCCTACTGCTCACTCATCCCAGCACAGACATTGCTGTCTTAGTTATCCACTTTACACTGACAAAGATCCTTTTCCATGGAAAAATCTCTCCAAAAATACCCCAGGCATTCCTGTGAGTTCACTGAAACTTACTTTGAACTTAGAAGACAAGGTGCTGCAGTTCCTAAGGTCTTAGGCAAATACTTCAAATGTTTCATTATCTCAGACATGAGAGTTAAGTCTTATAGCTTCACAAGGACACTCCCTTGATTAAAGTTAGGCAGCGGGCTTTAAATATTATTACTGGGCTGTGTCTCTAGCAAACCATGTTCCAGCTGCTGTCTCTCACTTATGACACTCAGTAACATTCTTCTGCCTTTAGGAGCACACTTAAGAGAGAAAAATGAACTGTTTAAAAAAGGCTTTAAATTAGGATGTGAGGTGGGTTGGATTTTTGGTGGTTTTTTGAGATAAGGTAGCATCATCCTTTATCTGATCTGGCTAGACATGAACTTCAAAGCTCTGTCAAGATAAGGAAGGTAATACCCAGATTATACCAAGAGAATGTTTGCAACAAACCAAATCATTCAAGAGCAGTCACTTGATCACGTTAATACAATCTCTGTCTGCTAACAACACCTCTGCACAGCACCCTGCTTATTCTCATCTCCTACAGCATAAGCTGTTATTGCCCGTACATGATAACTTGCTTTTTTGCAGTTAATGAAGCAAATAGTGGTTTTGACTGGTTAATTACATCAGATTTGTATTGCTGTTTCTGTTTTGGAACACATTTAGGGTTTTCCTTTATACTTTCAGAAGAAACATTTTTTATGTATTCTAGGGGATGGGGCCAATGGTGCCCCTTACTGCTGTCTGCCACACCTAATGGGGAGCTTTAGGTGAGGCAGAGCAGGCTCTTGCTGATGTTCACAGGGAAAGACCGAGCAGAATTAAAATGTCACATCAAGAAAAACTCTCAAAAACATCAAGAAAACAGATATAGCAGTCCTTACTGTCAAATGAGTTCCTCTGCTTCCTGAAGGGTTTGCCCTGTAACTAACTTGTAGTCTAGAGGTTTTGAATGCATGTTGGGATATATAAGTTTAACTGCTGGATGTCAGGAGGAAAATTCTAAGTCTGCTTTTAATCTAACCTGCATGAATAACACTGAGGGGAGGGCAGCACGTCTAAAGGAAACCATGCAGTTAAATCCTGAATGTCCTGTGTGTGACTGATTAATTTTAAATTGTTTTCATCACCCTGAAAACTGGCCTGCTCTGTTCTGGCATAAAGAGGGAAAACAGCTCAAATTCAAAAGATAAGTCAGTTTTTAAATGGTCAGTGTGGGGACTGTGGCTTTGACTCTGAACACAAACAAGCTTTTTCCTCATTGCCTAATGCTGTAAAACTTGTGTAGGTGTTCTAAATGGGAACCATGTGGACGAGGTTAAAGAGGGGCCTTCTAATCTGACAGACTGATTTGTAGGGATGTGATGATGTGATGATGTCAGCCAGAATTGCCCATAGGTATTGCAGGGTGAGGGTGGTTGGGTTTCGTTTTTTTCTCCCCTTTTCTCCAGGCTTGTTGCTTTTTGTACAAAATTATGGGGAACAAGAGGGTTCTTTTTACTATTCTATGTGAGAATACCTGGAAAAATCTTGGTGTACTCTTTGCCTTATGCTAGTAATAGACTTCTGTGAAGTTTTTTGGCATCAGGAAAATTAGAGCTGGCAGTTTTGGCTCAGTGCTTAGAAGATAAATTCCTGAAGTTGCATACCTAGACTTCTTTTGTGTTTGCCTTGATTAACAGGCTATACATAGCACAAACCAGAGCTACTAACCAATGCAAAGAGATCTGAAATTTGCCTAAAACGTGCTTCCTTCAATGTCTTATTTATAGCTTTAAAAATTCTCCTAAATAAGAACCAAAATGGGCAGGTTAGTTGGTGACTCAGATTTAAGCAGTGCTGAGCTTAAGGAGGGATCAGCAGAGCTCTCCTGCATATAAGATACAAAATATGAGGAGTGTGATTGTTCTTCCTTGCATTTTAAGGACAGGAAAGGGACTAAAATTGTCTCCTAGGTGAAATTTAATCTGGAAGTATTTATTTTCACTGGCTCTCAACTCATTTTGACTGCCGACTATAGAAGGTCGATTGATTTTTTTTCCCTCAAGTTTATAGCCAGCTGCTTGGAAGGACAAGTTTTGAAAATCCTAACAATACCAAAGGGGATTCACTTCCTGGCTCCTCAAGAAGACAGTGTCAACAGTGGCAGAAGTTTTATCTTGGAACTGCAGTTTTCCCAGGCAGAGATCCTGGTAAGATGGTGGCCTTAACTCATAGGGTAAC
Source organism: Polioptila caerulea (assembly GCA_013397295.1). Classification (NCBI taxonomy): domain Eukaryota; kingdom Metazoa; phylum Chordata; class Aves; order Passeriformes; family Certhiidae; genus Polioptila; species Polioptila caerulea. Next base: position 502,136 of record VYXF01004471.1, on the reverse strand, counting down.
CCGTGAGAATTCCTTGCAGCGTTCCACTGCGCAAATGCAGTGTTGGCTTTTTATCGTTCTGCTTGCAGCAATAAGATGGGTTGAAGGACACAGTTCTGGAAGTTTGAGTCCCCAAAACTGAGTGTATAATATTATCCTAAATTTGCATGTGTACCTAATGGCCAGGTAGGTTGTCAGGTTACTAATGGCCACTTGGGCATCGAACTGCACCACAGATAACCTGGAAAACCAGTAGCATAACCTTGGAATGCCCAAATTGCCGGGTTTAGTGGAATTTTTTTTCAGCACAGGTTTTGAACTTGGAAGTTTCCAATATCCCTCTTTAAATGGCTACATTCATGTAGTGGTTAGGGGGGAACCAATCACAGAAACACATAGTTGATTTATTATTAAAATCACAGTTGTCTGAAATCATGAACAGGTCAGCAGCATTCATGACATCCTCAAGCGTTTCTTGTAAAAGGAGAATGAGATAATTACCCCAAAAATAAAACACAGAGGTTTCAAAGACCAGCTCAAGATCTCCAGAGTCTAAAGGCTCATTTTCTTTTCTTAGTTAAAGTATTGCAAGAGGTCCTTGCAGGTGGAAGTGGTATATTAACACTCAGAACTATGAGTTATGTAACACTTCTTACTTTCAGCAGTGTTTGCTGCACTCATTGGTTGTTTTTATTCTGATAAGGCCTCGAGACAACATGTATTAGACACATGGAAGTGTCCTTGGGATGAGGAAGGAATGAGAAATAGCAGATGCCCAAGACAAATACTTGTGTCAGAATAGAGAAAGTCAGAGTAAGACATTTATCATGATATACAGCATTTTACCTGTCAGGCTGAAACACCACAGCTTGCCCCTTGTCATGTAATGGTTCTGGTTAGTTCTGTCCCTGATGGAAGGTGCGAGATGGTGTTTGAGAGAAAATACAAGCAAGTTTGCAACATTGGCTCCACTAGCAGTGCCGTGAGAGAAGTCATGATCCTGGTTCTTAGGTGAATGTAGAAATTTGTGAACACTGGTGATTAAGCCTCTGGCAGGTGTCACAGCAGAACTTGTCACCTGGAGCTTAGAGGAAGATTCCCTTGTTGTGGTGGTCTAGACTGCCTCTAGGAATGGATAAGCCAAAATGGCTTTCAAAAAAAGGTTTTACTGACATTTTCTAACCCACTTGAAGCTGATGTCCCCTGAGTACAGTTTATCTTTGCAGCTCAGTTCAGTACAGACACACAAAAAGAGAGAAAACCAGCCAATAGGGTCATAACCAATTCTTGCTCTCCTCACATAAGAGGAAAATACACAGGAATACCCAGAGCAAGATGAAGGAAAAATGATCTCTTGACGAAGTTTTTCTGTGGTTGAGTTGTGGCTCTTTGCTTCTTGCTGGAGTTAACAGTTCTTTTCTTTGTGTAGCTCTGCTAACCATCTAGAAATGGTACTTTCAAAGGCTATTTTTTTCCTTTTAAATTCAGTTTGTTCTGTTTAAATGAGCTACTGACACAATACTTTTGTTCTTTGAATAGATCAACGGATGACATTGAGGAAAGGCAAAAGTGTTCAATATTTTTATTCTTAAAAAGGAGTGCCAAAAGTGAAATTCAAACTGAAAAGAGAAATAAATCTCACAATTTCTCCTCTTGAATGAGACCATGATATGTGAGTTATCAAAGGGCTGAGACAGGCATGTGTCATGCATTGTGTCCTGCAGGATATGCTGCAAATTGAAATTCAGAATAGGTTTACTTGGGATTTTTTGCTTTGTTTGAACAGTCAAGGATTATTCCTTCTTCAAGTCTTCAGATAAACATCTCTCTACAAGTGTAGTATTTGGTTGTTCAGTCTGTCAAGGACTGGGTTTATGTTGCCTTCTTTTTTTCCATTATGTTGAAATTAGAATAGTACTACTGGGAAAATAGCAAATTGAAAAGTGCAGGAATAGAATATTTATATATTCAATGCAGTGGTGTTTCCCTGAAGGCTGATTAAGGCAGGTGATCTAATAGATGTACTAATGTGGCTGGGTAGCCTGCATTAAAAGCATACTTAACTGTGTGATTAAAGAAGGACTTCAGTTTAGTTTCATTTTCTTAAAAAAAAAAAATAAGAGAGAGGGATAATGGTGATATATTACTACTTTTGCCCATTTTTTGGTTAGGCTTATTTCCAAGAATAGTCTTTTTCTGTCAAAATAAATAAGAACTTTGATAGCAGTTGTGATGAGAGGTAAGATGAGCTGCAAACAGATCTGAATTCAGGATGGCCAGAGAATAGCACTGAACATTCTCCCTGTTCCCCAGGTTAAACCACTCTTACAGACACTGTGCTGTGACACCTGCCTGACATCTAGGATAAGCAAAAGACTACAGATGCCCCCTGTGTCTTCTGTATTCCGTGACTCATCTTCAGAGGCACTTTCTAGAAAGTGGCTTGGAACTCCTTTGGCCTGAGGGCAATACTGGCTTTGCATCTCCAGCTTTTGGGGGGGATCTTTCTCAGCACCCACCTGTTCTCTAAGTGGTGCTCTGGCCTTTCACGGGACTAATGTGGTTGTGTTATTGTCTGTTTTAGCTGTGCCTGTGCACAGTGAGTGGTGCAGCTTGTTGGGGATTCAAGCACCAATTCTGCCTGATATCCACATCTGGCCACTGCGTGCACCAAATTTTTGGTTGGATATTAGTGGGCTTGGGCATATGTGGGTGGAAACAGAGCTTGACAGCAGCAGGCAATTTGTCATAGTGGTGATAACCAATCTGCTCCGTGTTAATGCCTGTGCAATGATTGCTGCCAGCCCAGTGCAGGAGTCCAGAGCAAACAAAGGTGAGTTTGGGCCTAAGGACACAGCACAAACCATTTGGGTAAATTGTGTGCAATATGGATTTATTCACTTATCCAGTGCTATTAGCCGAGTATTACACAGTTAGATTTTCCTGGCTAATAACTGGCAAGTGACTGAGTGGTTTTCATTAGCATAACTGCCCAGCTTTTTGCATTTGGGCCAGAGACCTGCTAACCACTTTGAGACAGCTTAAATGGTAGCTCAGACTCTCTCACAAACTACTTATTCCATTTTCCCACTGATGACATTTTAATGCAGTTGCTCCATGTGCTTACTTGCTTTGATTCTCTCTATCAGTAGTTTTAATTTCTGAAATTATAATAATTTTCAGAAGTGAGTCTTAAGGAACTGAGAAAATAGTTTTGGGGGTTTTTTTTCTGTTAGCTGAAAGCTGCTTAGTGTTTTCTTAAAGCAAGATTTGCCTATTTATAACATCAAATAACATAATATCAGGGACTGAGAGAGGGAACAGCTCACAATTTGAATTGTACCTATTGTGCTTCATTTTGTATAACCACCACGAGGCTTTCTGTTGGTATAAACAGCACATTTCCTTCCAAACATTGTTTGTCGGGTATGAGCTGTTAATTATTTATGAATATTATTCCTGGCAAAATGCATTGGCAATCATGTGGGATGCTGCATCAGGAGCAAGATACCAAATTATGCAATAGGTAGGAAAGTGAGGATTCCTGTATAAGTGCTGACTTCACAATGTACTTCTGTTATTTTTGTCAATATTAAACAAGTCAACTAAACTGGAAGATCTTTGTGGTGGATAGTCAAAGGGAAGTATTGCAGTAATACGAAATACTATTAAGAAAAGTACTGAACGTGTTGTTTGGTCTGTCCAAAGAATAGCCCATCCTCAGAGTATTTGTTTCATGGAGATTTACGTCCTCTCTGCAGATTAGCCAGAGAGAGAAATAAACTTTTTGTGACACATGTTTGACAGACCCCTCAATCACTTATCCAGCAGAAATGTGTTTGCCTCTGCTGTCCACCCCACAGAGCTCAGAGCTCACAGCAAACATTCCATGTGCAGTCCCATAACCTCCTGCTGACATAAACAAAAATGCCAAAGCATGCCCTCACTGACTGAATATTTATAGAAAGATGCTATCGAAAGATGAAATAAAGAAATTTAGAAGGAGAATAAAAATATTTTTGGAGGAATTCTTAGTAATATGTCTTGATATTTGGCAATAATTTAGAAAACACACCACGCAGGACCTTAGAGGGGTTGCTCTGGAGGTAAAAGTATTAATGTAGTTCCTCCAAAATTGCCAGTGGGCCTGTTCATGTGGGCACCAACCCACTGCTGTTCCACTGAAATCCTGGCAAGAATGCGGGCCTTTATTTTAGACAGTGTTTTTTTAGCAGCAGAAGTTCGCAGGGTACATTCCCATGTTGGTGTACACTGGGAATGATGACAGATGAAATCTGCATCACGTTGTTGTATCTATTCTTACTTTCAAACCAGCAAAGTGAGTGTCTGTCTGCTAATGCTGCTGCTCACAGCTGGGCTACAGGCAGAGCCCTTCTGAAGGTGAAGAGGAGACATAAAGGGACAAAATTGTTACTTAAACTGATTTTTTTTCTTACAGGGAGACCTGTCGGGTTCCCTTTCTTTGTATACCTTTATAAACAAGTATGGATTTTTTTTTTTTTCACTACTAGGATATAATTTGCATATTGAAAATGTCAGCCTAAATTTATCTACAAATTTAATAGCTGAACTTTATAGCCTATTAAAGGGACTTCATGAGAGCATTTGAAAGTGGGATCAGGAATAAAACAACACTTGCCAAAATGAACAAAAATACCCCCACATGCATAACAGTCTGGTAGTCTGGTTAGTTTGCTGGGGGTAATTCCTAGTATATTTGCTCACTGAAGTGTCGATCTACAAAATTTCTGTGGCTCACAATAAATCTGTGTCCAGTAGAGGGTTTTCTGAAGTAATGTACTGTTCAGAAAGGAGACATCTGTTTCTAATCTCAAAAAGCAATTACAGAATGACCCAAGGCTTTCCAACGTTCATTTTCAATAGGTTGCATATTTTTTTTCCTTCTATTGATTCTTAAGTGATGGACCTTTTCTGCCACAAAACATGCATAAATTAAAGCCCATGTGTGAAAACATGCTTGTACTTTATGATGTGTGCATTAGTGCTTTTGGAAACAAGGCATTCTTTTCCTGGAGTCAAATTTCGGAGGCTTGCCCCTTGACATCAGCAGTTCACTTCCTGCTCTCCAATTCTCAGACAGTATAAAGCTGGGCTTGGATGTTTTTTTTTGTTGTTTTCTATTATTTCAAATGAACCATAAGAAAATTGATACCATGTGACGTGAAAGCGTCTCAGCATGGGTAAATATACTTTCTTTTGAGCTGAAAAGGATTGAAGTTTACATTTGTTTCAGATTTCCTGCAATACTACCACTGCTGTGTAATAGCTGAAATGGTTCCATCCATCCCATTATGAAGATACTTTACTTCTTGACAAGAAGACATTAGGTACAAGGCAAATTGGGGGTAGGGAGAATCAAAACTGTGTGAATTGTTTAACCTTCCACCATGGTTCAACTAAGTTTTAAAAAAAAAAAAAGAGCCTTTGGCAAACTGCCTAGATTTTGTAAGGCCACTCACGCTTTGTGAGCCCCCAAAGATCACAGTGTTTCTGGCTCAAGGCTGAAATCCCATTGAGCCAGGGCTGAAAAAAACCCTTTCAACCGTGTTGAGTAAACACTTCAAGGAACAGCTATTTGTCATGATGCTCTTAAATGCTGGATGTGAGCTGACTGCCACATCTTGGACAAAGATGAACAGGAATCATGAATACGTTGTTTGTCATCAAACACTTTCAGAAGGCATGGTTGCACTCGGGGCTAGGTGGAACAGGGTGTCTGCTGTTTCTGCTGAAACTGTGGGCTGGAAAAAGGAGCAAAATGATGAATCTGCGAACTGAACACTAACTCACTAATCCTTGAAACTCAACTGCATAAATCATCTTGAAAAAAAATGAAGTAAAGGCTTCTCCTAGTAACAAGAGTCCTGATTTCTAACACCCAATTTTCTGCTCAGGAGCCTAGAAGAAATCATGTCTCCAAGAAAAATACTTCATTCTGAAAAATTGGGGCTACTGATGGATTCAATGTAGGGATCAGCTAAGAATGCAATTAGTGGTCTTATAACCATTTGTGTGTGCGTGTTTGCTGGTTTTGTTTTGGTGTGGGTTTTATTTGCTTGGGTTTTCTTTTGGTGGGAGAGTTTGAGGGGTTTTTTTGGTTTGTTGAAGAAATTCAGGAGTAAGCAATTTCAGTGTACCCAATCCTGTGGGCTCAGGCACCATCCACAAGACCTTCTCGACCAATGCAAGAGTTTACAGAGCTAAGATAATATCCTTTTGCTCACTAGGATGTCTTCAGACCACTGTAGTTATATTTTAGCTAATTAATTTTTAAACTAGAAAAAAGTTTATGCCACATTCAATGCCTGAGGGCAACCAGGGACAATCAAGACTGCTCAAAATCTCACCATCAGATGCGTTTTTATATTCATTCAATTGATCTACCGAGTAAACTTCAAGATCCCAAGAAATGAGTGTTCATCGAATTACCCAAGGTGCAGTGACACCTCAGACTCACGTGTGCAATAGCATAAGGAACAGCAAGCTTAAAACTGCTGCTATTTTTTTCCTGTTGGGGAAGATACTTGACTGCTTACATGAACAGAAGTTGTCATCTCCTTACTTTTCCACGACACTCAAAATTCATCCAGCATGCTTAAATACCTAGCCCTGGATTGCATTAATAGTGAGCCTTACCTCACATTTAGTGGCATCCCTATCCTGGCTTTATTTTTTATATGGTAATTTTATAAACTATTTGATTCCCTGTGTTCTGGAAATCTCTATCAATCTCTCTTCAATTAGAAATACACCATCTTTTCCAGATAAGAACTTTGTGTCCTATTAAAATCAAGAAGCGTGGGGATTAATTACCTTTTTAACTTTAAAAAAGTTTGTTTAGTTTGCATTTCAGGTTAATATTTGAGATAGGGTTGAACATAAGTTAACTAAAATATTATGGACACGTTCCTTTATATCTTACCCAAGGAATACAAAGTTGTAACAATGAGGCACATAGTAAAGAACAAAACAAGAGATGAGAGTATTCTGCTTGGAAATGAAAGCACCTCCTTAAGTGCTTGATTAATATGACTTCATTTCAGTTTCTTTGTAAACTCAGATTTATTGACAGATTTATTATAACTGGGAAGAAAATTGCCAGATTCGTTCCTGCAGCACCAGCAAAAGGTATTTAGTTACATTGTCAGGCAGTTTCAAAGAAAATTTGGCCAGTTTAGGTTCAAATGGCCACTAAAACAAAGCAAATGGTATGAACATTAGAGAAAAGAAAACCAACGAAATGAATGTTAGAAGCTTACAAAACTTTGAATTTTATTCATGACATTGAAATGCAGCTGATGTGTGTATAGTGGAGTGTGGTATTTGGTGGTGTAACATCCACATGGCTTGGTACCACAAGTATTTGGTCTTCAGACTCACTCAGCAAAACATTCCTGAATCCTGCTGCTGTAACACTGCAAGACACACCTTGTCCTGTGTTTCTGCTTAGAATCTGTGTCACTGGACAAATGTTTGTTATTAACAAAAGTTTCTACAGAGGAGTTTCACCATACATTTTCTGGTTCATTTCAATTTAACAACAGTTTTATGTTTTGCCCAAAGGCTAGAAGGCTAAGTTTGTGTCAGAGACTTCCACTTTAGCTAACATAGTCCGAAATGAACACTTTGTTTTAAAAAGACCTTGGAAGAATTATCGTAAAAAAGGAAATGTAATTCATTTTGACATTTAAAAAAGTAACTTGTATAAGCAAATATTTGATTTATACTGACAATAAGTGTTCAGTTTCACAGCAAATAGCTGAAGATGGGCTTGATAAAGTGCATTGTTTTTATAGTAAGTTGTTATGGTGGCCATAGCAACATCAACATTCTTTACTAGATTTTAACTTTTTTTTGTGGACCACAACCCAAGTTGTTTCTCTTTTTTTCATGGATAAGCTCTGTATCTGTTGTGATTGCAGGGAATAATTCTGACATCCAATAGCATCACAGGAAAATACAAAGTGTCTGAAAACTGGTCATACATTAGAAGTGTTGTCAAAGATGTGCTGAATCCGACACTTTTACATAGGGTTTGCAGTTAGATTAAATATTTTGTCTGTAAACAAAGAGTGGAGTGTCTCAGCTTCATACTTGAGTAGTGACAAAACTGATTTAGAGTGTGCAACCTTTCCTGGTGTTAGTGGTATGGACTAAAACTCCTGATAGATGTGCACAGAGGACACAACCAGTTTACAGCATGTCACTAAGTTTTGATCACTAGGGATTTAATGTATGTGCATAGTTAAAGTTCAGGGCAGGTAAGGTAATTAATTTGTGGGTGTTAATGTAACTGATGCACTCTGGAAGGCCTTTGTCCTCATTCCCATAACAATCTCTGACACTTTTTGGGATTCTCTGCTTTTGGGACTAAAGCTTCTCATGTTGCATTTGAACTCTGCTTGATTTTTAGACAGAGAAAATGGAGCAAAGGGAATGTAAATGGGCTAAGATGTTGCTGTTCCTCCCACACATCCCTTCTTTTTAATGCATGTGTAGGAGGGATGAAGAAAAAGCTGTAATTTCCTTTACTTGCTACAGCTTTCATTTCCTTTCCCAACGTGGAGGCAGAGACTGTAAGAAATAAAAATGCTCTGCACCGTTTGTTGGGATTTCTCATTGAAGTTTTAGTGTTTGGGTTTTTCTTCCACAAGAAATTTTGCAAATTTGCCTTAAAGAAAACACACGCCTAAATCAATTCCTCCGTAGTCATCAGTCTCATTCAGGGGTGTGTGTTCAACTCTAGGAACATACTTATCATTGTGCTGAAAGTTTGTTGAATTGCAAGTCGTGTGGATTTTGATGCAAGTCTCAGTCTGGGTGGGCAGGCAGGCAATTTTATTAAGACTTCATTTGCCTAAAGATGGAGCAAAAAAGAAAATATTTACTGAAAAATACACTAAGAGTAGACCTCATGAGATCACAGGCAAGGCAGGCTGTGCTGTGGCTTTCCTGAAAACACTTCCCTCATCTCTTCTTGAACGCTTCTGATGCCAGAAATTTTATGACTTTTTAGGTAATCTTTTCCAGGCCTTCTCTAATCATGCCATTAAAAAGGTGTTTTGTTTTTTTCCTATATGCTTGTGTAAGTTCACTATTTCTTTTCTGTCTGCCATGGGCACAGTCAACAAATGAATTACTTTGTTCCTTGCAGCAGCTTGTCTGCTGTTGAAGATTGTTATCTTGTCTTTGCTAAGATACAGAATCATTATTCAGAGATTTTCCAGGTGGTATTTTCAGCTGTTTCCCAGAGTTTTACAATCTCCTCTTAACTTCCATCTTTGGTTCTTCAGGAAGGATGATGGCCCTCTTCCAAATAAGTAAATATAGGAAATGGGTCAAAAAGTGCTTTCAGTAATAGAGTAGAGCAAATCAAGGAGACACCTGCCCTCCAAATAGGTATGGCAGCTTGCCAGCTGGCTGCCAAGTGTGCCAGGGGAGGAATTTCAGGTCCTAACCCTAGGATTAGACCACTGAAGAGGCCTCAGAGAGCAAAAGAAAGGTCTATAACCAGTGTCAGTTCAGTCAGAATTGAGTTGTATGGAAAATCTTGTAAGACTTCAGTAATTATAGCTATTTATTTTAGAAAATAAGTAAGCTATATAATAGAAAAATTAGCCCAAACATGTTTTTTCTTTGCACTAGAGGGGTCTCAAAACACCCAAACCAATGCAGGACCCTGATTGTTTGGCAAAGATCTGTTGGCATGTAAAGGCACATGTGTGCAAGCATGTTGTAGTTAAAATGATCCCCTTCAGCTGAATTTTTAGTGTCAAATTCTTCAGGATACTAACACTTCTTTTACTCACCTGGCAAGGTACTGAAGCACATACATAATTCCAACCTTGTGGCTAGTCCAGTTAAGTCAGTAAATCTGTTCATGGTCTGTTTCTTGTCAAACAAACGAAGAAAAACCCAAACCTAGCAGGTTTCTTCTTAGGAAGGAAAAAATTAAAAATATGATAACCTTCTTTAAATACCTCTCTTTGTCTTGGTAAAGAAAAAGCATGCATCAATCAGGAATCCTTCTAGAGGACCCTGTAGGAGCTTATTCTTGTTCCTTAGTTATTTAACATTGAAAAGCAATTAAAAGATAACAAGTTAAACAATGGGAACTTATAAGTAAGGAAACAGTTGGATCAGGAAATGGGAACTGGAAATTATTGGGATCACCTTGGTCTGAGCAACCAAAAGATACTTCATACAACAAAACAACTATTTATGAACTAAGATTGTTGGCTGAATTTCTGCGTGAAATTTCTCCTCAGCAGCAGCAATTTTATGTATCATACACTTCAGGCCTTCCTCAATCAGCTTTGCTGAAGTTCCAAGAGGACTTAGAACAAATGTGCATAATAAGAAGGAGAAATTCTCGTAAGAACAAAGTGATAAACATTACTGTGTTTGGTGCTAGTTCAGCCACTCTTGGAACACTCCGTAACGTGCTGGAAGCCAAACTCTGAGAAGTATTTCCATAAACTGGAAATGGCTCAGGGAGAAAACACCAAGGTAACTTGACAGATTCTTGTGGCTTGAAAAAGGTGTTGGATGGTAAGTGGCCACATTCACTCCAGTCCTGTGGAACAGGACTAGACAGTCAGAGGCTCTGTTATTTATATGATATATTTCTCCTGTCAATTTTTTCTCTCACTGATTGGGCTAGATTTGATCCAACAAGGTGATTTTGTTATTTTTTAAGGGATCCAGAGAAAGGTTGTCCTTCAAAGATAGTTCCTCCTTTCCATGAACTATTTCCAGTTGTGGAACACCCCCAAGCTTACCTTTGACACCAGTCCTTGAATCATCACTTGCTCCTGGCTGTTTTGTCCTGCCTTCATGCTCCTTTGGGAGAACTGAAAAATATCCACAGAAAATTGTCTTAGCCTTCGCTGGCTTGCCTGTATTCTTCATCTGCTTTCATTGCTTTGTTCCATTATCCCTCCCAAGTTTTTCCCTTTAAGTGGTTAGAGATTTTTGTTTCAGTTAATCATTGTTTTCATTATCACAACCCCTTTTATTTTTACAATTTCCAGCTTTGCATCTTTTTGTTTTTTGATAACTTGTCTCTGTCCTTGTGCTACCCTAATCCTTTAGCACATATAGTTCTTCTCTGTTCCTAGAACTTACCAGAAGTTATGTCCTGTCATCCAAGTTCTGGTTTATTAGGATAAACAAATTAATTTAATCTCCTTCATTAGGCTTATCTTGGTAGGATGGATTAAATGAGTTGATTAGATCACTTATCAAAGGTTTACTCGTGCAGAAACATTCCACTGTTTATGTATATAAATATGCTAGTCCTAAAAGAAAGCATGAAGTATATCTAGGGTTATTCCATACTGGAAATCCAGTCTGTTCATTGACAGTATTACTGGCAAGCAGCTTGCTGCTGGGGAGGAAAAATTCCTTGCCTACAGTTAATCTTTACCACATATGAAATCCATGGTCCTATATTAACACATGGTCTCTGCAAATTTTTTTGGAGAGGGATTAAGCAACCGTTTAAAAAAAATAATTAATTTTCCTTCAAAAGGGCATTTTTTTACTAAATGGTAAATGGTTGCAGCTTTTAAGTTCCCCCTAATTGTGGGAAGAATAGTAAAAGATGTGGTATTTTTCATTAGATTACCCTTTCTTTATAACTTCTCAGGCTCATTGGGGGAAATTAATGTTTTCATTTCCAGGAATTCTCGCTTCAGACTTCTCTTGTGAATTTGGAGCTGACTTAAGACCAACAGAAGTCAGAAACAACAGCCCAATGCAAGCCTGTCATTCTTCAAGTAAAATTATTTTTGAAAGTATATTATCTGGGGCTCTAATTGATTAGGCAGCTGGAAGAAGGAACGGTGAAATTAAAAATTAGTTCTTGCTGTAGACAATGGATCTGTCTCACTTCAAGAGCAGGCCAGCCCAGCTGGGGGAGGAATTCTTGCTTGATTCAATTCCCTTGACCACGTGGTAATCCATTAAGCCACTGCTGACCATTCCCCCTCCATACTCGAGCCCTTCCTCGGCAACGTCTGTGTTCACTGGCACTGGGTCTGTTCCCATGTGGGTGTTTTAAAACTTTCACTCTCATGTATATCCATGAAAGTATGGGATCTTTTCACATGAGGGTGTAAATCCTAGGATAAACTGTGATGGAGAAGGGAATATTATTGAATGCATAGCTAGAATTAAACTATTTCTGTAATTTAAAGAAAAAGAAGGTTTATGCCCTCCTTTTCCTCTTTACTGAGATGTATACACGGCCTCATGAAGCATGTGAGACACAGTTTCAGTTCAATCAGTAGTTTCCACTGCAATCTGTAGGAACTTTTGTTGATTTACTCAAAATAAAAATGCTTGTTTAACCTTAAAAATATCAAGAACATCAACTCATGACTTGTCTGTTTTTACTGGAGATTCCTCTGGATGACTGGAAAAAGTTATTCTGAGTTATAAAAAGAATAACATGGAGAGAAAAGCAAGCTAATGCCAGAGGACAGTTTAAAACTGTTGAGGACAGATGTTTTGTGTGTTCTCTGGGTCACTTTGGGGAAAAATATTCTGCTGTGACTCCTCAAAAACTAAGTTGATACTGACAATCTGGTTTGGCTTTTCATAAATAGAAAAGCATCATAGCAGTTCCCAGTAGCAGCATATTTAAACTATTTAGTTATGATTAATTACATCATTAGTTTAGTCAAGATTTAGTTAAACTGTGGACAATCAGAAATACAAAAGACAAAAAATGGAAAGCAAAAATAATCTCTGTAAGCTGGGCCTTATTAAACTGGATAAAAGAAAGTCAGCTAGTTACTTTAAGGTTGTTTGGTTAGGCTCTCCTCTAGCATGGGTTAAACTGGGAATAAAAGGGAATCTTGAGGCTACCCCACAGAGTCCTGTATTTTAATCATGCACTGAAATGGGTAATTGTCAGCCTCCAGGGCAGAATAGGTTTAGGAAAGTGCAAAGTGTGCTGCCTTCAAGGACAACATACATTGTTATGTCCCAATGTGCTGCTCAATATCATTCCCAATACCTTCCTTTCAAGAGCTTCCAGGTCTTTCTGGGTTCCACTGAATCAGCTATGAATGATGTGAAGGTGGAAAACCAATTAAGTGATGGCAGCGAATCATGAACATAGTGGTTAATGAACATAAGCATTGCAGCACTAGGAAGAAATCAGCAAGATATCTGTGTGGAAAAGGAGAGGCAAACTCTTTAAATCTGGAACTGCACACTGGGCACAGGGAGGTGTCTGTCACTGGAGCTTTCAGGGTTTTTAGCAGCTCAGAGGACAATTGGCTTGGGTTCCTCAAGGGGCACCCTGTAGAAAGCCAAAAATATTTTTGTTTGAAGTTGTGGTGCCTGCAGAGCACTGATGGGTTGTCATGGGTCTTACATGGGAAATGTGGCTTGGAGCTGGGCAAAGGGGAGAGCCTTCAGAAAGGTTTCTCTGATCCCAACAAACAGGCTGGGGAGCTGCACCCATTGGGAATTGGGATCTGCTGGAGCTCAGTAGTGCAGCCCCTGAGCTGCGAGTGGTGCTGACAAAGGGGTTCTGGCTGCCCTGTACCATCTGTGTAGGTTATACACAAATGGGGAGAGCCTCCCTGTAGGGGCTCTGCATGTGGAAAAGAAACATGTGATGCCAGACAGGGCTATCCTGAGGCAGCTGTTTAATGCTCAGGAACTGTCCAGTATGTGGCCTCAAAAGTGGTGTTTTTTGTGCCTAGAAAGCAAGTACTTAAGCCCAAAACCTGACTGAAGGTTCATCACAGTGGGATGCTGATCCTCCAGGATAGCATAGCTCTTCTGAATCCTACTTTTACATCCTGAAACATTCAGTCTTTCTAAAAAGTCCTCCTGACAGTAGTCTTTCCATGCCCGTGTGAAAACACTCTCTCTTGCTAACAGTTCTTGGAAGGCAGAATTAATGAAGAAATTAGCTAAATATTGTCTGACTGATCTTCCAGCAATGTGAACGTGCATCTGCTGCAATTGCACCTTCTAGGCCAAGTACACACCTGATCAGAACTCAGAAGGCTAACAGAGATGCAGCTTCTCTTCCAAGGTAATGGGTATCCCATTCACCCGGGGGAAGGAGACATTGAAGCAAGCATTTTCTTATTATTGATGCAAATTTGACACCTTGAACAACAATGCAAGAAGACAGAAGAACCCAAACAAACTCAAAGTAACCCTGTCAGAAAAGAAGGTGCAACTCATTCCCTACAATTAAATGTATTGTTTAATGATTTACTGAAGCTTTAAGTTTTCCTCTTTAGCCTGAAAAGTCCTGCATCTCCTGTGTAATGGTAGGGTATAACCTAAATATCATGGCTGCAAAAAACGCCAACATCATCTTTAGGGCTGTCAACCTTGACTTAACCAGTTCTTTCAGTTTTCCTCAGAGAAATGACTCCTTTATGAACATGTCATCTTCAAAAAGAGGCAAAGCACTTTCCAGACTGCTGTTGACTCCTGCAGTATGAACTTCACCGTTAAATATCTTCTACTGTAGACAAGAGAACAGACAATACAGACTTTGCCTTACAATAAAGGATCCAAGGAGGGTTGTTGACTTATTGATTTTACCGTATAGGGCACAGTTACCACGTTTGTTATTTGATCTGACACTCCAGATATCAACCACTACCAAGAAGAGAAACAACTGTGTAAATAGTGATACTCTGTCCTGTCCAAGCAACAGACTGCTTTGTCATGGAACAATGACCCCTGCTAAATCAAATCACACATTTCCACTATGTGAAATACTAGCTTCCTCTGAAATAGCCAGTCCCAAGTGCTAGATGAACAGTACAGAGATGGGTTAGCAGGCAATGGCATACATGAAGGAATACCCTTCTTTCCCCATGCAGCAGCTGTCCTGGGATTGCCCTTTGGAAAGCCTAAGAGGAGTTTCCTGCTGACACTGTGCAAAGCAGCTTTCCCACCGGGTGGCATTTGAACGCCCACCAACGTTTACAACTGTGGGAATGCTGTAGGTTTCCCTTAAAGTCTAGGACAAACACCTTGAAAGTGGTTTATTTGTGTAACTTGAGAATGTAATTTCAAAGGGGGGAGACAGCTCACAGCTGTGCATTCTTACTCTCACCTGTGCTTAGCACAGAGTGCCTGGTCTGTGCACTAGTGCATATAAATAGAGCCCTGTTATCCCAGAGCATGGCAAACACTCCAGTGATATCAGTGCTGCTGTGGCTTTACCCCTTGGCGTGCAGCTCCGTTCCTTTTATTAATAACCAGACCTTGTGTTTAACCATTTCTCTTGTAGTGTTGCACAGCCCTCCTTTAAGGGACCATCTACTTGTTTTCACAGCAGTTTTACAGCCTTAATTCAGGGCTGGTGATAAATAAAGCTGTTCCCAAACTTAGAAATGCCCAGAGCCAAGAATCACAGTTTCTCGAATCTCCAAAATAAATAAGTCATGTGTCAAACTTGCCTATCCATTGGCAAGGGAGTGCCATGAACACTAATGTCTGATTGTTGATAAGGGAATATGGATGTTGTGAAGTGTTGACTGATACAGCACTCAAGGGAATGGAAAAGAGAAAGTGGTGGAAGATGCAAAACTGTGTCAGCTGATATCTCAGTAGGGCTTTTTTTTTTCTGGTTTGGTGAAGATACTGTCCTGGTGGGTTGCAGAGGAGAATAACTCCCTAACCTCCAGCATAATCAATTCTGGAGGTTTTTCTAGAGGTTTATTCTAGAGGTTTTGTGGTGATGCACAGTCTGAGTAGGGTGAACAAGGTTTATTTTAAGTGCATATCAGGGTTGATACCCTCGGCTTTTGTTTTTGTAGTTATAGATGCTTTTCATCTATGATGAATTCTGACCTTTGCTATCTTGATTAGAACATCCAAGAGCTCATGTACCAGAAATGATACTTTGGCTTGTTCTCTGCTCCATTTACTTGTCTGTAAATGAGGACAATTGAATTCAAAAGGAGACTTTTCCATCCTTTTTGTTTTGTTTTGAGTACCTTTCCATGTATCTCAAGGCTTCTCTTTTCTTTTTGGTACTTCCTCCCTAGAACTGCCCTTCTTGTTCTGATAGGATGTGTCAGTCACTCATCCTGTTGCCTGTAAATCAGCCAGGATCATTTCCAGTAACAGAGGCCAGTGTCATGATGCACTAGCACTGGTATCTCACAACTATAAATAGATTCTTCCACAGACCTCAGAAGGATAAATAGACATTCAGAGTTGCTGCAGTCATATAGGAGAAGAATAACAACTCTAAAAACTCATGCCAGGACCCAATGTTTGGTTATTTAGAGGGCTGCTTTTTCTCTCAAAGGGCTTGGCTTGTGTAACCCTTTAGATGGTTTTTTTAATTTTTCTTTTTATTTAAGTTTTGTTTTATTTGCTTTCTTCTGGCACATGGGCAAACTGCTGCTACCCAGCATGTGCTGTAGTGTTGTTATTAGTTTTTAGGAGGAACAGGGAAGGTTTCACTGTTATGGTCATTTCTGGTTTTCCTGTGTCCTTTTCACAGCCTCTGTCTCCACATCTGCACCGATGTGTGATGTGTGTGTAAGAAGGTTCCCCATATGTTGTGGATAAGAAATCTGCTACTTGAATCAAGCAAGAATCCTTTCAGTCAGGGGCACCCAGCAAGTATTTGAAAATGCTTCATCTGGGCCTCCTTCAGTGCAGAATTTTTAGCAGCACATTAAGGATATATGTACTTTTTTCAAGAAAAGCAGTTGTGTAGTCAGAAAACNACTTATTTCTGAGCTAAACAGACGAATGGGGATACAATTCAGCATCAACCCAGAACAACACGCTAAGCCTAATCCCCCTCCTTGCCATCTTCTAGGATACAGCAAGTCAGGTGGATGTCCGTAAAAATTTCATTGAGTTTTTTTGATTTGGAGTTTTAAAAGACAACTTCTGGTGAATCTTGATATGGTATCTTAAACTGTCTCCTTGATCTGCAGGTCTCTGATGAGTCTCTGCTGGAGGTTTCTGTCTCTAAGCTGAGTCAAGGAGGAGCTTGGA
Organism: Polioptila caerulea; assembly: GCA_013397295.1. Taxonomy (NCBI): domain Eukaryota; kingdom Metazoa; phylum Chordata; class Aves; order Passeriformes; family Certhiidae; genus Polioptila; species Polioptila caerulea. The sequence continues at coordinate 485,105 of VYXF01004471.1, read as the reverse complement.
GTCTCACCTATTGTAATGTGAAGAATTTTAGCTTTGAACAGTAATGAAAAAGGGTGTATTCCCTTCTTGTAAATCAGATTTGGGAGTAGGTTTGGAAAACAAGGTGGGACTAGTAGAGATTAGTGTGGCTATGGCTTAAACCATCACAGATCTATTTGCCTTTTTGTAAAGCCTATGACAGTATGAGCCTCCTAACCTTTGTTCTGGTACAAAACCAAAAAGAAGCAGAAGCCTCACTGGCTCTATGGATGAAAAATAAACACAGGGCTCACAAAAGTTTGGGTTTGGCTAAAGAAACTTCCTGTGTCACACTTGCAGATTTATTGATTCCATGTGCTCATGGAGGCATTATACTGGATGAATCCTTAAAAGGCTTTTGTAATGTACTTAATGTTTCCTATTTTTCAAAGACAGTTCCAGCAGCTGAAATGTCATTCCTTTTTAGAAATTTTGGGTCAACTTACATGGGTGTAATAAAATACTTGAGCTGCAAAATAGATCATATTTAATTTGATCTCCTTGTGTAGCCTGTATAAGTTCTGGAATAGAACAAAAATGACCACATTTTGCCTGTGTTTGCTCAGCACTCATATTTGTAAGACTCTTGTTTCAACTGATTATGATGTGCCAGCTTTAAACCATTTGGCCTTGGCATTTCCATGGCATGTTTTCCCAGTAAGTGTCACTATTAGGCTGAATGAAGCTTTCCAGAAACAGCAAAAAGGATTCAGCTTTCTAAGATAGAAAGGTGGAAAAATACATTTTGCCAATGCACCCAGAAAATAACTCATAGTGTCTTCAATAAGTGGTTCTTGATATTTATTTGTTTTATTCTGAAAAAGCAACTCACTCTGTATCCTGACTGGAGCCTTTTTAGAGTTTGTCATATTAAATTGGCATCTATGGACAAAAGAGAGGATACTTTGAAATGCCTGAAGGATGAAATGTTATCCAGAGGGACCTGAACAAGCTCAAGAAGAGAACCCACGGGAACCTCGTGAGGTTCAACAAGGTCAGGTGCAAGCTGCTGCACCTGAGCTGGGACATCCCTGGCATTAATACAGGCTGGGGGATGAAGGGGTTGACAGAGAGGCTCTTTCAGGCACTGGTGGATGAGAGGCTGTACATGAGCCAGGAACGTGAACGACAGCCAAAAAAGCCAATTTTAACATAAAGCAAAAACCCCTAAAAAGCAGCATGGCTGGGTCAAGGTCAAGAGAGGTGATTCTGGCTCCCTGCTCTGGTGAGACCCCACCTGCAGTGCTGCATCCAGCTCGGGGCTCCCCAGCACAGGAAGGACATGGGTGGGGAGGAGACCATGAAGATGTTCAGAGGGCTGGAGCACATCTCCTATGAAGACAGCTGAGAGAGCTGGGATTGTTCACCATGGAGAAGGCTCCAGGGGGGCCTTAAAGCACCTACACTATCTAAGGGATCTACAAGAGACCTTGCACTGGACTGTTTACCAGGGCCCGTTGGGGTAGGATAGGGGACAACAGTCCTGAATTGAGGGAGGGTGGATACTAGATACGAGGAACAGGGGTGATGAAACTCTGTAACACGTTGCCATGAGAGGTGGGGCCCC
>VYXF01004471.1:278559-481212 GCA_013397295.1 Polioptila caerulea | reverse complement strand
TGGCCGCCTCCCGCGGCGGGCCCGGTGTGTGAGGTTCCCCGTCTCGCCGCTAGATGTCGCCGTTGCTCCTCGCCGGATTTTCGGCGCCCACAGGGCGGCTTTCCAGGGAGCGCGGGATTCCATGGAACCGCAGGGTGTCCGGGGCTGGGAAAGGGCCTGAGGGGCACCGAGCCCAACCATCCCCCCAGCACCGCTAGGTTTAGCTCTAAACCGTGTCCCCAAGTGCCGCATCTCCGTATCTTTTAAATCCCATCCCTCCAGCGGTGCTGACCCAAACACTGACCTGGCCAGCCTGTCCCAATGCCTGACCCCATCAGCGAAGAAATTTTTCCAAATATCTAAACTTAAATCTCCCTTGGTGCATCTTAGCACCATTTCTTCATCTTGTTGCTTGTTATCTCAGAGAAGAGAGCCACCGCCTCCTGGCTACAGCCTCCTTCCAGGGAATCCTAGAGAGCAGCAGGGTCACCTGAGCCTCCTTTTCTCCAGGCTGAACACCCCCAGCTCCCTCAGTCGCTCTTCCAAGGATTTACCCTCCAGACCCTTCCCCAGCTCGGCTGCCTTCCTTTGGACTCGCTCTGACGCCTCAATGTCCATCCTGTGGTGAGGGGCCCAGAACTGAAGGCAGGATTGGAGGTGCAGCCTCCCCTGTTCCAAGTACGAGGGATGATCATGGCCCTGGTCCTGCTGGCCACAAAACACCCCCGAGCAGCGAAGGTCTCCCACAGGCTCCAGGCGTGTCTGGCACGAACACCCGTGCGTGGTGTCAGAAGTGCAGTGTTGGTTGGTTTTATCTAGAATTGTAATTTTTGGGGTTTGGGGGCGTGCTTCTTCCTATGGACAAAGCATCCAAAATCCACATCTCCCACTGAGTTCGCTGTGCCTGAAAAACAAGTGGGAATAGTGGACTTGCTTGATTCTGTTCTTACTGGAACAAATTATGATTTTCTCAGTGCCAGAAAATTAGTCGCTATCGCATAATTAAGTTTATCTTTGACAGAACTTTATGCTGCCATTTGTTCTAAAGTAACACGTCAGGTTGCAGTTCTCAAGCTGGTCAGAATCATAGAATTGTTTGGGTTCAAAGCGATTTTTAAAGATGACTTAATCCATACCCCTCTGCCATAAGCAGGAAAAATGGGTTACACTTTGACTCAAATTTTGAGCCTTCGTCTCTCCTATGAACTCTGAATACAACGTAGATGAGTTTATAGCATGTTGCATTCAAAAATCTGGATTAACAAAGCATTATTAAAGCTGAAAAACCAAGCACAGTTGTTGAATTTAACATTGTCCGTGCATCCCGTGTTTTCTCCTTTCTACAGAAATAGAAATATTGTGTATATAATATAATATATGCATATACAAACACACATTCTTTATTTTTGTCTCCTTGGGGACACTACATCTTCACCAGGGATGGTCTTTACCTCACCAGCATTCAATACTTTGTTTTATCTTCATTGAAAAAGATGAAATATGAGATTCATATTCTGTGATGCTGACTGAGTTAGTAATTTCTCGTGGACACTACTATAATATTTCACAGTATCCATACAAAATCAAGCAGTGTTACTGGGCAACAAGGACGGTGTTGTGAGACAGAGTTTAAAATTGTCAAACAGCTGGTAATTCTGGTGATCATAGTGAGACGTCTTGAAGAAGCTTTTCAAAGCATTCTGCATTTTTATGCTCTGTTAGTATCCAGAAAACTACTATAATAAAGTAAACTTTGTCTGAAACTGTGAGTACTCAGCAAACCTGGCCAGATATTTCACATGGGATGTGTAAGAACTTAAAGAGTTTGTGGCCATTGGGTTAGTTAAGGTTTCTGCCTTGTGTTATGTACAGAAGCAGATATGGGATCGCATTTTTTAGGCAGCATTCAACTGTCTTGACCCTAAGAATATAAATTTTTTTTTTTTTTTTTTTGCTATGGAGATCTCCTGATTTGCCACCTATCCTTCTGCATTATTAAAAAACAAACAAACAAAGAAACAACAACAGCAAAAACAGCAGAAAAAGAAATGAGACAATTATAAGGACAGTAGCATTTGTTATCCCTGTAGAGCAATGTGCTCTACATTGGAGCATGCACAGAAGAGAGCACATTAAAAAAAGGGCAGGCCTTTTTAAATCTTGATACTTCTTTACTTGCATGCATAATATGTTTTTAATGAAAAAATTAAAATTTGTAATCATGTAATCCTCTAGGTTTTTAGAAAAGCAAATTGAAAACACTGAACTAGATTTTGTGGAATCATAACACCCCCCACAGGGGTCATCAGCAGGATGGCAATCTCTGGATGCATCTGACAGCCATCTGCTACTTGAGCTAACAGTGTCACTGACAGCAGTAGTTGGGAGTTATTTTTTATGCTGCCTGTCAGTAGAAAGGAAGAAAGGGTGTGAATCCTGTGGATGCCCTAACCTCTTGCCAGGTGTGGAGAAATGTTCCCATCCAAGTTTCTGGGAAGGAAGTCTTGGCTGGTTGACTGAATCCTCAAAGACTGAACCTTTCTGTCTGACTACTCCTGCTTTCCCTGTTTCAGCCTTCCATCTCATCCTCTTCCCTGCAACTGTATTTTGTACTAGCATTCTTCCCTGAATCCTTCTCCCCATTTCTCTTTAGCATTTGTAGGTACCTCAGTGCTCTCTCCAGTTTCCTGGCTCACTTTTGGTTCCACACTCCTCGGGTTGCTGTCTTCTGAGCCCAGCCCTCTCCAGCATTTTATGAGATTAGCTGATATCCCTCCCAAACCTACAAGTTTCCCGTTACCCCCTGATGTCAGGCTCTTACCCCAGCTAGTAAGTATCTCTGCTTGCCATTTGCATTTCATTTCTTCCAGCTCCAGTATCAGTTCCTCTCACTCCATCCTGCATAACAGGGTCCATTCTAAGTCCTGGACCATAGAGCATTTTCCTGAATAGGGCCTTCCCTGAAAGACAAGTTGTTTTCCAGCCTGTGTTTAAGTTAGGATTTTATCTTCAGATCTGATAAACTTTACATCCATTCTTCAGTGTATTCTTCCCTAAAAACAGTTCTCACAGAAGACACCTTCAGAGCTGTCTGAGTGAGAAGGGAGCATATTTGAGGACTGTCTCAGATTCTGTCTCAAATTTTGTAGTTAAATCAGCTTGGTCATATTAAAGGGAGACAGAAAGGGGTCAGCACATCTTCCAGCTCCTTCCCTTCAGTGCTAGGTGTCACAGTCAGGCCAGAGGGGATGATCGGATCATCTTGTTTAACTCTCACATGCTGCTAGCCTCTACATTTCACTCCCTTCATATATATTGGAGCTGATAAATTGAATTTTGACACTCAGATGATCATAGTTCCTTAAACAAGGATTGGAAAGCCTGAGGATAAACACACAGGCTTGTCTGAGAAACAGTGTGAATCACTGCCTTTGTCAATATGATGGTGTTTTTCTGGGAGCTGACATGATGGCAGTGTGTAATACAGTCATGAATAGATTAAACTGGTGATGTTATAGCATGTACATGATGCTTTCTGTCACTTTTCTTGTAGCAGATCTTTTTTCCCACTATCTTCTTCTATTTTCTTCCAGTTCATCAAAAATATAAAACATGAAAGTTCTAATACTTTAAGTAGTCATGCAGTTTTGGTTTTTATACAAGCAGAAGCAAAAAGCAAACTTTATAAAGCAAACTTTATTCTCATTAAGCTGAATTGCATTTGAACCTCTCCTAATCCCATTTAAATACTCCATTATAAACCTGCAGAAAGCAAATAATGCCACTGAGGACATTCCCTGAAAATGCATGAAAGTTAAGGATTGTGATTTGGTTAAACCTAAGTTACTCAGTTTGTGTCACCTTATCTCAACAATGAGATTATGGGTATTTTCCTTGGAAAAGCCTTATAATATTTAGACATTGATGAGTGAGGTAAGTTAATCTAAAGAGGTCTGATTTTTATGGTTTTATGCATCATGTCCAGACAGTCTAACAAGATTTCCAGAATGTATGTTCTCTTAAAGCTATATCATGTTTAATTTAGAAACAATTTCATGAGGTCTGAATGCATTTATACTCACCATTATCAGTTCAGGACCTGAGGTATTCAAGTATTTTTTGCCTTTGAAATATCCTTACATTTATTAATTCTCTCAGAAACTTTCATTTTGAAAAATCCACTTCTGAAACAACTTTCAAGTAAAGAAGAAACACACACAGAAGTTTGCTGGTTTTTTAAGAACAACAAAATTTGCCTCCAAATCCTAAATAGGCCCAGCATGTTAGATGGGCAGAGGAAGGTGGTGACTGTGATTGAGTTAATATTGTTATTTCTCTTTTGGGAGAGCACCTGGAGCCCCCATTTGTGATCAGCCCCCCACTGAGTATTACATATCCACAGAACAGCCCCAGGTTTGCAGAAGGACAGACAAGAGGGTGCTCTAGTCCTGCCTGGCCTCAGCCAGTGAATAACAGAGTTTTGCTGGGCAGTGTTTGCCATGAACATAGAGCTGGCAGATGGTGAGGAAACATGGAGGTGCCCTGAATTCCCACCTTCTACTGGATAATGGAGACTGATAGGTGACTTGCCTGGTTTCATATAGGACATTGAATTAGTACCAAGATTTAGACTGAGCTTGGCTGTAAGCCTGGCCTTTCTCTCACAGTGCCTTATAGTTAACAGACTGATCTGTGCAAAGGCTGGATACAACTGCCAGCTCCTGTTTAGTTCCCTTTGAGGAAGTTATACTGCTCTGAAGCAATCTTTGTTGTCTCCACCTGTAAAGGACGCACCAAGTCCCAGACTTTGGACTCATAAATGTGCTGGAGCAGGACTTTGCAATTAACTTCATCTCTAAGTCCTTAACGAGGGTGGGACACAGCCTCATGCTAAGCAACTATTTTCATAAGTGCATTTAGCAAAATAATCAAACTTCAGCAGTGATGGTTTCAAGTGCAAATTCTTATCAGGGACCCACTCTTCACAGAGGTGCCTGCCCTTTGGACTCCCTCTATCCAAATTTTAAATCTTTGCAACATCCCTAAGGATTCTCAACTTCTTCTACATGAAGTTGGGGCTTCTCTGCACATCCCAGCTCCTGTGCTCTGCTTTCTGTTGTTCTTAGAGTGGACTCTGCAAAATACATGAGAGAAGGTAGAAAATCAGTGGTTCTGATATTTGCCCAGGAAAGCTGGGGTGTGGTCTGACCAAATGTGTCCTGTGCCACAGAAGAATGCTCTCGCTGCCAAGGTCTCACATTCTGGGTTAGGACTGTGCTCACTTTCCTTTATTTGCCCCCAAATGCAATGGGGTTCCTGCTTGTTGTGCTGGGCTGGTTTTGAATCTCCACTCAGACAATCTACGTTTCTCCACACATTAGCTTTAGGAGCACAGCAGCACTTCACAGGGAGGACCATGTAACCCAGTATTTGTGTCTTGTGCAGAGAATTTTCCATGCCTCAGGTTCCAAAATGTGAACTGGAAACAATACACCTTGTTCAGGGGAAGGCAGAGAAGAGGAATGTTTATTATTCTGCCACACATATGCAAATCTAGAAAAAAAAGAAATCATCTGGAGAAATAAGTGCTGTTAAAAATAACTGTAATAACACAAAATTGTTTTTAGGTATTTCATGTTCTTTTTCTGTTGCAGAGGAAGCGAGTTGCTGCTTTTTCCTTCTTTCAAACTCCAATCTTATGTGATGCAAATCTAACTCAGGCTTTACAGCAAAGATTTCTGACATAGTGAGAAGTGAAAATGGTGGTGAAATTTTCCAATATTTCCTCATTTGCTTTTTCTGGATCTAATTGCATTTGTTACTGTCTGAGTTGTGTGCAGACTCTACAGCTCTTTTCCTCCTGTAGTTGTGATCTCTTTAATCTTCATTTTTGAAGTCCCTGGGAATACTGCAAAAGGGACAAAAGTTGAGATGCAGTTACAAGGAGCTAAGGCTAAAATTTCTTGTCAAAACTCTGCATGTCCCAGACCACAGAAGTAATCAGGGTAAAAACTTTCATCGTTTTTCTCAATATGTGTTTTCTCTCACATTTAAACCATGGAAAAATGCCTTTGTGTCACAGTAGCAATGGGGTCACTAGCTGGAACTCAAATGACCAAATACTCTAATTTTCACATTTGAGTATTCTGGATTTTGGGTTCTTTTTGTATAGTTTTCAGTTTTGTTTGGGGTTTTTTCTTGTTTGCTCTCAGCCAAAATGCAGGACATGGACAAAGCTGAAGCAAAATGAAACCTTTTTTAGAAAAACTTGAAGAGTTGTTTTGCACAAACAGAAATAGCTTTATTTTCTCTGCCTGTGCTCTTAACAGACATTTGTTTTAATGGATAACAGAGTTTGGTTTCCTACTTGTTAAGAAAATCTTGCATTTTTCATGCAATCAGAGGCAAATAAGCCCTGATTCCAGATATGTTTTCCTTTTTGCTTCAGTGGAAGCACTGAGGCTGCTTCATGTTGTTCTTGTGGAGGTTTGCACCCAAAACTGATTGCATGCTGCATTAGGGATGTAGATAAAAACAAGAGCAGTTTGAAGAGAAAGATGCGGCTGCATTATGTAGAGGCACATATAATAAATGTGTTTCCCAGGTTTGATAGGTTAACTCCTGCTTAAGATGCAAGGGAGTCAATCATTGCAACTCGTTTTGGTCAGCAATTTAAGGTTCACAGACTGCTGTTCTTAACTGCTCTGGAGTGCCTTTGGGGAAAATACTGTGTATAATTCAACTGACTTCTGTGTAGTTTCAGTTGGACTTTGTGCACAGTTTATCCATAATGTTAGAGAAATGCAGGTGGGAGATTAGCATTCAATTAACATATTAAAAAATACCCCAAAAACAAACTAAAAAAACCTTCTTCATCTAAATAATGCTTTATTTCTCTCAGCCCCAGACAATTTGAGGGATAATAATAGTTTTTAAAATTGTGTGAGTTTTTTTTCAATATTGCCTGGTTCTTAAAATGCTTAAAGAAAAAAAAAGGTACAGAAACACTATTGAGGATGTATTCCATTTCCAGGAGAGGGAAAAAAAGGAAGAAAAAAAAGAAAAGAAGAGGAAATCTATTATTTAAGGAAGAAATACAGCCAGTGTGATAAAAGTGCCTTCCCACGTCTTGTGGCCAGGTGCTACGTGCATATAAATGTTTCACGTTAAGCTTTAAGATCAAGGAAGAGTCTGTGGGGAACCTTGTTTCCTGGAGATCTGCTTGCTGCAGTAGCTCCCAAGTACTGACTTCCCATTTTTTATTTGGTTATTAAGGATGAAAGGCTACATCGTTTTCCTGAACAGCGTTCCTTGCATGCCATTATCTTTGTCCACAGCTATGAAACATTCATTTCTATAGGTTCATGTGGATGCTTAGCCTCACTCAGCTTAGCCACCGTGACTCCTGCTTTATGTAAGTTTAATTCAAAGGATCACCTTTATGTCGTCCTGTAGACTGAACAGAAGGTAGATGGTTTCATTAGTTGAGAAACTGGCTTTTTTACATACAGCTGAGTATCATGGGTCTCCAGCCTGTGTAATGCAGGGCACTGTCTGGTACTGCTGAAAAGGAAACTTTGAAAGTCTAATTTTCAGCCCTGATTCACTCTGGGCAATGTGTGTGTGTATGTGGAGCCTTACATGTGCAAATTGCCAGTAGGAAGTTTTGCATGCTCCAAATACCTACAGAACCAGGAGGAAAAATGTGATTGCAACCCATTTGTACTCGGTTTGCATCAGCAAATCGTCCCTAGGATTAGAAATTCCAGCATTTACCTATTTATCACAGAGGCTCTGCATAAATATCCCTTCCAAAAAGACTTTTTCTTAAAAAAAAAAAAGAGACTGGCATGACTAACAGATATTTCAAATATAACAAGCTTAGTAATTTTGGGTTTTTGCTTGCCCAAAAATCCTGGTTTAACTACTATATTTTTGGTTAATTTAGCTAATTATTATATTTCTAGTAAATGCTCTCAACATGAATGTTTCTAAAGTTAAAACCAGTCACTTGCCTCTTTAAAAATCATATTTACAAATTTTTCATAAAAACTTTAGGCTAAGAAATTACTGCAAAATATTATTATCCGTATAAATGACAGAATCATGCTTAATCAAAGGTAGCATGCTGCTGTAAGATGGGAAATAATAATCATTGTCCAGAAGGAAATCACAACAGACGCAGAAATTTAGAGTGAAACAAAACCCTTAAAAGTGTGCAAAACCTGGTAGTTTACCAAGGGTAAGGGGAGTAAGAGTAAGTTATTTGGGGGTTTTCAGGGATGAAGGATCCAACCTATAGATATTTCTTCTGCTCTGACCTGTGTGCTTCTGTCTCACTCTCTAATGTAATGGAAGGAACTGAAAACAGGTGTCAGGGCGTTGCTTGGGGAAAAGCTAATCATGGCAATCTGCTGTCTGGAGAGTTTATGCCCTTGCGTTTTCTCTAACATGACACTCGTATCAAATATAAAGTTAACAAGCACTGATCTGTATTCTGTACTCTTCAGACATTGTTACTGAATCCATTTCCTGATGGCTCTGGGGAAGAGCAATCGTGTTGCTCAAAACCAGGCACGTGGTTAGTATTGTAGAGAAAGGAAAACATATTTTTGCCTAAACCCAAGTTTTCTTTGTGGAACCAAGAAGCCCATATATATATATATATTTATGTATATGTCTGAGTGCATCTATATATATAAAACTCATACTTCTTAACCCTTCTGACACAGACATGCAAGTGCTGCCAACTTTAAGTTTAGTTTAGAGGATAAACACAGACAAAAGTGCAGCGAGCAGGGACCTGCTATCGTTGGCAGAGGAAAGAGACAGACCCTGCATGGTCCATTGCCAGCAGATTTTCGTTGCAATAAGTGCTTCAGTTTGAACACTGTTTTTAGAACAGTTCAGTCAAGTTCCTGAACACAGTGTAGGAGGAAGAGCTCAAAGATTTCTCACAGATTTCTCAGACCTGGAAGGGAATATGGTCCATCTGAGCTCTCGCACTTATGCTCCTAATTTGAAAATACATTTCCTACCTCTAATGATGTGTTTGAATACACTGGGGCATACATATAATTTTGTGAATACCTTCACTGAGAGAAATGATACATCCTAAGTGTTGTGTTATCAAAGCAGCTTGATTTGAAGTCTCCAGTATCCTTTGCTTTAATATATCTTTGGATGACAGGTCAGTATTGGTAAAGGTAGCAGGAATAAATGTTTTCCTAACTTTCCAGTAAAGCTTGATGGTACAGTTTCTGGGCATTTTGAACTAAAATGCCTCTTTTGGGGGGCCCTATGATACATTCTACTTTGCCTTCTGCTTCAGACACTGTATTTTGGTTCAATAAACATTTTGTGTATTTAAATATTTGTTTTGTGGTTCATGGCCTGACATGAACTGAATATTTGGTGGGCAATTCTGATCTTGGGTTCCATAATATGGCTCTCTGTGACTGCGGGGCGACTGAATTGGGGAGCAGTGCAAAGGCCCATATCCCTGTTTTAAATCCTTTGGTTTATTTATCCTTTATTTTTCCTTCCCTCCATGCACTTTCGTTCTAATTTCCTACGTTTCTTCTGGTTTGTTTGGAGATTTTTTTGGTTACTTAGTTCATTGGGTTTTTTCCTTCAGGAAGCTTTTTGATTCACTGTGGGTGTTTAACATTTTCCTTTTTCCCCCTGACTTATGTTAAACTTAACAGATGCATCAAAGTCAATATTTTTATTTCTAGTATTTCCTTTTTATTACTGTATGCTTTCCCTCTTTTTATTGTGTCTAATCCTGTGCTTTTGATTCTGTCTTGTCAATCTCATATTCTGTCACCTAATCTTTATTTTCCTTCTCTACTTCTTTTCTTTCTTAATTTATCTTTAATTGTTCCCACAGTAGGGTGTGGGGCTTTTTTGTTCCTCTAAAATATGTAATAGTTCTACTTCTGTTTTTTATTAATTAAAGCCTGAAAAATAATTTTGTTTTGTTTATTTTGTTTTTTAGGCTCAGCTAATCCTCAACTTGCACATTATAGAGGGACGCAGTGGAGTCTTGTACTTCTGTGAAAGGATATAAAGTTTGCCCACTGTGAAGAATAAGGACGTGCACTCAGGAAATAAAAAAGTAAAGAAAAATCCAAGGTGAAAGATCCTGGAGGAGCCCCTTGAGAGCTGAAAACCACCCATCCCTCATGTGAAAGACACATCATTTACGCAGCTTCTAGCAGATCAGTCGTGCTGTGAGGTAAACCTTTTTTATTGATAATATTTGTTTGGTTGTTGTTCCTTTGGCAATGTTTTGGTCTGTTTGTACCTATGAATTTCAAAAATGTGTGCTGGAAGGGAAAGGGAAGTTTTAAAAGTAGCGTTTCTGCTTGGAAAGTGTACCCTGAGGTAGCCAGAGCTTGGATTCATCTGGATGCACCCTCATGCTTTCCCTGCAAATGGAAGTGCCCGGTCATTAATACAGTGAGTCACAGTAATGTGTTATGATCTGATCTGGCATTTATAAGGAAATAGAGTGGCTGGCCTTGGATACCTTTCCTCCAGGTCATTTGTCCTAGTGATAAAGAGAGTGCTTGCTCCCCAGAGGAAGCAAAGCTGCCCATTATGTCAGCTCACACCCTGGAAAAGGCTACTGCTTCTGGTGTCTGTGTTTGAGATGTGCTCTCTAAACGGGGTCAGTGTTATAACTGGGAGGGGGGAGCAGCTTCAGCCGTGAGTGAGTGCTCAGAGAAATGGTATAACTGACTCTGTCAGAGATGAATAAAGAATGTAGACAAGCGAGCTTGTTTTATATTCACTTTTTTTTAAAAAAATACATATATAATGATTTGTTTTTTGGATCATTGATTTATATGTCAGACAGATGAAAAGCAAAATTTCTATGATGCCTTTATCATTATTCTGACAAGGACTGCTTTTAAGTTAAAGAGTGATAAAGAATGCCAACTTTTGACATTACTAGAACAGCCCTATCAGCTTTAATTTTCTTTTGTTTTCTTCTTGTCAAAGAAAGGCCATTAGAGATAAATTATGATCTCAAACTGGTTAATCTAGTGACGTGCATTTTTTTTCTTCCATAAATTACCCCAGCCACCCTCTAAAGCATTGCCCAATTTCACTGAGAAGCGAGCTACAGAGAGTAGAAATTGCAAATATCCAACGTCATCAGTCTTTCGGCCGGGGGTTCTGCAGCTCTGGGAGAGCTGCCCAGTGCCGAGGCTTTGTGTCACGCTGCACAGACGGACGTGGGGCTGTCTGTCTGTCCGTCCTGCCTGCACTCGTGTGTGCGCGGCGTCCGTGGCATGCCAGGGACCGCTAGAGTGTGCTCAGCCCCAGCTCTGAGCGGGAGCGCGCACCGGGGGCTCGGGGACGGGTCGGGGTGGCTGAAAGTTTATTTTTTCCACCAAATTAGGGAGCTAGTGCTCTTGTCATTACAGATCAAGGTTAATTGACCTCAGGGCATTAGCAGCAGTGTGCTTAAAGCGCGGCGTTGGTACATGAGGCTGGAGAGTTTCATTCTGACCAGTCTCTGCGTGTGTATGCTGGTTTCACATTTCAGGTGAGGAGTAGCTGTGCAGATTGGGAAGACTTCATGCAAAGTTTGTTTCTTTGCATCACACTTGGGCTTTGCTTTTTGCTGTTCCAAAGCTGTGGTTTCCTCCTTTTTATTTATTTTTCTTTATTTTTCTTCTTTCTACTAATTTCCCAATTTGATGAGTGTTCAGCCACGGTGTTTTCTATAAAACATCATTGACAGCTAATAGTAACTTGCACTCCTTTAGCCAGGCAAAGTCTGTGTTTTAGGGTGTGGGGCAAGCATTACCTGAATCAAGCATTACCCAATCAAAAGGCCAATATTATTCATGGATTTTGACAAAAAACAAAATCAGATCATTGCCTCGACACCACAAGACTGTGCAAAAGTCGAGACAACAACATGTATCTTTTGACATCTGTTCCTATGCTCAACCATAAAATACTTGGGTTTTTCCAAATATGTGTATGATTAGCGTTATGATTAAAGGATTATGATTAACATTCTTTTGGGAATAGATAATACAACTTCTTTATATTTGTGCTAGAAATTTTCAAGTGTAATTTATCATCCTGAGTATGTTATAATGGGACAGACGCAAACAGAGAGTACACTAAAAACATATCCTTCCTGCAACTCAGCTGAATGCTAGTGCAGATATATAAGACAGTATGTGAAGTTTAAGAGAGAAACAAAAAACTGGCTAGAGAAGATGCAGGGAAAATCAGCAGAAAATATAGAAAATGACAGGGAGAAAAAATGTGAAGAAGACGAGTCAGGTTGGATTTATTTATATCCAGGGCTAAATTATATATTATAGATACCATATGCAGCATGTAATAATTAGATTTTATTTAGTAAAATAAGGACGTAGGGCCTAGAATCATCCAAATTTGAAACAGAAATAAAATCATGTTTCCCATCACTGTATGTAGACTCTGCTGTCAGTCTACCCTGTTTTTAATGCATAATGGTAATGGAATGGAAATAGTCTGTGTGTTTCACTCTCGTGATGTGATGTGATATAGCACTGTGTGTCACAGTGTATCATATTATATATACATTACACAAATTGAAATATTTGGAGAGAAAATTAATTGAGCCATGAGCTTACCTGTAGGAGGACAGAGGCCCAGAATAACAGTACCATGCAGAGAGTTATTGTAAATGTAATCACCCTAGATTTCAGCTTGTAGACTGTGTTTGCAGTATCCCCTTTCAAGACTTAGGGATCACAGAATAACTTTCAGTGTTTAGTCACTTTCTGCACCAGTGATTCCATCTGATGGGGATTCAATTGATTTTTCACATCTCGACATAAGGAGGCCCAGACTGTGCCCTCTTGCCTGCGAGTGTTTGGTGGCACCAGCAGTAAGGGATGTCAGGAAAAATGCTTTTAGAACAAGAGAAATGAAGATGGAAATACCACAGAGAGCTTTCAGGTTTCATGGAACTGCAGACATATTTTATCTGAGCAGTTCAAAATGTGGGTTTTACACAAAAAGAAGCTTTACCCAGTAAAAATCTTGACTTTTAACTTAAAACATTAAGGGAAAGGATGCTGCTGTTGCTTAGTTTGAAGCTGCATTCATTTCCTTTTACAGATGCATCTAATACTCAACTCTTTAGCATGAAATTGATTCATATTATTTTCCTAATCCTGTTAAAAGTTACTCCTGAGAAGGATATCTCTCCTGGGAAGAGCAGAAGGTTAGGGAGAGATGTGGGAGCAAAGCAGTTGATGCTGTGTTGGGTGAGATTTTACTTTCTGAATGTACTGTACCAGCAGGCAGTATATTTGTATTAAATGCATTTAGTTGCTGTCAGGGCACTTAAAACTTCTGGACAAACTGAGAAGAATGATGTATTCTCCCTGTGTCCTTGGTGCTCTGCTTTGCACCTCTCTGATCTCAGTTTCCTAAAGTGAAATGCAAACAGACACAGGCCAGTGGGAATACAGTGACATTGTCTGTTAGGGAAATGAGCAATGGGACCACCAGGAACAAGCATGTTGAGAAATATCCAAACTTTGTAACTGGATAATATTTATTTTGTCAGGTGGGGATTAAGGACAGGAAGTAATAGTGGAATTTATGTGATCATGGAAGACTTGAACTTACCCAAAGTACAAAAACTGTCCATTGAAAAACCAGACTTATGAATAATGTAACTTCTTTTCCTAAATTTATTTTCCAATAAAGTCAGGTCTTGGATATTCTCTGAAGTAAACTAAGGTAGGTTTGTTGTTCTGTTTTTGGTTTTGGTTTTTTTTTTGGGTTTTTTTTTTTTACCAAATTATCAGTGAACTAGCCAAAAGTAATCATGTTATACGTAGTTTCACTGAACAGCAAGATCTAAAGGGTCTGGACATAAAAACTATACTTAGAGCAGGTTCCATTTTGTCCAAATTTTTCTCTGAGAAATGTGAAAGATAAATCCACAGTTCTGCGGCCTTAGAAAGGCAAACTGAAATGCTGAGGCTATTTAGTGAGTGCTGGGAAGCTTACATATTTGAATGGGGGGGAATATATTAACTCTGAATCAAAAAGAGTTTTAGCAGCAACAAAGATGATACTATTAGGAAGGAATATAGATCTCCCTGGAATGAGAGTCATCCTAAGCTGTGTGTTAAAAGGAAGAAGAGAACCCAGAAGGAATGCAAAAGGGGGTTGATTAAGAGGAAGATTTATGCCCTGGAGGTTAGAAGATACAGCACTGAAATAAGAATGGCCAAAAGCTGTGTTAAACCAGACTTTACTATTCATTTCAGTTCCCTGCAGAACTCTTCAGCTTTGCAAACAAAAATTGAACGAGGAGGAAAAATTCTCATCCGATGTCTTTTCCAAGGAGCATGCTAACACTTGAATAGAGAGATGTGTTGGTGGCTTTAAACTACACCTCACACACCTGAGAGCACATTCCTTGATATTGAGAAGTGCTAAAAGAGGGACTGTTGTCCCAAAACTTGCTTATGTTTTCTCCCTTTGCCAAAATCTGCGCCACCAAATATTTTGGAAGAACTCCTTCAGTGGATTTGTTTTATTTGCTAGAGTGTCAACAAAAAGATCTTAACACAAGCCCTCTGGCTTGCCATTCAGAGAGTTAGGCTGCACAGGGCTTGCATGTGGCCTTGCTGTTTCAGGGAGAGAATTTGAGACTGAAATGCTGTTTTACATGTGTGCCAGGTGACACACTGTGACTCCATATCCACAGGGGCTCTCTCAGAATGAATGAATCTATGGGTATGGGCAGAATTAATTGTCATTGCAGTTACTCTAAGACATTAATAAAAGCTTTGCCACTGTAAGTATTAATTTAAAATTTTATCCTCTCTTTTCTCTTAAGAGTTTTCAAATGATATTGTAAATCCTAGTTAAAGGAAAACAGATTAGTAGACTACAAGCTTTGATAAACCATGAGCAAAAAGAGAAGCTAACACTACTGATATTGCATATTATTTCTATAACATTGTGCAACAATATCTTCATCTTTTTCTCCTTCACTCTGCTGGGTGTGCCCTCAAGTTTCCTTCTCAAGGAAGGACCAGCACTTCAGCAGCTCCTGGGCTTCTGCAGTATAAGCACAGTTTCTTCTGCCCTGGTTCTTGTCTGAATATGCTCTTGCTGCATGTCTGACAGAATAGTGGATTAAAGTGAACTGGAACTATAAAACATACTTAGTAAACAGCATCATTTCAGCAATGCTGCTCGTAATGTGAAAGTACAGGATTAGGGGGTTGCTTTTCTTTGTTTTGTTTGGGTGTTTTCGGGGGGTTGTTTTTTACAAAAAGGATGAGCTTCTGAAATTATCATGCAAATATCACAGTTATTCCAGCACATCTTCCCTTCCTGAGCTCCTGTTTCTCTGAGATCCATATAAAATTCGACTGGATTTTTTTCCCTTTATTTTCCACCCTTAAATATTGTAAATCAAACACTCAACACATTCAAAACATATCAGTCCTTTGAATCTCCCTGGAAGACTCCCTACTGTGCTCTCTGAATTTTTAAGCCTTTCAGCCTCTCACATGACAAGCATGTTTTCTTCCAATGGACACGTGCACAGCTCAGGCTGTCGGATTTTCCCCAGCGCTGTCGCTCACAACGAACTTCAGCTTTGCTCACATCAACTTCTTTTTGAACACTGGGAGTGTTCAGGTCTTTCTCAATGAATCCTGGAACCATAATTTTTGCACTGCAAGAATAAGTGCACATTCCCATAGCCCCTTGGTTAATCCTTGCTCGCATTCAGCTTTGCTTGCAGGCTGGAGTCACCAAGGCAGGCAGTGTGGGTTTTGTTTCAGCCTAGCTCTGTGTGCTTCCTCTAATGATCCAGCCACGTCAGACCTTTCCTTCTGAGGGGGGAGAGCTGGAATTTCCCAGGTGCCTCACAAAACGTTTAATGAAATGTGGAGCACAACCATTTCATTACAACATATTGTCTACTTTTGCCTTTAATAACTGCATTCTTCATCTAAGATGTCTCTGTAGCTTTCAAAAATGAATTACAGTGGTATTATTTTTCTCAGAATATATTTTTCCATGACAAGAATAGCACTTTCCTAAACTATTGTATTTATTAGCAACCTGTTACCCTCTGACACTACTGTCATTTTCATCAGCTTGATAAAGTGAGTATCATTTAAAATCTCTTTAAAAATTATTAAACCAGTTTTAGTGGCTTCCTTTTTTTATTTCTCTCTCTCTCTTTTTTTTTTTTTTTCCTAAATTCTGATTGGATGACAGTCAAAAAATCAGATTAGCTTGAGGGTGAATTAATTTCCTGTGGTGGTACAGAGGAATCACACTGTCTGGTGAAGAACAGGTTGAATTAGAAGGTGTTGTCCATCTCCAAGCCAAAGTATGAAGCTGTGTGCTGCTCTACTGCTTCAGCTTCAGGAAGAGCTGCTGCTTTTCCCTCTTTGCTCCTTCACTGCTTTTGTACATTTCTTTCATCTACTGTACTTTTCTGGCCACTGAAGACATGAAGTTATAGATCAAGGTTGTATATAGATGGGGAAGAAAAATTTGTTAATTAATTAACTTTGTTCATGGCAGATGAATTTTTACCCTGTTAGAGGGATATCATCAAATCACAGAATGGTTTGGGTTGGAACAGACCTTAGCAATCATCCAGTTCCACTCCCCCTGCCATGGGCAGGGACATCTTTTACTTGCTCAGAGCCCCATCCAGCCTGGGTTTGAACACTTCCAGAGCTGGGCATACACATTTCTGTGGGTAGCCTGTTTCAGTGCCTCACCACCCTCACAGCACAGAATTTCTTGTATTTAATCTAAACCTACTCCCTTTCAGTGAAACCCTCGTCCTGCCACTACCCACTCCTGTGAATAGTCCCTCCCTATTTTTCTTGTAGGTTCTTAATGATGGCATCAGGGAATTTATCCTTTAAAAGAGAAAATAAAACACAAAAATCATGATTAATACATTGTCTCTCTGTACCTTACAATATCTTTGCCATAAGAAATCACTCCTAATTTAATAAGCAGTTTTTAAAAACAGTTAAATAGTTACTGGTGGACAGAGCTGAGAATTAGTTACCACTGGCACCTCTTAGCTAGGCTGTGGAATTAAAGGCAAAGAGATTGAACTGCCTTTTGATCTGAAAGTCATCCTTCTGAAATATGCTCTTACATCTTTGGAGAAATCATGTGTGACCTAGTTGCAGTGGACAGGGGTAGGATGCAAACTACTTCCAAAGAGGTCCTTTCAGTTCAATCCCCTGTAATAAGTGTCATTATGAAAAGCCTCACCCACTGTGTAATTCAAAGGAGTTAGAAGAGTTGGGATCAAAATAATTTCATTTCTCTTACAGTTGCATAAATTTCTCAGAACAAACTATTTATGTTTTTGAACTCTGACTGTATTGCCCATATCTTAATTCTGTTCTTGGAGCAGCAGCCAGCAATTCTACACTGAAAACAATCTGTAGGAAAAGCAATGTGCAATTAGCCTGGTAGCAAATTTTGCCCATTGCTATTGTACCTCAATATTTTCATATTTTCTGCTGATTCCTCTCAATTAGTTCCTGTAATTCAAGAAAAAAAAGAAAAAAACTTAGAAAATTTCCTGTCATTAAGAATCAAGAAATTATGTCAATCAAATAGAGAAAGAAGGAGAGAGAGAAAGAAAGATTAAGCAAGCTCTGTAGACTGGTTTCCTCATGCAAGTCAGAGACAAGGGGGATGTGAAAGCACTGGAGCATTCCAGGCCTACCAAAAAATGTGAACTTGCTGAGTGGATGGTGCACATCAGCTACAGATGAGCATCTCTAGAGACAAATAGGCAGGAACTGCAGGAAACAGCAGATTTTCACTTGCAGGGTTGGAGGTAACAAAGCTGAAAGAATTTTCTATAAACAGTAAATAAAGATGATAATGCCTGTTACATCTGTGCATATTAGGTTTTCTAACCATTTGTTTGAATGCTTCATAAAAACTGAAACCAAACAAACAAAATCCAAAAAACCAGTTTCTGAATATCAACTAGAACCAGTCTAGCAGACATGAAAACTGCTGAAATCTGTCTGAAGGCTGTGGGCTTCAGCAGGGGGTGATGGAAGGGAAACCCAATCCAGGAGGAAAGCTTAGTAGGAGCATCAAAATGGATCTGACCACTTCTCTATAATCCCAACACAGCTATTCAAAGATGCTTTCTTTTTATTTCTTTTTTTCCCCAAAATGGAGTTGTATCTTTATTTTCCCTGTCTCTATATTAAATTCCTTCCTTTTCCTCAATGAAATACTTTTCTCACACTGCTTGTGATCCGGGCAGCACTTCAATGGTTTTTAATTTGTATTTAGCATCCTGAATGCTTTGCCAAAAGTACTTGACACTCCTCTGCAAATCATAATGTATCTAGTACTGAATCTTCCCCCCTCATTTGTGACCTGAGTCCAGAGAAGCTCTAGTGGAACCTAGAGAATGTGAAGCCAATGTTTCCATGTATTTCAAGTAAGATAAAGGTAAATTTCCATTTTAATGTAAATGGAACCTTGCCCTCCACCCCTCCTCCCAAAACCCAAAACCAGCAAAGAATAAAATAACAGAAGAGTTGATCTGAAGAGTAACATCACTCAAATGGTTCTCCAAAGCAAGGGAGCAGCTCAAATACAGTTTTAGCACCTCTGCCTTTCAGAACTCAGTTGGATGTAATGTCTACATCAAGGAACTGACAGAATGAAGCTAACTGGTGTGAAAAAAATCCACTCCTTCTGAAGAAGCTTCTAAATACCAGTTGTCTAAATCTATTGATAAGCAGAGATGCATTATTAATGAAGCCTGCAGCCTGCCTAGTGCTGCTCAGATGGTTCAAGCATTTAGTAGGAAATATTTCTGTGAAGTGCTGCACAGAATAATGACAGTGTCTGTCTTAAATCGAACAAATGACTGTAGCAAGCTCTGGGGAGGCTCAGAGCAAGCAGATGCTTTCCAAGTGAAAGGCAGTGGGGTACCACCTGCTGTAGGCAGGCAGGCAGGAACAGTCCACTAAATATTGACTCGTTAATAATTCAAGACAACAGGAACCCCTAGCTCTTCATGCATGGCACTGCCCCTTCATCATGTGGCTTTTCATCACCCTAATGAGCTGCTTGAAGAATCAGACACTGAAATGTCTTGCAGATATTCCCCAAAGACTGGGACTCAAGCTGCCATCATTCTGAAGAAGAAGTTTTTGGCAGTACACAAAATCAAGAGAATTTTTTTAATGGCAGGATCAGTGCTTTAGCTAAATATTGCTGCTTGCTGTGTAATGACTCTGTCTGCAGCTTGTATGCTCCTGGGGCAGAATCCTGGTGCCTTTTGTGACATTTCTGTGTCTAAGGATAATTGACATTCCAGTTTATTAATGGTGTATTGATAGTTTTATTGGCAACAAGGAAAATCTACAAGAGATTACTCGCAACAGAGATTCTCAGTCAATACTATCAAAAAATGTATTAGTATGTGTCTGAGAGCCTCCACAATTCCTACCTTTATCATGGATGTGAAAGCAGCATTTTCAAATGAAGACTATTCAACTGAAATATTTGAAATTGAATAACCTGTTAAAAATTATTAAGCCCTCAAATGTCAGCAAAGCTTCTATGCAGATTTTGTGGGCATCTTGATTTGCCATGAACAGCAGTTTGTCCTGCTGCAGCACTGCAATTTATGATGAAATGCAGGAGCTCCTGTGTTTGTAGTACATATCCTGGTGATTGGTACTGTTGCTTCTCTTCAAGATGCAACATTAAAAGAACCTTCCCATTCATTCCCTGGTTTTGAGTCAAGATGTTTTTCTCCTCTGAATTTGTAATTTATTTTTATTTTTAATTTTGAAATTATATTTCTTATTTGCATGATTTTTCCAGCTGTCAGAGAGTTGCCACTTGACTACCTGACTTCTCTGCAAACTTCACTGGATACTATGCTGCACTTAATCAAACTTCTGACTAAACTTCACTTCATGAACAGTCTTAACAATTCCAAGTGAGATATGGTAGGCTCTTTCAGAAAGCAAGTGATTATCTATGAGGAACTTAACATTACATCAAATTCTCTAGTGTTTCTCTGGAGTGCTTCCTCTGTGTCACAGTATTTTTATTTCTCTTGTGCCTTCCCAGCACGGAGCCCAAAGCTTTAGTTGAAGAGCCAAGAGTGTGTGTGACTTTCTCTGCTGCACTGCTGCTTATGACTTCCCAATTTTTTGGTCATCTCTATGCATTCATAGAGTTCATATTTGCCAGGACTTAGAAAATTATCTGGGCTCCCTTATGCAGCTGCCATTGCTACACTGATGCAAATATGACCCTTCTTTCTGCCCCAAAAATGCAATTGTTTCTGTAACACAAAACTCTTGCTCTTTGTATGTGAAGGAGAAGCAAGATGAGCTTTCACTGAAGTTTTTTTTTGTTGTTGTTTAGACAAAAACCTGCTTTACAATAGATTGGTTGTCTGGTCAGACATTATTGCTTGAGAGTATAATTTCTTCTACAGCTTAGAAATCTCTTTATCCTGCTTGCTGGTTCTGGGATAAACTTGAAGTGCCAGAGCATTGGCCAGCTGGAGTGTCTCCTTCTCAATTTTGCTAAGTGCAGGTTACTGGGACTTCTAAAAATGGTGCATATTCCATGTGACTTCAGATAAGATAAAGATTAAAAAATGTCAACACTTCTCATGAACAGATGCAGGTAAAACCAGAACCAGATGTGTATTTGTATTATGTAGCTATCTGCAAAACTTGAAGATACTGGCAGATGAAAATGCTAATTCTTATATATTTGCTTGCATGTTCATTTTGCACGCAGAATATGGAGAGTCTGATTCAAATCTTTTGGAGGTGTCCACAGGTATTTTGTAAATTTTTATCAAATTTTGTAATATGATAAAAAAAATAAATAAATTGAGAAAACCAAGTATTTAATAGCAAAGATCAGAGAATACAACCAGGTGACAGTCAGTAACAGACCCATGTAAGAAAGGAAGCTAGCTGGGATCTTTCTCAGAGTTCATTTTCTTTGTGGGAACAGCTGTTGCCTTCCTGTCCTTTCTCCTCAAACTTGAGCCAAGAGAATTAAAGCCCATTAGTAGGCTGCAATATACCTAATTTTTATCCCAAACTCTTTCTCCCCTCCTGGCAAGAAGACAAGTTGTGTTCGCCATAATGGCGAGGATAAGTGATCATATAGGCCCTGAGGAAAATTTGAACATTTAGTGATATTCAGCTGTGTTGTTCAAACAGAGAGATAAAATGGTTTGGAAATGAATGTTTTTACTTTATGCTAATAAATCCAAATGGATAAAACACAGGTGAGGAGCTGTATGCCCAACCATCACTTCTGGTACCACCTGGTACCTGCTCAGAGCTGTCTGGATATATCCTGCCTCTGCAGACGGGAAAGCAAAGGGAAAAATGGCTAGAAATTTTTCAGTCAGAGGCGGAAAATTTCATCCCAAATTTTATTTTCAAATAGATGTTCCTTTCAAGATTTATGACTACAAAGTGGCACCTACATGTTTTTCTTGCCTACAATGGTATTACTAAACATTGATCACTTTTCCACTTTCTAAATTAAGTGGTGGGATAAACAGCAATCTGGTTTTCTCAAAATATTGCTACATGTTGTCACATCCTGAGATGTCAACAGAAAATGTGACACTGTGGAGGAGCTCTGTGCATGCAGTTTGCATGTTTCAATATGCTTCACAAGTAGGAGCGATAAATTGCCGAATTTCTCACCAACACTGCCAAGCAGACAGGATTTAAGGAGGAGAACATAATAGTGTGATTCAGGAGCGCCTTTGATCATGGGAAGCTTAAGCTTTTGAAATATCATGCAACTGGCTAGCTTAGAATGAAATTTTTAGAGGCTGCAGGGATCTTAAAGCCTTCAAAGGTGTGCTTTCTGTCAAAAATGGCGGTGATTGCTTTGCTCTGTGAGGCTTTGCTAACAGGAGAAATGCTCGCCTGGTACATCAACATTAGCATCTCTGAATGCCAGAGAATTGCTGTCAGTAAACGAGTTTAAAAGGCCATTGGGCTCTGCAGCCCTGCCAGGGCCCCACCAGTGCAGCCACCACGCAATATGTGGGGGTAGGGGCTGCAAGGCTCGGGGAGAAAGCACAACTGGCAGACAAGACTCTGTCCAGCCCTGAATATCTGCTTGGAATCAGAAATTACACAGGCTGTGCCATAATTAAGTCTGAACTTAGCATTTCTTAAAATGTTTCCCTGTGTTTTTAACCAAGCAGAAAGTAAAGCCTTCGTTTCCCAATTGCTTTAGGATGATCAGAAAGAACCCTCCAAAAATCTCCACCAAAAACATCAGAGGAGTCCCAACACACTCTTCGCAAAAGGGAACAGAGTAAAATATGCCTTTTTATTAATTCAAATTTCTTCTGTGATTAAAATTGTAACTAGTTTTCCCCTACAAAACCAATTTTTCTTCATCTGCTGTTACTCATGTGAGTGCTCCTTTGACAGAGGAGAAAAAATTGGTGGGAATTCTGCATTGTGGCAGTGCATGAGATTGCATCTCCTTGGCAACACTTGCTGCCCTGTTGCAGACTACAGCTGTTGCTCCATTTTAAAAGTCTCTACCCTGCCCTTCCTCACTTCCCTGCTGATTTTATTACTTCTGTTTCTCTCTGAAGAGACAATAGTGCTACCAAAAGCAGTAAGTTACGAATGAATATATTCAGTGCCACCTCTTAATTTCATCTCCATTTTCTTTAATTATCTGGACTCTCCAACTCCAAAACCAAAAAAATCCTCAGAATTTATGCTCTCAGACATGCAAATACTTGTGCTGATTTTGCAAATAGGTTGACTAATAGAATGAGGGGCTTTTAAATGAAAAAGGAATGAGCTGTTTCTCTATGAAACTGGAAGTACAGCTCAACATTCAGTCAGAGGGCCTGTGTCCTGGCAGATTAGACAATCCTACTGCTGATTTGTCCTTAGGGTCTTGGGCATGTCCCTTCCTCTCTTCCTCTCTCAGCCTTCCAGGTTTAGGGCCTCGTTTAAATTATTTCCATGGACTGAATTGTAGAAGCTGAAATGCACAGTAAGATGAGAATCTGATTTGAAATTAATCACTAGGAGTGTTATGCAGTCCTGCTGTAAGAACTCACTGGGAGAGTGTTTGGAAAGGATGCTCTGGAAGAGCCACCTGCTCTTGTATTGTGATTCCTGACCAAGGTGGATAAAACCACATAGATGGAAAGTTACAGTCTCAGTTAAATTAGAATATTTATATTCAAATTCACCTTTTTTTGTTGTTGTTGTTGTTAAGTAGTGAGAGTTCTTGGTTCTCTTCTTTATTCAAGTAAGCAAAATGAAGCAAAGAAAGTTACATGGACTAAAATTCTTGGTGCCTAGATGTTCTGTGTAAAAGCCTTTACAGGACTGAGAGTCTTACCTTATGCAGCTTTGCAAGAGTATAACGTGAGGAGAACATGCCAGACACTACAGCACCCACAAGGCAACAGACCTTCAGAGCCTCTCAGCCTTGATTTGCTGACTAGCAGAGGTATATGGATGTAAAGACAGCAGGAAGCCATTTCCACCCAGGTTTCTGTCAAGGGAGCAAGAGTGGGAAGCGTGGTGCAGTATAAGCATCATACAGAACACATTAGCTCTGACTGTAGATAAATGGATTGTATCTTCAGTGACGTTACAGCTGTAATGACCTGAAGACAGAAATGAGGCAAGGCTGTAACAAAGAGAGGTATCTCCCATGAGGTGTCCACACAGAGCAGCTTTCAGGTGCATGGATCTCTTCCTCCTACTTCTGTACAAGGCAGAACCATTGCCCACTGCAGCGAGGGCTGGAGCCCTGAGAGCTGCTGGCTAGTGGGGAACATCCTCCTCTAGAGAGGCCACCCTTCCTCCACTAAGAGGAGGAAACAGCAAATGGATAGGATCAGGAGACTTCCATGCAAAAGGAAACTAAAGCTCTTTGCTTGGAAAGCTGGAAAAAGCCAGGATGTATGCTTTAAAATAAATAAAATCCTTTACATTTAAAACATTAAAAAATCTTAGGAGATTTTTGCTTACAGTGGCTATGTAGTTTACTGTAATTGGTTAAATCCATCACCTCAAAGTCATGTTTGGGTTTGAGAAATGCTGTTTCCTGCTCTAGAAAATGACTGTTTTCTTTTTCAATCATTAGCAAATCACTGCCTTACCGACACCTCCCCCCTCTGGCTTTTCACCAACTGATGGGTTGCAAACTACCTTATAATGCAGTGGGAAACTTACTGGCACACAAAAACTCGTGGAGTACTCTTTTCATGATACAGGAGGGAAAATACTCCATTGATAACTCATTCAGTCCTGTTATATTAGACCTAAGATCACATTATGGTAATTCTCTTGCTTTCAGTTTCTTTTCCTTTTTTTTTTTTTTCAGTTTTTGCTCAGGACTGTCACTTGATTGCAACTTTCAGAAGTGACTGGATGCTTCTTTCAATTAATTGATCCAAATGATCAATTTTAATACTCTTCTTCCTTTCCTTAGCAATATTCACTATTTAATAGTACTTTAAAAAATATACTGAGAAAGAAATTTTTAATATCAAATGCAATTGGTCAGGGAGAACATGGCCCTGGTATTTAACCTGGTTCCATGTTCTAAAACATTCTCACCAGAAGAAGTAACCTTATTCCTTTTTTTCCAATTTTCCTTTTAAAGAACTAGTGCATTTTTAAGTACATCTTAAATAAGTTTGTAATTTTTGGCATCTTAAGGTGCCAGAGCAGAGAAATGAACCATAAATGAGAAACATCAAAAGTAGCTTAGATTTTTTTTTAATATTAAAGCGATGAATCACAGGCCAAATTAACAAGTAAAGGAATCCGGCTATAATGAAATCTTTTTTTCTAACATAACACTTCATTATAAAGGGAGTTTTTCTATAATAGTAGCAAGTGTAATTACATTTTTATATATAATTAGGACATTATTATCATTTCACCATATCAAAGTTCATTATAAGACATCTCCAATGTATTTTTCATAGAGCAAAAATAAAAAGAGAACAGGGGTCCTTCAATTAAAGTGGTATAAGGACATCCACAGAGACTGAGGGAAGCTGATCAAACAGCTTAGCCCAAAAGGGACCAGGTGGAAACTCAATGCTGCTCTGGCACAGGGAAGTTGTGTTTTTACATATCCTACTTGTTACTAATTATGCTCTTCACCCTTCTCATCTACCACTACATTGTTTGAGAGACAAAAATGCTTTGAAAGTTGTAAACCAACTGAACTGAATATGAAGATATGAAATAGCTGTATTGTGTGAATCTGAGCCTTAAGATCTCCTCTGCCTTCTTGTGCATGTGGCTCTGCATGCACAGGAAGGTCCATCTCTGTCACCAGAAGGACATGCAGCTGGAATGCATGGGAGGTGATCCATTTTCTAGATTAGTTTCAAAGTGTTTAGGTTCTCTTTATTGTCTAGTTTCAAAAATATTTGGACCCTTTCTTCTTTCAAAAATCCCTTTCTTCCTGAGTAAGGTGAGGATTGAGGAGCTACTGAGAACTGGCACAAGAACAATCAAATATCATGTTGATTATTAGTTTCTATATTCCTTGAACACTGACAAAACTATGCATAGTTTGATTATACCCTGCTTACTTTCCTACTCCTGTAGGATTCTGTTTGCTGATCCCCCCATACTCACAAATCCCTGTACATTTTTTTAATCAACATAAGAAGTTTGTTCTCCTCCACCTTCAAAATGCATATGAAATTTCTCTGGCAGAGCTCTGGACAGGACAGTGTTTAATTCTGAATTAGCATTAGGCTGAGGGTATTACATGCCATTTATCTATTGGTCTAGAGGCAGCAGGTAGGTAGGTTAAATCACAAATCAAGTAGGAAATGGAGTATTTCTAGCCCTGTTTCAAGCAATACATTTCAGACCTGCATTCTGGAGAGTACTTCCTATTCATTTCTGGATCTGGCAGAGGCTGGAGGTGAAACCCCATCCCACACTGGCAGCAGCCCTGAGTGCCCACAGCCCTTCTGCTCACCTACCCCAAGGTGACAGGGAAATGCACTGCTCCTGCAGGGCTGAGAACAAGCTCAGTCCTTCTTTAGAGCAACAGTATAAAACAGGTATAGCACCCCTAAATTAAAACAGATGGCTGTTCTTATGCTTCATTTCTTCTCTTTTTGACATTTTTCCTTTCTTTTCTTCCCTAGCAACTTGCATTAATTATTTCCATTTAGTTTGGAATTATCTCCTGTTAGTTTGTTTTCCTCTTCTCACTTCCTCTGGACTTAAAACCCCTCTACACAACCATCTGTAGCCAGCTATATTATCCCCATGACTTTGCCAGATATCACCAAGATTTTTGTCCTGTCAGGACAAAAAGTTAAATTAATTCAATTGTTAAAAAATGGGATAGCACTTTTTGGGATCTGCCGGTTCTCTCTCAAAAAGAGAAAAGACTGAGATGGCAAGAAAGGGATGACAACATCTGCAGACCACCTATGCCCACATGTAGACAACTTCTGTAAGTAACCACAGGTCTCCACTGGCCTCACACATGTCTTTCAGGCTCTTTGTAACAGCATAAATGACTTTTGAAACAGGTCTAGAAGGAAAAGAATATGGGGGCCTCAACTTCAAGATATGTTGCGTCTTTTAGTCTCTCACAGAAGGGCCTCCGTAAAGCTTTTAATTCCTGCTGCTATTTCAAAAATACAGAGAGATTCCCTTCCTTATTTACCAAATCAGCAAAAACAAAATCATGAAAATATTGCCTGCAATGTAGTGCAGGTTATGTGTGGGGCCTGCTATGTGTGTGGGGTTTGGATGATTTAGGAAATTAAAAACCAGTGAACTGAACAGACTTTACTGAAGGTCTTCTTTTACTGCTCAAAAGAAGGAAAGCTGTCACTTCATCTTAGCAGTACCTGGCACAAATCAGGTGAATTACCATTTTTAATGTATCATAGCATATAGAGAGTCAGACATTATGTAAATTTTCTATTTCATTAATCACATGGAGCTCAATTACTTCCTTGCTTTCACAGCCAGGAAAAAAATGGTGACATGGAAAACTCCCAAGCTTCCTAAACGGCTGCTCTGCCTTCTCTCCCCAGCACTCTTTGCCTTGCAGAGTGGCTTCATTCTTTGAAAAAATAAAATAATATTTTTCAGAGGAAAAGAAGACATAAAAATTATTTTTTAAGAAGCAAAAATGTGTGAAACCAGCCATGAGAAGAGGAAGATGAAACTTCTGTATCATTATATTCCTTTTTTTCTGAGACAGTAAGGCAACAGATGATGTTTATGATAAGTCTATGCAGTGTTTGTAAGTGGGTGTAGCGAGGCCCTGCTGCAGCCTGGGCAGCTGGAGCCAAATAACCCCTTTAGTGTAATGCTGATCCTCACTGCAGAGCCCACTGCCCCAGGTCCATCAAAACACTGGCCATGGCTGCAGGATTTCAGCTTGGAGTGATCCATGCCTGGATAGCCCAGAGAATGAACAAAGTAGGCTCTTGTCTGCTTGAGAGACTGTAGATGTCCCCACGACCACCCACCAGAGCAGACCCTGACTCTCAAAGTAATTATGCAGCTGTTTGGCCTTTGGCCTTTTCTAGAAAAGATTTTTTTTTTTTTTTTGCACTCACATAGATACCTGGAGGCAGCACTGTGAATTTCTGGTGCAGGAGTGCTGAGCTGGAGGAAATCAAATCTCAAAGACCTCAGTAAGATGCTGAGAGTCCAGTTTCTTGCACTGAAACTTTTAACACTTGAACTTCTACCTGATATAATTTGAGTTTAGCTTTCTGTGACAATGAGCATTGACACAACTCTTCTTAGCTGCAGTTGGGAGGCCAATATCTTTTAGAAAAAGAAGCAGCACAGGAGGAGAACAGGAAGTGAAAATATGGACCTTAGCATCCAAAATGCAAGGGGCCTAAAATGAAGACCAATAGAAATGTTTAGGGAAAACTTCTGTCTTGGTTTTTCCTCTCTGTATATTAAGGATGTTAACAGCTACATCCCTCACAAACTGATTTTAGCAATATTAGTATTCAAGTCCTGAAGAAATCTTGTCTCTTTAATTGAGTTCTTGGGAAGAAAATTAATTAAGTGTTAACACGAATCTTTCTGCCTTTCCTTTTTCTAGAGAGATATTCCTGTCCCTAGTAAAAGTCCATATTGCACCTGAAATGTGGCAGGTAGGAAAACAACTTGAAATATTGCCTGTGGGAGCTTCTCACACAAGTATTAACTTTTGTTACACAAAAGCTTCTCACACAAACACTACTTTATTTATACTTACATCATGTTCTGAAATTTTTCTTTATGACCAGGAGCATTAAAAGAGCTTTATTTCAGCAAAAGTGTGATTCTGTTGAGCCTGATGAACTTTTCACAACCTTAGTTGGGAGGTACAGGCCTCTAGTTGTTCCTATAGCCACAATTCCTGGTGTATCCATCCTCAGGAGCTACTCTGCACAGGGAGGGTGGGATGGATATGGGAAAGGAGCAGCATAGGGCACCCATCATTGTTTTGTCCACTATTTAAACCTTTATTTTAAACTATTTAAACCTGACATCAGTTTCAGTCAATCAAATTTCCATTGCATTCTTTCTTTTACTGGTCTTGATCTTTAGACAGTCTCAAGATCACTGTTACTTCTGTTTTTGGAGGAGAGAAGGTACCTTTTTAAATCATTAAGGCCAGATATCCCTACTGTTGGCATTCTCCTTTCCTAGGAACACATTTCAGCATGAACTGATTTTTTAATTTGACAATAATGTGTTTCTAGTGATTTTTTCTCTTGGGGTGCCCTCTTCTTGCTCTTGCTGCCCTGTACAGCCAACCCACCAGCGCCCAGCCAATGAGGCATTCCTCAGAAGATTTCCAAACATGCTAAAAATTTGCTGGCAATGACTCCTCACCCTGGTTTGGAGCAGCTGAATCACTGTTCAAGTGCAGGGTATGCATTACCTGAATTATTATAATGACATTTCCTCAATTTTTATATATGACAAGCAATCCATAAAATAAACACAGAAGATGAAATACAATTGGTCAAAGTGAAATACCTTGAACAAAACTGAGATATTACTGAGAAGTACTTCAAAGACTGTAAAGTCCATCAGATATGTACTAGAACTAAATAAAATGATTGACCTGATGCATTACATTTTATCAGTATAAGCTAGTGGAAAAACTCAGTGAAGAGACACAGCCCTTGATTTGGATAAGCAGCATGATAAGCAGTACCTAGTGAAAAAATGACAAAATCCATTTGCACAGAGCAATTCATTTATATAGGATGGTACTGATTTAAGCTGAATAACAGATGCCTGCAATTGAGGAAATCATATCTGAATTGACTGGAAAAGCACAGACTGTCTCACAAACAGGCAATTTTGTATCAAGCAAGCAAGTATTTACCTTAATCTCCACACTGCAGAGTATCAATGGAAGGCTGAGAGACAACGTGGATTAAATTTTCTGTGGAACAACATTAATGCTGCCAGCCAAATGCGCTAAGAAGGCTCCTTGAGATAAATATCCTGGTGATCAGCGTGCTCAGGTCTAGTAATTTGAAGTTAGCAGAAACTCAAGGTAATTCACAACTTCCAACATCCTTTTGCTTTTACGAGCAAGCTAAGGAAGCATAACTAAAATAAGGGAAAAACAAGAGAAGTACTGCCAACAGTGTTATACAGGGGTCACTTGTTCTGAGTATTCCCTAAGCCTGGTAAGGCTAAAGGAACATGAGAGCCACCCATGCCTGAAGGATGCCTTTCTCCTAGTGAGGAAAGGCAGGCTGAGAGGCTTTTAATATCAGTAAGTTTTCTGAATTAAATTGCTCTCAAGCATTTAAGGTGTTAGATTGCAAAGATGCAATGTGGACACAACTGCTTCATCTTGGTGCGTGCTGTGTGTCACCCTGGAGCAGGCGGCTGGCTGTTCCATGCCCAAATTCAGGATCAGAAGGGAGGGACAGACAAAAAACGTGATGCCAATGAGAAAGTGTCTGGAACGTTGCTACTCCAAAACGGACAGCAGGCAGCTTTCATCTAAAACCTGCTGCTATCAACAGAATGCAAATTATGAAAGTAATGAATTGGCTTCTTTAATACAAAATTTGGTCAGTTCAATTTCGCCATTTCATGATTGCAATTCAGTTTGAAAATAAGTGTGACTAGTCAGAACTTTTCTTAAAATCAGTAGGTGACATCAGAATGTTTTCAATGCATGTAGGTAAAATGTCCATGTTACCTGTATGCCACAGTTTAGATTAACCCAACAAGGTAAAGATTCTGGTTGAACCTTGAATACAGCAGAGTTACAATATTGTAGTAAAATATGTCAAAAATGTTCAACCTGCAAGAAACACAAAAAATGTGTAAAGTCTCCAAATCTATCAACAGACAGTTTAAAAAGCAGCTGGAAACATTGAAAGATGAGAACAACAAGAAACAATTAAATATTTGTTGACCTATTAGTCTGGCCAAACATCAGGAGCAAAGGATCCCATGTACACAGTGAGTTCAAAGGATCAGAATTATCCTGGCAACTCCTTCTAATACCCAGGCCATTGAAACCCTGGGCTGTGAAAAACAAAAACAGCTCTCACATAGAATTGTGAGTTCTCAGGAGTCAGCATATGCTGACCAGACATCAGCCAGGTTAGCAGTGACCTGAGAAGGGAGTTTTCCCATTTCCAAAGCAAAAGCTACCAAATCTGTGTTTCTTTCTGGTGCCCAGTGCATAAGACAAATATCAGAGCAGAAAAAAGTCAGGCACGAAGTGTGTGTGGTGTTGTATCTAAAAAGGGAGTCTGGACGGATTATTCCGCTGTCTTTTTGCAGCCTCGCCTTCAGTAAGAAATGTTTGGTTTTCCACTCCAAAGCTGTTTGTGTATATTTTATTGTAACTGTAGATTTGTAATTATCATCATCCACAGAGCCAAGCTGACATCTCCTAATTACCTGTTTTTCCCCAAGTTATCTGAACAAGTGTGGCAGTGCTGTTTAGATTAGGTTTGCTCTGTTTCACCAGGATAGTTTAGAACAATGTGATTATGCATAGTTGCACCTATCTACTGCTATCATGACAAGTACAGAAGTTAAATTATGAAGCAAACGTAAGCTTTGAAGAAATTTTTATTTAATCTGTATTCCCCTGTTTCATCTGCTCATCCATCCAGCACAATCTGCATCATTATTAACCACACCATATTTCTAAAAAAGGAGTATAAAAAGTAAGACATCTGTGTTATAGCATTAATATATTCAAAGGTTTTTACTTTCATCTTCCAGGCATTAACACTATGTAAGCGCAATGTAGGCGCAACTTACAGCATCGATGAGATACCACGAGGAAAATGTACTAAGTGTCAAAAAAGAAGGAAAAGGAGATACAAGCAGACTGAGTATTATGTAAAAAGAGGACTTTTATTCATAAATAGAGCACTTTCGCCTATTGCTCCTATATGCATTTATTTCTAATTGCTACCACAATTTTTAAGGCACTGAGGCAAGCCTCCAGCAGTGTGCTGAAGGTGTGTTTGTGCTGTTATGCCCTCTGGCTTTGCTGCCAGCCTATTCCCTTAGATCAGAGCCAGAAGGCAGACTGTTTTCGAATACCGATCACCTCACCCGGACCTAATCCTTTGAGTTCTCTTTGGCATCTATTCCTTCTGCCAGTTTCCTCTTCTGTTCCTCTCTTTTCTTCTGAAGTTGACAACAAAGACATCCTCAGGGCCCTCCTTGATGTAAGACCACTCTTGATGTTGTTACAGTGTGGTTTTTTTTTTGTACCCTAAAGTTGTGCTACTTTTATATTCAGCTAGCACAATATTTGCACACCAGAAGATAAAGAAAATGAGAATATGTTACACAGAATGGTAGTTTCTTTTTTATTTGTACACCTTGGTCCTTTCAGTGGAAACCTTTTTTTTTCCTTTTCTGTCATTCATCTACATACCTGATCAAGAACCTAAAGGTATCTTTTTACAGGCTGTGCTGCTTATATACCTTAAATTGGCCTGACCTGCCACTTTTAATTTTAAAAAGATGGCTGTATGGGATGTGGATGAATATGGAATTTCTATGAAGCACAAAACTTTTGAACGGTTCCTGTCCTCTGTGATAGTGAGTTTTAAAAGGGAAATCTCCAAAGAGCTAATTAGTAGACAAGTAGAGCTCAGGCTGAACAAAGCTGAAAAGATAGCAGATAACTAAAAGGACCTGGCCATAGCTGACAAAAATCAAAGCACTGACAGAGAGCTGGCAGTAACCTTGGGCTGCTAACTGACAGGGACAATAAAAAAAGCCTCTGAGTGTGGCAGAGAGTGACAGCCACAACCAGAGGCTCTCTGAAGAGCCTGAAACCTCCACCAAAACGAAGATATAATCTTCTGCATGGCAGCACCATATATTTTCCCTCCCATTCCAAACTGGGGAAATTGGAGCTTGTCTAAATAATTCTGCTGCATGATTGTGAGCCAAGAATGGAAACGTCCAGGACTGGTGTGCAAAGTTTAGTGGCAAACCTATGGTCTGAGGGGACACGTCTGCAAAAAATGTAAGTTTGATTGGGGGAAGTGAAGGTTTCTTTGCTTACTCTGACACTTTTGCTGGAGCAGCCACAGAGTTGCTTGTTTCTTAGTCTCTCTAAACCTTCATGAGATAAACATGTGGCACAAACTATGACAGAAATTTAGTCACTATGTGCTCCCTGAAATGTAATATAAAATGGAAAGCAAAATTAACTTCTCTGCAGTTGGTGAGGCAGGGGAAATGCTCGTTGCTGCATCACGTTCACAGAGGAAAATGTGCTTGATCTGATTCTAGAAGTCAATAAATGGTGGCAATGCTTTGTATTTGTATGCCCTCACTGATTGTAAACATTCACACACCGTGATCAACAGCCTCTGAAAGCCTGCTCAGTAAACAACCCCTCACAAACTAAGATATTGAGGAAGGGCACACATTGGACCAGCAAATGAGTTACACATAAAAAGCCATGGAGGTCATTTCAAGAAACAGAAGAGATGGTAACTGCAGGGAAACCAAAGGTACAGAGGGCAGACAGCATTTGTGGCTTCTGGGCATATTAATTTTAAGACAGAGATTTAACTTTATTTTCGTATCTTGATGTTCTACCTGAAACCAATTGGTCTTTCATAGAGTGAAACAATGACAGACAATTTTCAGAAGTGACCAGTTCCTTTTACCCTAAAAGCTACAGTGAGCCTACTATGTATCAACAATCCCTCTGAAAATTGTAACACAATTAGGAAATGTCTTTTGTTTTTTTGAAGGAATGGAGACAATTTTGACATTGAAGAAGCACTGAACTTTTCTTTATGGACTCCAGAAAATCTTGACAGCTCTTAACAGTCCTTGGCTTGCCCAGTCTGTGGCCCACTCTCTTGGATATGTGTGTTTAACTTGATCTTTCAGCTAAAGGCTCAGTTATGAAATGTCACGCATGTATTTGTAGCATTAAATAAGGCTTAGAAGTATGTAACTATCTATCTGCCCCAGATATGCAAGAAAAATGCATATACCTCAGTATTATTATTTTAGTTTGCTTAAAAGCTTGAGAACTTCTAAGTCCTTTTTTCAGAATTAAGACTACAGTTTAGTAGTTTCCATCTATCTACAAACCAAAGCAAATCCAAAATCTTACAGAAATTGGCTTGCAGCTTCTCAACCTCATAAAAGAGATAATCTTTTGCTTCATTTATACCTGTAATTTCACATCTTCAAGACTGAGAAATTCTTTTCCTTAGAATTGTTGAATATTAATATTTTTGTAAATTTCTCTCATCCTCCTTGTCATCTATTTTCATTCTTAATTTCATAAGACCGAAATAGCCTTTGATTATGCTTCATTTCTCCTTATCTAAGCCATGTTCTTCCCTCTTAGTCTTTGGCCTGACCTGTCCCTGTAAGATTTCTTTTTCCCCTCTTTTGTGCTACATGTCTTACCGTCTCTTTTCAAGCCTTTGAGTTCTACTTCATGGCTCCCACTTTCTTCTCTGCAGGCGTTCCTCATTCCTTGCCTACATATATTTCACTTTCACCTCCTGCACAGGATACGTTTCCCTTGCCTTTCCCTCAGAAAGTGACTTTACTCTTCCAGGTATTTATTCTTTATTCATCTTTAACACACCTCTGTAAGTACATATGAACCAGACTGGCAAGGAGGAGCCAGCAGCAATGTGGCCATCTCCTTCCTTTCTCACTGTAGTGTTTCCCTCTGTTTTATTGCACTGCCTTGGCAACTGCCCTCCCCTTACAAAAAGCTTCACGGCTTCATTCTCTGTTCTTACACTGATGCAGCTGAAGGGAGAAGCTTTTATAGTCTGGTTTTGTTAATCTTTGTGCTTTAATTCCTCACAGGCTGGAGGGCTGGTGCAGGTTAACATGCTAACACACATATATATACTAAAATGCTTGTAAATTGTTTTTGGAAGGTAACACTGTACTGCATTATACTCAATGCATTCAAAATTAATATGGTTTGTAAGGGTGACATTCATTTCTGGTAGCAACTGAAACAAAATTGGGCCAGTTTAACTGAGATTGACATTAATATATCACTGAGCAGTTAGTTATATCACATGAATTAGATATTACAAATTCAAGAACCATTTGTTATGCTTTTAATACAAATTTTCCTGACATAAGTGAGATAGAGATAAATAGCCACTCACAAAGATGTCATTTGGTCTCTTGGGTCTATATTGATGACTCCTGCTGAGAAACTGCAGCACCAGTTTACCATGCAATAAAATGTGGAATAGGCATCCATGTTTTTTGTAGTCTTTTATGATTGGTTCCCTTCTTTTTAATATTGATTTTTATGAGTAGTACGAGAGTGTGTTTGTGTATTGGCAGAAGAAACTCCATTAAGAAACTTTGGAGCCCCCTCCATTTAACTAACATTAAAAGAAATGTCATAATGTAATGATGAGTTCTACTTTGTTGCTTCTTCCAGTGGCAGGAGAACAGCTCTAAGTAATGAGGTTTTATTTTGGGTGTCAACTCAGATAAATCTCTACTTCCCTTTGCTCAGAATTACCTGGCACCGCCCTTCTGGATGTCAGTATATTCACTATTCCAGTAATTACCTTTAAACTGTTGATACCTAAAAAAAGTTAATGTTCATTATTTGTACGTCACATTTTATTTTTGTAGATAGCTTCATGTATTGCTATGTATTATTACATTAGGTTGAACTGTTCAAAATATTTTCTCCCTGAGGCTTGTGGAAAATTAGGAGGGAATTCAGAAATGCTGCCTTCTTATTCTGCTTTGAGGCAGCAATTCAGAAATGATAGAATTTTCTCTTGGGTAAATATTTAAGTGTAAATGTCTTCTCATCCACCAAATGTTGACATTAACCTGTGCTCAAGCTGTGTAACCTCTCAAGTACAGGGTCTAGTGGGCAGCGCGTGTTTGCAGGGAGCATTCCTGGTCCTGAGAGGCAGCAGGCAGGGGCTGTTTGCCCACAGGTGTACATAACACCAGAAAACACCTGGGTTTTATTGCCCTCAACAAAAGTGTCCACTACTCAAAAGATGCTCATGAACATCGTGCTTATGAGAAATATCCAAATGGAGATGTGCATCGGAGATCAGCTCCTTTTAATTCTTGTGTCCTTCCTGTCAGGCTGTGGGTGCTGTCAGGCTGTGGGTCCTGTCAGGCTGTGGGTGCTGTCTGGCTGTGGGTGCTGTCAGGCTGTGGGTGCTGTCAGGCTGTAGGTCCTGGCAGGCCGTGGGTCCTGGCAGGCTGTGGGTGCTGTCAGGCTGTGGGTCCTGGCAGGCTGTGGGTGCTGTCAGGCCGCCTTTTCCCCGGGTGTGCAGAGCGGCAGGGTGCCCTCTCCCAGGCTCTCTGTGCACACAGAACCCGTTGCATTGATGAATAACTCGGCGCTGCTGTGAGCCTGGGAGGACTTGAGGCCTCATGGGCCTCGTCTGACTCTTCTGAAACTACTTCCACATTCCAGTGATGTAAATGAAAGCGCCCCTCTTACAGCATGGAGAAGCTTGAAATGTCTTTTCATATGCACATTCCTTGAATGCTGCCTGAAATGACCAACAGCAGAACGTGAAAGAAATGAAAGCTGGAGTTCCTCCTGCCAATGAAATCCCGAATCATCTGTTATGGCAGGACTGAATATTTACTGAAGAAACATAGTCACAAAATTAAATTAATATGAGTGCTGCCAGCACAGCCTTGCCGAGAAAATGAGGAGAAATCTAAAAATCTCTTTTCTCCGAGTCATACTACACTGCACATGCTTCTGTAGTTTTTTCTTTATACATATAATAAAGCTATCAGACACTCCATGCACACTTTGGTCCACCATCAAGAAATTTTTCCAGGGCTATCTTTAAGCAGCACCAACAAGGGATTATTTTGTGTATATCCAATTTGTGAGAACTGTGTTTAAAAAATGAATACAAAAGTTCCTCTTCTTGTTATAATCTTGAATTAGTTATTCTGGCGTTAGTCAAATAGGATCTTTTCAGTCTTTTCACTAAAAGAATTTCCTTTCTTCTTTATCAAAAATTCTATTTAAATAAAAATCTTTTCTTTAAATGAAAATCAATAAAACCCATGTTGCATCTATTGCTGTTAGGTGCATTTTAGAGACACTCCAATTGTTGCTAGGGTTTTGCCTTTTATTATAAGGAAATGGCTTCTGGTAAAATACACCTGATTGAAAAGGCATATTTTTGTTTGAGATATATGCAAAATATTATTTTCCCTATTTTTTTATGGACAAATAGTAATATCTGGAGCCAAGAGTGCTTTCTTCCTTCATTCATTTGGCAAGCACAAGCACAGATTCTCCTTTTGGAGAGTCCTCTCCCCGCTGTTTTGCATTCAAGCTGAGCTCAATCTGACTCTCCTCAAGTCACACAGGACGTGTGTGCCTGCTGGCTCTGGTGGGGTTGCTCACAGGGAAGCTTGCAGATTGTTTCCAAACACAGGAGTTTTATGGTTTGAGTTACTGATTAAAGGTCACTTCTCTATTTGTATTCTACTTTGACACTTCAGATGAGACGAAATTCTTGAATTATAAAGATATTTAGGCTGCTATGAATTGTGCTGAGCAGTGAGAGCTCAGAGTTCAGCTCCCTGGTGACTGAAAAAGCCCCAGATTGTTCCCCTAGAAGCTTCAAGGGCTGATTTTTAGAAGAGACTTTGCAGACACCAAAACCTGCAGTTTTGGAGCAGTCTTTTAATTGACAGTGGCTCCATTAGTATAATGTCTTTTAATACCATACATGGTTTTAATATCATAAGCATATTTTATAAATCAAAAGAGAGATATTCTGTTCTGTTTAAAGCTGTTAAAAATAATATCAACATTATTTAGAAGAATCAAATAGCATGTGGGGATAAATATGAAATAAAAATGGGATTACAAAATAAGCTTTTCACACTAAAAATGTTATTCATGTGAAAAAATGTTGATTGCAATTAAGTGTAAACTACAATTAAATATCAGCATTGCCTGTTCTTATCTGTTCACTGACTGCAGAAAAATGATTCCTAAACTGGATCTGGCCTAGTGACACTCACCTACCTCTGCCTGAGGATTTGAAATGATGCTTCCAATCTCAGGTCACCACAGCCTCATGGGGCCCTG
This sequence comes from Polioptila caerulea, assembly GCA_013397295.1. Taxonomy (NCBI): domain Eukaryota; kingdom Metazoa; phylum Chordata; class Aves; order Passeriformes; family Certhiidae; genus Polioptila; species Polioptila caerulea. The sequence goes on along the minus strand of VYXF01004471.1, from coordinate 443,532 downwards.
GGCTGAATCACTCTGGGACTGTCAGAGCTCTCTCTCTGCGGGGATGATAGCTCCTTCCTCCTTGCCTTCCCCCAGGATCCATCAGATGAAAATTGATGGGAGGGTGACATGTAACTTAGGCAAAATGATCTTCAAATCATATAATTTAAATTCATTTTACGAGTTTTCATTTTTCATTTTCGTTCAATTTCTTAAATATTATCACAAGTTTCTACGTTTCATTTGACGAGGGTAGGGGGGAAGCTGTGTGTGCACATGCAACCAGCTCTCAGAAAGATATTTGCCAGAATTCCAGTGAACACATTGATTGTCAATAGAACTATTCAACAGCAAAGCTGCAGTTTAGCTCAACTGAAGTCCCAGCTGCCTTCCCTTTATTTCTCCAAATTACCTTACATGTTTAAAATAACCCATGGGAGAAGTCCCACACGCTAATTCAGGGAAATGCTTGCTTTACTGCAGTGCAAGGGAGATTAAAATACACTCTGAAGAGTAAATCTCTACACTTGGTTGGTATTTTGGCTTTTGGATGCACAAAACAGGTGTGCTGATCTGACTCTGTGGCTGTGTAATGTAAAGCACTGTGTTGGTTCTGCATAGAGATTCTCAGTGTGCTCAGTCTGCTGGCACTAAGCACCAGTAAAATCTAGAAGTACCTCATAAATCAGAGAGAAAAAGCAAACAGTCAAGTACCAAAGCTGCATAGCAGTATACATGGCTTTTAAAAGTTATTTATTGTCTCTCTTTCTCACTGTAAAGAGCATGCTAAGGGCATTTGATTTTAGTTACCTGTTGCTAACTGCTCCATTTTAGTGGGAAAGAAAAGAATCCTGCTGCAGCTTTTTAATAATTTTGCAGGTCTACAAAGGCAAGAAAACAACGTTTTTAGATTGAGCAGAAGCAGCAGGGAACACAGGAGTTGCAGTTCACTTTTTTGCTTTGTTTTTATTAACATTTATTGTAAGGATGATATATTTTCACATTCTCATCCTTGTGATTTTCAAAGTCAAGCTCTCATAGTTATAGCCCTATGAAGATTTAAAAAAAAAAAAAGGCACACATTAGGGTGGGTGGTTTGTGGTTTTTTCATTTGAAAAGTGGCTGTTCTGTTTCAATTAGGCTGACTCAAAGAGTAACGTGAATTAAATCCAGAAAGGCACTACCAACCAGGTAGAACACTTCTCAATCTTTAGGAGTGTATGAATTATGATAGCCTTTGGCTAATCATTTTGCAAGATTTATAGCCATTGCATATTCAGTTGCTGACTGTCAACCTTGTCAGGGCATAGAAAGACCAACATGATGAAAGAATCTGCTGCTGCCAGTGGCTTTTCTCCACTACCCTCAAAAACACATCTCACAGTGAGAAGTCAGAAAAGCACAGAAGAGTTCAGGCACCAAAAATGCTTTGAGTGAAAGTTTTTTGCATCTTTCTAAGAACCAGCCCAAAGATCTACTCCAAGTGACCCTGTCTAACAATTCAAACCTCTTGTATGATATAGAAATCACACAATATAAAATCCAGATGCCCAAGAGTTGACAGGTTTGTTCTCATCACAGGTGTGTTACAGTGCTCCTCTACCTCTCAGCAGAGATACAAGAGAATTCAAGATACAAGAGAATTCAGCCCAAAAGTCTGGGCAAAACTTTGACTCAAACATTCTGCCCTCTGCTGAGACAATAATACTGGTATCCCCTTGATCTGACTTTTCACCCAAAAAAGGTGGTTATTTTCCACCAAGTTTGCTTATGTTTACCACAGGCAATGCGTCAGCAGTTTAATGGTCAATAGGAAAACCTAGATTATAATTTGAAGATCTGAGTTAAAAACATATTTCTTTCAAAGGTGTAAAATTGGCCTGGGAGGACAAACATGCCAATGAATTAATAAAAGAAATGTAGAAACATGTAAGTGTTATTGTAAGATATGATTATGGGAACACTTTAATTCCCTAAAACTATGACTTTGCAGTCAGGCTATGCTTGTGTAGACTTAACTTGCTTATTTTGTTTGGTTTTTAATGTCTGCCTGTTTGTTATTTTCATCAGTCACAATCTCCACTAGTGAGTCACTAACAGCACTAGATAGTGCTAACTATTTATTCACTAACAGGCAGGAGAAGCTTCTTTATAGCCACAAATAATCCCAAAAAATTGCTTCACAGCCATCAAACATTATTTATGCATCTCCATCCTTCCAACAGATCTACAAACCCTCAGTGACAGTAGCCAACAGGCTAAAAAAACAGAGACACAATGGCACCTGCCACTCTCAAAGCTGTTGAGTTGAAAATTTCTCTTCCATCAGTCCCTATGTATTCCAAAAGCAGTCTCCCTGAAAATCAACCCCAATACAGACACCCCAAAACACACAATTTGATGGAGACTTTTAAGACACAAACCAAGAAGTGTAACATTAAAATAAGACAAATTGTTCTTTTCATCTTCATAACGGTAGAAGCATTATTAATTCCATAGCCAAGTTTCTCTCTCTTTGGTCAATAATTTTGTGTGATACATTGTTTAAACCTTCTATCAAGATGGGGGAATTCAATCTTTCTCATAGTCCTATCAAAACTCCTCAGTGTGAGGTGGAATAAATTTTCTTGTACTTCATTTCTTTATCAATAAATAGGAATAACAGTGCATTTCACAGATGTTGGTGAAAACATATGGGTAAGATAGAAGCTCAAAGCATGTGCTTTAAAAAACACCTCACTTCTTTGCTGATGCTGATCATGCTGGGAAAGGGTGAATAACAAATGGTTTATTTGTTTTTTAAACTTTTTGAGAGAGTTTTAGGAAAATGTGAACTAGAGGCTAGGGAATTTCTAAGATGCAAGTAAGGCTTATGAAAACAATAATTATTAAAGAGTGAATGGTAAATATTATTGTTTAAAAGAAACTGAGGCCAGCTGCTTTCCTAAAATTACCCTATGCTTTTTAATATCAATTACACTTTGGTCTAACCTACCTGAATTCAGATCAGCTTAGCTATAGGAGAAGATTTCAATCACTACAAGGCTGTTGTAATTAAACTTGCAATGGATAAGCAAATTTTAAAGATAGTAAATGACACCCTTTCCTTGATACTGCTGCAAGCAATTCCTGCTGGTGAAAAGGGATGTATGCTCCTTGGAATTCTTTCCTGAGAAATCATTTATTCTTCTGAAACAGGGAAAATAAATGCAGTCTCCTACAGCCAGGCATACCGAGCATTGTATCCCAAAGACTGCAGATAGAAACACCGACAGAAAGTTCTGAAGATGAAACAACTGCCTTTTAAAGACGCACTTAAGTGTTGATAAAAATAAAATTCCACATGTAAATAACACAGCTGATGCAACTCTTGCATAACATTTGCATTAAAAAGTTGATACAAGATTACAGACACAGCTAAAGTCACTCTTGGGACTGCTTTATTAGCAATGCCTGAACAAGAGAAAGGAAAATACTACAGGCTTTTGGAAAAGGATCAGTACAGTACAATGGCCGTGAATCTAATGGAGATGTCAGAGTTTCAGAGCTATTTTCAGAAAAGAAGACATTAACACTGTTTTCACCAATAACAACAGATGATGTACTCTCTTGTAAGCCAGACAGATTACTTGCATGTGTGCCAAGAATGCACTGAGATTAGGAAGTGACCGAAACAGAATGAGATGAGTTGGACATTTCTTGTCTTGGATCCTGCAGAGATGTTTGTTTGTGTGTTATTTATAAACAAATACATTCAACATAGTTACTTCAAATGGCCAAGCCTAAATTTTTCAAGCACAACAGGGCCAGGTGTACCAACATTGGAGAAGAAAGAAAAAAAAGATAAAAATAAGTAGATTAAATTAATTGCTCCATTCACACAGATTCATTCTCTCCAGCCTGGTGGCCTTTTTCATCCACTGAAAGGTATTGCCTAGACTTGGGATACCTTGGGATTCAGGCATAACTGATTCAAGTTAGAATAGTAACATCTATTTCTCTGAAGTGTTCTTATGTATTTACAAATAAAATGAAAGTTCTTGTCCAAGTCCTGCAAATGAGGAATTAAGACCCTGAATGTTATGTAATTAGAGTAAGCTTGTCCTGCAAGCTAAGGGACAGGCTCCACCAAACTCGGTGCTATTGCCCCTGGGTCATGTTGGTGTCCCTTAGGTGAGGACTGCATATATGAGGTGAAAAATATCTTTTTTTTTAAAGTATGGCATTAGCTGCTCAACAGAAATACTGATTTATGTTTTGGACATACAGAACAGAAGTGAGCACAAGGCCTCACTGACTCAAGTGAATCAAGGTCAAGCCATATAATAATAAAGAACTTGTGTATCACATATCAGAAACTGTCTGGACTTCAGATCTCAGGAACTTGCTATGGGGAAAGACATTTGAGGTTATCAGCTGTCTCTTCCTTGGTTATGTGCCTTCACTTCTCATCCTCCATCTCAACTCCAGTTCCACCTAAAACCTTCTGCCTGTGCCTTTACATACATCTCCCTGCATCAGATTCGCAGTCCTGAGGCTCCACAGCACTCTTCTTCTGAAAGATATAGCTCAGTGGCACAAAGGAAGCATTGTTGGGAAATGGGCATGGGAGGCATAGAGCTAAATCCAGCTTCCATCCCTGCCTCTCTGTTCTCCCACACTGCAATGCCAACCCCCAGCTCTGCCTGTGCACCCAGTTTGGAAAGGCAGTCACAGTGCCACAAGGGTGCCATGGCTGCTCATTCTCTCTTCCTCTCCCTCAAACGTTCATCCATGACAGAATTAAGGAAGACTTAGATAGAACTGGTTATACCCTTGTTCTCTTCCCGAGCACGCTAGTAGGACAAGAAATTCTATGTGTGTATGTTTCATTTAAAATGTGAAGGTTCCATGTGTTTTCCAGTCCCTTCTCCATAACTATTCCACTCATCTTCAGTGATGCACTCATCTGATTAAATCAATTTTGGAATTTTGGGCCAGGAAGAGATATCCTCGTGTAGGACTGAAGGCCCCTCTGAAGTCAGCAGCTGTGCAGTGCTGAGCTGAGCACAACAGCCACCCTGACAGCAACAGATGTATTTAGAGCACTTGGACACGTAGTTTGAATGTGCTGAGCTGCTGATTTATTACCCACACTTTCAGCTGAAGACTTGTACATACACCTTTCCAGAAAATGCTCTTACAATTTTAGCAAATGCACTGTATGCAGCTTGTGTTAACTTTGTTTGCTGACTTCACTGACCTTCACAGAAACAGTTCCTCATACTGAAGCAAAAACTCTGTGTATCTCCTTTTCAATTAACTGCTGCTATTATGCCAAATAATAAAAAAGATTTCACTTATTCCTACCAATTAACCCATGGAAAGCAGGAAATTTGAGCTATAAAATAACAGAGAAACACAACTTATTTAAGCAATAAAGCCTGGGAGCTCAACTTTGGTCAAGTTGGGGTCTGATGTTTTAGTCTACAGCATTACAGAAATGGATAACTGCGAGTTTAGACCCAGCATTTAAACCTGGAATAATGTGGTTCACATGATGTGAAAGATGTGACAATCTTTGTTAGTGGATGTATGTAGATGTATTTTATGGAATTTCAAATGTAAAGAATCGACAAGAACAGGAATATTGTTTGTCCTCTTTTTTGTTTATATACTTGCTTTGTAAATTCAGATACGGAGATTGCATTCAGAACTTTAAAAGAAACAGTTTTCCCAATCACTTGTTCAAATTTATCAATTAAGTATCATCTGCTGAGACACTGAATTCTTTTAAGGAGGAAAGCAACTCTTCCCCATCCTTTTTTCATTCTGGAGGGAAGATGTATTTCCTTCTAGGCTGTCCCTCCAGAAGGATTTATTTCCACAGATTGCAGTCAATATTTTGCTTATATACTTTTATTTAGTAATTTTATTTAAATTGACACCAACTCAGAGATTAATATAATGGAAGTGTCATTAAGTTTGTCAGATAAAGCAGCCCCATTGCACTTGGAACTCAGACAACCCACAATTACTTCTCTTGTCTCACAAGCCTAATTTTTAGTTTCTTGATACAGAAATTATTCCCTCTCTTACCCAAAGCATTTATATACCAAAATCTTTTTACAATAATTCTCGTTTTGCTGGCAGTTTGTTAAAATATTTTACTGGATTTTGTGGACATTGAGTGAGATAATATTCTTGCTATTTCTTCACTGGCTGAGAATTATTTGCAGCCAAGTTTCTGGTGTAAATAACAATATTTAGGGGTCTGATGCCTCTGTGAAAGTTCCCAGCAGAACACCTGTAGAAACAAATTTCTCACCTGAGGGTGGTGGGAGAAACAGTTGAAGCAGTCAGATTTTATTTTTTGCAAGCATGGATTTCTTTTCAAAGTTACTTACACTTACTTTTTTAACCAACTTGGTAATGCCTTCTTATTTCTTTAACCAACCGGATAAGTGTAACTGGAAGAAAATGTGTGACATGTTCCTCTGAAAGATTAGATTCCTGATGGAATGCAGGATTTCAAGGAGCCTACACATGCAGGAACATTCTGATTTCATTTCACTAAATCTGAAGGCTTACTCGAATATAACCCAGCACACAATCTTCAGCGATTTCAGACCAGTCAAAATATTGCCAAGTAATCGTTGGTCATGAGTGACCAGATAAAGAATGTTTGGCAAGTTTGTGTGGTTATCACCTGAAAAAATGTGCTGAGGAAAAAGAGCTTAGGGAATTCAGAAGCACACTGGATGAAATTGAAAATTCCTCCGAGATCTTCATTGTTTTCAAACTAAGCAGCTCTCTGAGCAGACATGAAATTATTCATTTGCCATCCCCACATTCCCATAAAATGACCTCCTTTCCACTTTCCATTGGGATGACAGTGCAGTGCAGAAGAAACAAGACTGTTTGCCTGATGGGCTATATGTTTTTATCCTCATATATCCAGAAATAATGGAACGAGTCCTTCAAACTTTCAAAAAATAATTTTAATCCAACAGAGACCTAAACTGTGAAAAATTTCACCCAGCAGCCAGAAGTTTTCAGAAAGTTATGAGCTGCTGAAAATGGGGATAGCACGGCAAACGTCACACAGCCTGAGCAGTAGTAGTCATTTTCTCTCCTACTGTAATATGTAGCCATATAATTTATTCATGTTCCAAAATACATTAGGTAAAAGGAATTAATTCCTAGTGCTGGTAGACTTAATTCCTCAAAAAAAGTCAATACAGTTTCTCATGTGTAAGATTAAAATGGGGGGCGCTCCTCAATTAATTGTTTTCCACTTGCACTAAATGAGCTAGATTCCATTTTGGTTGGAAATACAAAGTGCTTGTCAAAATGCCACTTCCTACTGAATTTCAGCTTCCTGCTCTGGGAAAACAATCCTTAATAGCTTCCCCCTTCCTCCATTGAGTAGCTCTCTTCATATTTTCTCTGCTTTTTGAAAAAATTACAGCAATCCCCAAGAATAAAAATGCTTGCCTGCAAAGTATATTGTTTTAATTTATTTCTTCAGAGAAGAGAGCTCTTCAGAAATTAAAACGTACTCTTTTCTAGCTATTGAACTACAGTGCCTCCTTCTGCTTTCTTTGTGATCATCTCCACTTTTCATACTAAAGTGAGTTCCTTTTGTTGTTCATTTCACAGAATGCCACGGCTTGAATTTTTGTTGGTTGATTTTTTACATAGAAATTAGATTCTTTCCCCCCCATATAAAAAATCTGTATACATAGGATCAGAATCAGGGCAGGGCATGTGTTTAATTACCCATTAATGTCTTATCCTTGGAACATTAATAGGTAAAGACAAAGTTTATTTTCACCAGGAAAAAAAGTTAAGCCCCTAACGTATTTAAATTGTTTTGAGTTAACAGGCAGCATTCACTGCAAAGTTTGTTTTTGTATTGCCTTTTTTCTTGAAACCATCAGAAATTTCTGTTTTACAGTGAGGACTGCAGTGTGTTCTAAGCAGGCCAGGACTTCCAAAGCATTATTTAAATGCCTCAGCTGAATACCAGCATTCTTTCATCCTATTTCACACACTGAAGTACCAAAAGGGTAAATAACTTGCAATATCATTTTTGACTGACTTGACTTTGAAAAAGGCACAACCTACACAAACAACTGAGCAGTTGTTAGGTGCTTAACTGGATCTCTAAATGATCCCATATGCTGGTCAGCTAATGCTGATAATGATTATAAACACTTCAGTTCGTCATATTAATGAGTTATAGCCAATAGAAAAGGACAAAATGTATAACTTTTCCACAAACTTAGTTAAATGTCAAGGTTTTTAAAGGCCTAGTTAGCAAGTATATTAGATGAGATATGTCAGTTTCCCAATTTACGACTCTGACTTGTCTCTTGTGATTCCTTATAGCCTCTAGCCATTCTCCTCTTACCTGAGGCATTCTCTGGCAAAAACCTGATGCTTCCAGTCATTCTGCATTCTTGTGTTCCTTCAAAAATAATTGGACAGGCACCTCTCCATAAACAATCATCATTAGTCACATAAGGTACACAGATAAGAATACCATACAAATAAGTTTCAATAGAATGTCTTGAGCTAAATAATAATAATAATTTGGCCAGCATGCTAAAAATATGATTGACAGGGAGTTAATGCACTTAACACTTTTTCCAGCAGGCTGTTAAAATTAGTTCCTTGATGCTCAAAAAGTCCTGCTCCCAGAAAAGTGACACCGACATTGACCAGTGAGTTTGTTGCTGTTCAGTAACCTGCTCCGTTTCCAGACTATATGATTAAAGTCATTATGGGAACTGTCAGGAGGAGGGAGAAAAATGAAAACTGTCAGAAGAAGCAACTGTTGGAAATCTTGGGATTTTTTTTTTTCATAATGCAAAACTATTTTAAAATATTGTCTGTAATTTTAATATCACAATATCCAGCCGTATAATAAGGATCCATGTAATGAAATAAATCCGTTGAGGTTTTACATAAAATGGTATATATGACCATCTTTATTACATATATAGTAGGAGGAAAATTAATCATAAATTTCCTTCTACATTAAAGGAGTGAATTAGCTTACCAAAAAAAAAAAAGATTCTTATTTTAAAGTTTACTATCAGAATTAAATCCTCTAAATTAAATAAATGAAAAAGAAAGTGGGGAGAGAAAAAAAATTATTCATAATTGAAAGGATTTTGGTTTTTAAAAAAAAGCCTGTCGACAATGTAATGCTTTCTAACATCAATCCTACAGAGCCAATAAGATGCCTCGTGAAAATGCACTAAATTAGAAAGTTAAAAATGTCCTGACTTCAACTTTCAACTTTTGTAAATTTATTTTAATATTTGAGGCAATTATATATGGATAATTTTATAGAATATTTTGTGCTCTTAAATACCAAATAAGTTCTGTTTTTGCCAGCCCACCAATTGCACTGTAAATTGTTGTTAGTTATATAGAGATTGCAAAACATGTCTTGTGTTGCTCAGACATAAATTATAGTATTTGTCTTTGATTGAAAATTGATTTAACAAATTAACTAATACTTAATGTGTTTAAAGATCAGGAGGTTTTACATTTCAACATAAAGGTCTGACCCTTTCCTGACTTATGTTTAAAATATTTTATAGATCTGAGAGGGTGCTTAAGACAATAGTGTCTTTTATACAACAATATCAACACTGTAATTAACTTATATTTATTTTTCTTTTCTCACCTGCTACACCTCGGTTTTGACATTAAGAATATTGCTTTTGATATTTTCAGCATTAAAAACCACTTTATGCTTTGGTTCCATTTTACTCCCAGTCAGAAAGATCAGAAAAAGCTCAAGTCACACAGTGAGAAACTTTATCCACTGAATGAGACATTATCCATTCCACCAGACTACAAATCAAAGAGTATCTCTTAGGCTGCTTAAAAATTCATTTTAAAATCTGATCCTGATTGTACTTTTATGGTAATTTCATACCATCAATCATCCTTTTACCTTTAGTCTCTAGGTCCACTGCTTTCCCCATAGATCTCATTCTCTCTACCTCATTATAATTCTTTAGGTGAGAAAACAGGGTAAGAAACCTTAACAGAAAATGAGAGAAAGATGTAAATTTCTTGAGAAAAGTCAGGTTCACTAAGAAGCACAGCTAATGATATGTTCTGATCTAGGAATTTTTTTTTAAATTAAAAGATGGAAGGGGAGAGAATAGAGTGAAAAACACATTTGCCATGCAAATAATGTGTTTGTAATCTGCATTCTAACTCAACAATATCATTTGTACAACCAAGCTGTCAAAATATCTTCTTAGATGGAGTTCCTTAAAAGAAGAAAAATAATAAAATAAAGATTTTTGGATCACCACAGAACTTTTCCTTATTAAGTGCTGAACTTCCTAGAATTCTGTACTTTCCATTACCAATGAGACTGAGCCACCTTTGCTAACACCATAGATTATGTGAATTGCAGTAATCAGGTAATGGAACTAAATGAGGGGTGCTAGAAACATACTGATCAAAACCCCGTTCTTGCACCTAAAATTTAGGCTACAAAATTATGTAAAATGAATGTAAAACCTTGTTGGTGTGTTCAGCAGTGGTGGTGCCTTCATCAGGCTGATCACAGGAAGGGAAAGCTGCTCTGTGTTGCTCCACCAGCTCTTTGTGGCAGCGACAATTCTTGGAAATCGTCAAAATCGGGTCCACAGGCAATGGCTTCTCCAGGAGCCGTTCTTTCCCAGGAATCAGTATTACAGTCTCACTCTTTCCATTTGAATCCTGGCCATAATGAAAAGCCTTTTTCACAGCATTGGGAGATAGGAGAAATAATGAAACCACTGTTCGAGACATCTGGGCTGCAAGAAAAACTGTTGTTAATCACAAGGGAAAAGAAGGATTTTCCCAGTACCGTGGGCTCGTCCATGTTACAGTTCCTAATGGCTTTAACAAAATGTAGCCATAAACCACTGAATTCTGGTAATAGCAATAATCCCCCCAAAATGGTTTGTTACCAGCAGTTAGTGACCAGTTTCTTAGTTAACGGCCTGAGGGGAAAGGCTTTAAAAAAGCTGTATGCACTGTTTCCTCTCAGGCAATTTAACTGGCTGCATTAAACTGCATTTTCATTGAGCTCCCTAACATTTGTACTCTGATAAAATTCTAGTCAGGGAAGGGAATGAGGTGGTGCTGGAGTATGTCATCACTCCACTTGGTAAGAGAAACATTAAAAAAAAAAAGCTATCTAGTGTCTTCCTAATCTGAATAATGTTAGGACTTGGTTCTGATTGTAATAATAAATGCTAAAGTCTTTGAATATCATGTAAAATTAAGAGTAATTAGCAACTTCATCTGAAGAAAGATGAAAGAGTCTTCAGCTTTCTGATACAATGCCCCTGAAACAATCAGGAAATACAAGAAAAAACATTATGTGCATTTATGCAAAATCAAAATGCTAATCTCAAATGCTCATTTATTTTCATAAACTGAGCAAAAATAGTGCCTTGTTTGGAGGAGTATCACACTCTAGCATGATACTTGATAATATTAAAAAGTTAATAAAACATGAGTATAGGAGGGCACATAAAGCAATTAATATACAGTTTTCATTTGTATTTTACAGAGTTAATATATTGTTTCATAAAGTGTTTTCAACTATGTCACTGATGTACTGACTTACACAAGTGGGATTTTTTTTGTTTAAATGTACATGCTTTATCCATACCTTATAAAAAACATTTTCAGTGGATGAAAATATTTAATAGAGCACAGTGCTCTATTAAAAGGTAAACCAAGAATATTCATTCACTGTTTTAGTTGTGTAACAAGCTGTAAGTCATTCAAATCCATAAACAACCCTATGCTGATTCCTCTGCCTGCTCCACAACTCACTGGGCTTGAACAGCATCTCTTCGTTTTCTGCTCACAGGGGTAAAAAAACTCATTAATCAGAAAGTTTTTCCCAAGTATGGCAGTAAAGTCAAAGGAATGATTGGCATTACACAGAACACTCTGTAACATACACACAGGAATATAGACTCTCATTAGGCACAGCGTATTAAAAGGAGTCCAAAACAAAATACTGTACATCTTTGCTTGCACTATGTAGGATGCAGGAATGGCAGGGAAAAGAACCACATGTAGGGAAGTGGGGGTGAATGGAGAGAATTTGAGGGTTCTGGAATCCCAGCAGGAATAGAAGGAATCAGCTCCAGGGAACTCTGGCAACTTGCCTTGCTGCTTTGGGGAAGGGCTGGGGATGGCAGAGTCCCACGGGAAGCTCTTTTGTGCAGAACACTGAAGGAAGGGTTTGTTGGGACAGAATTGCTCCATTTGTGCACGGCCTGTGTGAGGCTCTTGAGCAGCTGGGGCCATTACCCAGCCACACCACACACAGGAAGACTTAGTGAGACTGGCTTTTTCATGAATCTTGCTTTTACTAAAGTGATATTGGAGCATTGCTTGCTGTCAGGTCCCAGTTCAAGTCTCTCTACCAGCCACCACAGAGAGGATCCTATTCCCAGTAATTTGGGATCTACTATAGCTACTGTAAGGGCTAGACTAACTTCACAAAACTGATGGTTTAAAGCAGCACTCTTGTGCTCAGGTGGGCTCCTTCTCACTGTGTCATCTAAGTCACCTGAATTGTGGAGAGTAGAATGAACTATACCACAGCCAAATCTTCAGAAATAAACAGACATGGTGCTCGCTGGAAACACACCACTCATGCAGTTCTATCACTCACAGAGCTTCTTAAGTAAATAAATAGTGGTGATAGACAGCATTAAAAAATTACCAGAATGGATCAATTAGGTAGCAACCCTGGAAATTTAGCATAGTCATGTGGAAACGGGAAAGGGACAAAGAAAACTAGCAAGGGGAAAGAAGGGCTTATGGTTTGAGAGCAGAGACAAAGGTTGTCTTGGGAAGAAAAGGCTGAATACTCTTGGGAAAGGCCCTAATCAAGAAAAACTCTTATTTTAAAGAGCAGACTTTATGTCGCATTTACAATTTACAATTACAAGCTGAAACATTGCTCTTTAATAACAAAATAGCAACTGCCCTTTTTTTTTGTTTTCTGTGTGTGTGTTATATAGAGGGAGCTTGAAAACCTTTTGTTTTTTGGGGTTTTCACGGCCTTCTTAATCCACAAAATATCAGCTGTTCATTCTGGTTTGCTGGAGGACATTTTTGCAGATGTACCTCCTGTACCTTAATTGAACTGATAAGAGAGAAGGGACCGAACATTTAATAATACATTCTTCCTTCAAAAAATTAATGAAACAAGAGTATGAAACATTAATGGAATTACTTTGTATTAAACTATCCAGAGAAAGTGCCAAACATAAAGGGCCTCGTCACTGAGGTAACGGCACAGGTTAAGTGCTCTGTTTGCATGGAAGGGCACTGGAGGAATCTGGGCTCCCCTGGACATTGTTCCAGCTCTCGCCCCTACAAGGGGCTGAGTTGTTACATCCACTTGTCTGAGGCCAGGCAAGGTTTCCAAACATCCAACTGAAGAGCAGTTCCTTCGAGCTGAGGGACACCTCGGTTCAAAAGCTGAGCAGAGGAAGGAAAGGAGAGCAGACTAAAAGCAAGAGAAAGGGATGAGAGAGAAGGAAGGGACCTTCTTGGCATCACAGCTGGCTTGGTGCTCTCTGATTTGAATATTTTGAAAGCAGAATTACTTCAATTTGGATCATCTCTGTTAAAAATAAAGCAGTTCGTGTTCGTGTTAAGTACAAAGACAACCAGAAGCTGGGGCAATTTTCTTTTGGTTGGAGAAATCTTAGAGCCATTGTAAAATCCTGATTCTGCTCTGACTTTGAATGCAGCAGCATTTGTTTCACTCTGAGCTGACAACAGAAGACATCCTGTGTAGGAAAAGTTCCTACCTCTGAGAGCCTCCACAGAAAGACTTGGACTGGAAATAGCAACACGATTTTTAGACAATTTTTTACACTGATGATGAAGCAACAGCTGATGACTGAAGTTAGAATTTGAAGAAATTGCAGCTGGTGGCTTTTGTGTTTAACACTATTGTGGTAATGTACAAACTGCCAGGTACAAAACCAACCATTTTAAGGTTGCTTCTTCAGAGCAGTTTGCCATTAGGATGACTGTATTCCCTGCCTGATGTTTTGCAGGAAGTTGTTAGCTCGGGAAGACTGGCAGACAAGTGCCCTGATGGTGCCAAAGCAGTGATTCTTTGCTTACTTGGTTTGTTCCTGTCATTCTCCAAAGAACTCTCAACTTGTTTTACTTCCCAATGTTTTATTTAAATCTCAGTGAGATAATGGATTATGGGAAAAGACCTCCTATTTCATGGCTGAGCCTGCTTTCAAATGTGCAGGCTCAAACAGAATTGTGTGCTGTTATGTGACCCTTTGCACTGCCTGTTCTGTCAAAGCTTTGGCCACATCCTGTCCAAGTGGTCAGTGATGAAGAGATATCTGCCATGATTTCTGCATTAGAAATGGTGGGAAAATACTGCTCTTCCATTAAAAAAAAAAAAAGACAAGAAACAAGTTGGTTTTGTTTAAAATCTTTTTCTATTTTACTCCTCATGCTAATACATTTGTGACAAATATTATTTTCCCGGATGACATTTGTACAGTCGGTCTATAGGAAATGTCAGCCAGAGAAAAAAAAATCCTGCATTAATCTGCATTCTGAAAGACTTCTCATTATTCTCATCCAAACTAGGAGCTTACTAAATAAAAAAATAGAATGCAAATAATTAAATAATGCAATGAAAATTAGAACCATCCAAAAATAGCAGGGGAAAATTGCACACCATATTTATACGTGTATATATGATTTATAAAAGAAAAAATGATGGGGTGTTGTTTTTATCCACATTTTATATTCTTATCACTCAAATCATGTAGTTAAAAAGTATTTAATTAAGATGATACTGTACTATGGAACAATGTACAGTGAGGAAATCAATGGAATCAGTCAGGGGTCATCTTCATGGATCCTTTCAAAACAAATTTCTGTATGGGAACTGCAGTGGAGACAAAAAGGAAAGTTCAAAAATATCAACAATGTATGACATTTAAAAAATGAGTGAGGGTAATTTCTCTGCCTTTTTAGCAGATTAGATTACACCTAATGTCTGCAAGAAATTATTTCCCAAATTTTTGTTCTGAAAAGTGGGACAATGAGCAATCATTCCCTGACTTTCTTCATAATAGTAATGATTATGGCAACCTCCAGTTACTCCTCTTTTATCAACTCTTTCTAGCTTATGTCAGCCTTTCTCTTACAGAAACTCTTCCCTTCTCTCAGCTGTCTCAATGATTATGCACAGATCCAAGGAAGGATGCTCAGGGGGAATGTCGTGGAGAACAGGGGAGCACCATACCCAGTCCTAGTCCCCTAAAAAATGAGGAATGCCCACTGTGCCTGTCCAGTCCAGCCTTGCCTTAGGAATATAAAACTGTGTGGTTTCTTAAATATGCTGGTCCAGAAACTGAGGCACAGTCTGACAAATTACAGAGTCTCTGTGCAATTTTCTTTAACAAGACAAATTACTGTAATTAAAGGGATTTTTTTCTCGTATTTTATTTTATCAAGGAAGGTTCAGAAAGTTCCTGACACCAAAATCAAAAAGGGTCCTAGGGCAAGAAGAAACCTTCTTTTGACTATCTTAAAAACAATCCAATTTAAGCTTAGAGCAGAGAACAGAAGATACCCAGTTCAAGAGGTTAAACTCATCCCCTTGGGGACAAGGAGATGTGTGACCTGCATGGCCACGCAGAGGGAGGAGTCCTTCTAGTTTGAAAACTAGAAAAAGAGTACTTGCACAGCAGCTATTGACAGAACACAATCATTAACTTTGTGTAAATCATTTCAAATAGATTGGAAAACATCTGCATGTGGACAAGTGGCATTTATCTAAATATTAGAGGCCCTTTCTTAAGTTATGAAGCTCATGCGGTCGTAAAACACCAAGAAATGAGTCTGGGGCAAAAGCCCTTCATATAGCTGAGAATTTAAAATTAATTATTTTAAGTTAATAAAATCAGTTAAAATTCAGATAATTTTATATTGAATCCTTAGTCTATTGAACAAGTAAACATAAATGAAACTCAATACAAGTGCAGGAATTAGTAACAGAGAGAATATCTAAGGAAGGAGAAATCAGCTCTTTTGCTAATGTCCTACACATGATGAGAAACAGTTTCAATTTTAAATAATCTGAAGCGTGTTTGATGCTACAGTAGGAAGCAATCAAGTAATAAGACACAATTTTCTCTGTCTTCCAAAGGGTCCCTCTTTATCTTCAGTATCCTGCTCAGATTTGCTAGATCTGACTGCTGCATCCTATTTTCAACCAGTCCCTTATATCCTGTTGGTCTTCAGCCTTCTGAGAGTTTTTTTATTCTATCCCAGTATTAAGGACTTTGGAGAGAGCATTTGGGAAGTTGTATTAAATCGTAATTTGTTTCTTCTTAATTTGTTATATTGCTAACATGCTGAAAGTTGGAAGTTGCTTACAGGAATTTATAAAGTGAATTATCTTTTTAACATCCAAATAGGCCCCACTAGCAATGAAAACGTTTCCCTTATCACGAGCAACATACCCAGGGCATTTTAGACATCTCAGGAAAGTGCTTCAAAAGTGCTGGAATCCTGAATGCAGAGGATTTCTCTGCATGTTTTAAAGGATCCAATCCCTCTGACAAATCCTGCTTTTAACCTTTGTCCATGGAAAGGGCTTCCCAGGCTTTGGGATGAGACAGAATTTTTAAGAATGTAAATTAGATAATAGCATAATATGTAATTTATCACAGGGTGAGAAATGTAGATTTTTGGGTTTGTTAGAATGGTAAGTAGATGAAGACAAGATGGAGGATCCTCGTGACTTTTAGGCTTCTTCCTTCTTCTTCATCTACTCCATATCCTGCAGTGTTTGGGTCACAGGGTGATTGGCTGGAATTTGCTGCAGTGCGGAGTTATGTGAACAGAAGTTTAGTTAGTAATTGGCAGAAAAGTAGTAATAATGTACATTTTGGGTGATAATTGGGTGAATTATCTTTAAGAGAACCTTGAATCTGTGTGTTAGAGGCTCTTTGGTTTCCTTTCTCCTTCACACTAGGCTGGTGTAAAGCCTGGTGTGCAGAAATTGTAGATAAGGAAAGAATAAACAACCTGGAGAATGCATACATCCAGAGTCCAGTTCATTTTTTACCTAAACAGAGACTGAAAGGACAATCCTTCCCTATCAGGGAAGACTCATGTGGGAGTAACAAACTCCTACACAGAAGTCTCTGTTCTACAAAGACTATGAGAATCTGACATAAAGAGTGATCACTGCTGAGAAGAGCAGCAGAAGTGCTGCTCGTAATCATCAGGGCAACTTTGCTCATGAAAACCAGGAAAGCCGAGGACACTGAAGTTCCTCACGTGGAGTTGCAAAGGTCCAGGCGTGCGTGTGATGCACAGCCCATGGAGCTCCTCTGCTCCACAGCCATGGCAGCAATGTCAGGAACAGGCAGCCCATCCTCCGTGTCTGAGAATCCATAGCAGAGAATGCTCTGAAGAGTCTTGACAAGCAGTGCCCTGGGAGTTACTTGGCTTTCAAAAGGCTGACTGCATCCTTTGTGCTTTTGGCGGCATCACTAAAAAAAGAAAAAAAAAAAAGAATTTAAAAAAGGCATTCTTGGATCTCAATTTTGTTTTCCATTGTTGAAAATTATTTCTGAAACTGAAAGAATACAGCCTTGCATCTGCTAGACCAGAACTTCAATATTAAAAAGATCAAAAACTTATTTGGGCTGGTAAACTGAGCAAATGCAGTATGGAAGTTAAAGAGAAAACATCTATAGAAATTATGCTTTTAGACACTAGATTTTTGAGAGAGGACATGTCTTAGAGTAAAAGAAATTTAACATACTTTTTCATCAAGTTTTTTTAAATGAACTTTCAATTCTCTGTGCCTATTTTGGGGTAAATTCAAAATTTAACTCAAATTTGAGAAGTTTGGATAGCTTGTTTCTGTGATATGTCTCCCCCCTCCTTTTTTCCCTTTTTATCTGTTTCTCCTGTTGACAAAAAGTCAACAACTTTCAGTGTAGTATTTTTCTAGTGTCACAAATGTGACCTTGATCACCCTTTCTTCTGTTAAGTCTTGTCACAGGCAGCCATAGTTTTCCAGAATAATACTAAACAGCTTGAGAATTTATTCAGTCTTCAGTTCTAACTATATCTTTTCCTGCTCCCTCTGATCAATCTGTCTTGAGTGCCGCTTTACCCTGGTGTATTGTTTGCTTTCCTGCCCATATTTCTGAACAAGTCTATTTAGATAGTCTGTTTCATCAATTTTAACATCAAACTCTATCATTACCTGTTTTGCCTTAAAAAAAAAAAATAAACTTTGTGGAATCCCGTAACATCCTAACTTCAGAGCAGCTGTCTGCCTAGTGAAATAAAGACACAACTTCATTACCATGTGTTGGCACCCCTGGTTAGCTAAACCCAGCTAGCTCTGGAAACAACAGCCCAGTAAAGGGAGGGTGCAGCAGGAGCTTTGCGAGGCACGAGTGCACAGGATCCTTCTCCCAAATCCTTGGAAACACTGCACTTGGCAGTGCAAAGGCAGCACAGCCCTTGATCTGACCACAGAAAATAAGGAGCTGTTCTTTCATGAGAGCCTTATTCAGTGTTCTAGACTGGAGGCTTCTTTCTTCCTAATTGTATTTAATTCATGCATTTGTCTCTGCCACTGCAGATCCCACCTACTCTCCTGAAATAAAAGCATGAGCTGTGAGTGTGGTCAAATACTTTGTTAATAATTTTATTTTTATCCCAAAATAACACAGTGCAGTATCATAATTTTTTACTAAAACATTTTCTGTACTGTGTAAGAGGATAAATACACCTGCCAAATCAGGCAGAAATAGATGTCCTCTCCTTATGCTAAGTTTGCTCTCACCTATACAAAGGCATGTGACACCCCAGTGCAGAATTCTGACCCAGTCTTCCCTGTCTGGATGTTTCATTCTCACTCTGCTATCTACTGCTTTACACCTGGAAATAGTTCTATGTAGTCTTTGCCCCTTTTCAAAGCCAGACACAGTTCTACGGTTGAGTATTGAGCTTTTGCCTTTTTTTCTTTCATTTTTTTTTCAGTTGACTATTTGTTGCTGCATTTTAAAGTGCTATTCAAATCTGGAACACAATACATTGATGAGTTGCTAGACTTAACATATGCATATACAACCACATATATATTTATATATGCTAATCCATTTAGAACACCACTTATTTAGGAAATGTATTATTAATTAGGATCTCAATAATGGCAAAACAACTACAAATCAATGCACCATGAATAATTCTGAAAGTAAAGATATTCTATTTCCTAAAAATATTTGTTAACAGGTATGAACTCAGAAGCATCCGTTTTCCTGATTTTCCTTACTTAAAGAATAATTCTGAAAATCTCATTGGTTTCATTTTCTTTCTATTTGCATCACGTGATACAGTAAGTGAAAGGAGGTCATAGGCCATGTTCTCAGCTTGTGAAAAATGGCATGGCTAAGTGAGAGATCCTTTATGCTAGCTGAGAATCCAGCCTCCCGTTTCTAAACACCACTCATTTACTATTTAGAAAGTGGTTTTATTTAAGGAGTACAAGCCAATGAAATCTGGTACATATACACAGGAGGCTGTAAAGCAGACTGCCTGTAATTACAAAAATGAAGGTCTGATTAATACTAACATTAGTTTTGCTAAGATAATTGATGTTCCTTCTAGACAAAAGAAACAAATTATTTCTTATCTGCACTTTAGAATGGAGCCTGGTACAATGTTACATGGGAGTTATTTTTTGCAGTGGAATCTTTAAAAGAAAGTGTGTAGGGAATCCACTGAAGAGGAGACGCTGCCATGCTGTGTTGAAGGCTGAAATAGTCAAGCTAAGAAGAACCTGTGTGTAGGTTTCATAAAGTAGTGATGAGGGGACAAATCACATGTAATACATTTTAAAAATGTCTTGGCAATTGGGAATAAATGAGTCAAAGCTGAGAGGAAGTTTTAAACACAGAGAAGCATCCAAATATGCAGAGAAGGAAATCACACTGAATGTTGGACTGATTTCAGTGACATGAAATGTAAACAAACATAAACACAAAATCAGCTTTTTAGGGACTAAATGTGGAGAATGTTTATGCAAGACCAAGTTAAACTTACAAGTAGGTCCAATTTTCAGAATTACTGTTAAGTAAATACCTAAAGCCTGGAGAAGGAAGTTACAGTACATAGGAATGACAAGTTTTAGTGACAGCTTCAGAGCCCTGAAGTCCAGGGCTTGTTATATGGGAGCACAATTCCTTCCACACAGAACAGAATTCTGACTGGGATCTCTTTCAAGATCTTGGACTAAAAGGGTTCTATCAGTGTCACATTATTACACTTTTCTAAGTCACCTTCACCTTAACTAATCTCATCCCTGGCAGGAAGAGACTATGTCTGCATTTGCTATCTTGTCCCATTTCCTCTGATGCTCCTGCAGTTCGGAGCATGTAGAGCTTGTTTTGACTTTATTCATGGCAAAACAGGTCTGAAGAACTGGGCTGAACAGCCACGGCTTCTCAGCTTCAAATCTGGCTACTGGGTTTGTGTATTTGCTGGAATGTTTTTTTTATCAGTATCATAATTTTAAATTTTTAAATCTAATTCCCCTACCAGCCATAACTGATCATATTCTATAACAAATAACTTATATGGGGGCATGATGGTTTTTGCCACACCAAAATCTTATGGGGATTCTTAAACATAAATCCTCTGTTCTCATATAAGTCTACCTGCTCTGCTGGAATTTCTTTCTCAGAAAAAATTCCTTTTTCCAGCATCAGTCATTCCTTTATCTCAGCTCTTGCAATGCTGTACAGAAAAGGTCAGCTCCAAGCAACACTACTGTGTGTCATTCTCTCGACCTAGTACTGGATCTCTCTTCTCATCTCTGCTGGATGCAGCAGTGCTGGTTTCTCTTCTTTCTGAAGTGGCTTAGGAAGAGCACTCTTCTCCATTTCAGAGTCTGCTGCTTTCCTCCCTTTTTATTAAGGAAAGAATAAAGCATAAACATCAGCACCTTCTTCTAACGTGGCATCAATTCCCTGGCACCCAAACAAATAAATCAAAGCCACCACTATTAATGGGTTTTTTTGCAACTGAGATGATATGCTAAAAGGATACTTTGTGTTCCCTCCCTTAAGAGAAATGCCGGATAAAACTGTTACTCTGTTTAAATGGCGCCTGACTGAAGATCTTTAACAAGTAGAAGAGAAAAAGCGGTAAGAAAATAGTTCCTTTATCAGGATATTCCCACCTGGCAGTTCAAACCTACCCGACCAAAACCAGCTGAGAATGGCACGTCTGTTTACATGTCATGTCTGCCCTGCACATCTCACCTCCCCTTCATAGCTGCCAGGCACTGTACTTGGCAGTGCTGAGACCAGCCCACTGCATGTCCAGTTGTATTTACCTGCATTTTCACTCTCCTTTTCTCACACAATACCCAGCCTTGCAGTGCTCTTCCTCTCTTTTCTCTACAGAGGTTTATTCAACTGTTTCTGACTACTCAGCCTTTTCCACTAATATTAGTTATTCTTCTTTTTCACCTTCTAACTAATATCTTTAAACCTTTCATCCTCCTCCACACTTCCTGATGTTTTTTCACTAACCATTCATATTTCTTTGAACTACTCCTTTCCTGACAGAAGTTTATCCTCCTTCTCCTTCTCTTTCGATCTTTTCCTCAATGTCCATCTTTATTTCAATCCATACCTTTTTTTGGAAAGACATCCTCAGTTCTACATACATCCTTTTCCAAAGGATTTTTCATTCTTGAAGTTATATCCTTGCTCTTCCTAATGGTAAATTTCAGGTCAGGTCAAAACTTTGATAAACAAATCTCTACAAATTAGCACTAAAAGTTCAGTTTTTTACAGTGGATCTTTTAAAATCCCCTCTTGTTTTAATAGTTCCTTTACTATATTTAACTGTATCAACATGGAGAGGCTTGGCTTGAACTGACAACAGATGTAAAGGCAAATTATGAAGTGCATCAGCAATGGTTTCATACCTTACACAGCCCTGTCGAAGATTACCTTACACAAAGCAATCTGGGCATTTTCTCCCCACTAATAACTAGCAGCATCTGACCTGTAGAATTAAAGAACAACATAACCACTGAAAACTTCACCACTTAAGATTTCATTTACTAGCCATGAGTATCAATTTTGAGATTAGATGAGTCAGTTTTATAGGTAGTGCTTTAGTAATAGAAGAAAATTCCAGTCAAAATAAGCACAGAACAAGGTGAAGACACCGTATCACAGAAGACGGAGCCTTCTACCTCAATGAATAATTCATTTGTGAGCCATGGAGGCCATAAAAATCTGAGAACAATAAATAAATATAATCTGCACCACAAAGCTTGGGAGTGCTGAGTGGGGGTTACTCACTTGAGCCCAAAGACAATGGTAACAGTTTGGTTCTGGCTGCCCTGCCAAAAGCTCCAGGACTGTGCTAATGTAATAAAAGCTGTGATCAGATCTCTTCAACCTCAGGTGCAAAGAAAATGCTGCAGCAGAAAAGCAGCTGGCGATTGTTTCTAAAAATACTGAAGAAAATAAGTAGAACATGTTGCTAATCCAAGCTGATGAGAAGAATTTAGAAAATTAAGAGACCTTTACTCCAAAAAGATCTTCAGTGGCTGGAGGCAACGAGTGTAGGAAATTTACTGTGGGCTATAATAATTGCTGCCTGCCCTGGGAAACGGCATCAAGGCCAGAGCAGTCATGGCTCCATGCAAGCACATCCTCTAATTATTGAAAAACCTGTGTAGAGTCTCAATGTTAATCAGTCTCTCAGAGACTTCAGCTTTATGTAGTTAGTGCAGATTTATGGCATTTTTCTTTTCTTGTTATTAAAACTGATATTTCACAAGGAAGAAACTATCTCCAGACAACTGTTAAAATGCAAAGTTTCAGCCATAAAAGAGAACTGCAGAATTATTCTGAGACTATTCCACAGAGAACCCAAACAAGAAGGGTAAGAAACAAAACATCAAAGACACACGGAAAAATGGAAAAAGATGAGACTTTAAAATATTAACTAAAGATGCAACAGTTGGCCTATAGATTCAAGAGGTTATAGTGTAATTAATTAAGTGCTTGTTACAATTAGGGAAATAAACAGCGCATATGCTAATGCAACATGAATAATGCATAACTATAAAAAAGTAAAACAAATTGAGAGGTTTGCACAGTCCCATTACCAAAGTAATTTGCATTATTGTATCACTTAAAAAACAAATACAGAACTTCAAAAATCTATTGCAAGGCCAGAGTTTGCTTCCTTTTACGAGTGCTGCAATAATAGTATAATGTACAAATCCTGATTATTCCAATGAGATGATTTTATATTATATTTTGGTCCCTAATGCTAGAGCAACTTTGAAACATTATAGACAGTGGTCTTGAACAAATAATACGTTTAATCAATATTTCAGATTTCCTATCAACTGGGTCTGCAGATTTCTGGAAAATAAAGTGGGAAAAGTTGTGTGTCTCAAGATCTTTTCTCTTACTCTTGGATATTACATCAATCCCTACTTTCCAGAAGTACCTGGCACTTCATAAATAGATGAATCCTGGGAGAGTTCAGAGAAACGAAACCATAAAAATTGTGAACTTCTATGTCACTGACAGGATTTGAGAAGGGCTTGGGGGTGGGGAGGGCAATAGATGTGTTATCCACACCTCATTTGGTTGTCATCATTCTGAAAAATATGAAATAATAGATCTGATTTGTCTACAGGTTTTAATTCACTGGTGATGGCTCACTGTGCTCTTCAGTGGCCTAAATTAGCATCAAAATAATCTTTCTGGAAAGATGTGCATAAATACTACATAAAAACTGATCTTAGATTGTACTTATAACCCAAAAATGGCACATTTATTCTGTCTAGAAAAAGACTGCAAGATACCCAATTATCTATATGGGAACAGGAAGTTCAAAAGATGTAACTGGAATAAGCAAGTGGGAATGCCTGGATCAGAGCACAAGACTGGAATCAAAAAAGGAGATGCAAACTGACACCTGACATCAGCTCTTTATTCCATTTAAGATGCTAATACTTGAAAAGAAAATAAGGACTAAAATACCATGCCCATATGTGCAGGAAAGATGCAGAATCATTTGAAGTACAAAAAATTGTATGCAAAAGCAAGCAATGTGTTCAAGAATTCTCTTATCAGCATAGAAAGCTCTTAGATGTAAAGACATCTGGGACATTATTTTAGACTAACTTGCACCTGCAACCTAAACTATGGTCGTGTGATAACTTAAATCATGTTGTGCACTCAAAGCAAATCACAGCTGCAGATTTTACTGCCTGATTTACTCTGAAGGTGCCATCAGTTACAACAATGAAAATAGATTAAAGCATTTGAGTGTTTTATCTGTTGTAAAGATTATGGCCTAGTCCTACTCACTGCCAGAATAAATATTTCTCATTTCAAGATTGAACTTGAACAAACACCAGCTAATCCTGGGAGGGAAAACATGCAGTGGGATCGGTATTGTATTCCCAGAGCGACATTTGAAAAATGTATCCCCGTGTGAATTTGGCTGTTACCAGTGCAACAAATACTGCAGTAATTGTGGCAATAGCAAATAGAAATAACAGGGGCAGAGTGGCAAGCTGTGTGTGCCGCTGTGTTTGTGAGCCAGGCTGTGCTGGCTTTGGCTGCAGCAGGGTTCATATTCTTCCCAGTGGCTCGTATGGATCTGTACTTTGGGTTTGTGCTGAACACAGAGTTGGTAATGTGGAGATGTTTTCTTCTGCCATGCTGGCAAGGGGGTGTGGGAAGGTGGGAAGAGACACAGCCAGGACAGGTGACCCCAGCTGACCAAAGTGATATTCCAGACCCTGTGACATCATGCCCAATATATAAACTGGGGTGGGGCAGGGCGGGAATGAGGAAGGGGAGGATGTTGGAGTGATGATGTTTGTCTTGCCAAGTCACCTGGGATGGGTCCCTGCTCTCCGGGAGATGACTGAACCTGCCTATCCATGGAAAGCAGGAAATTCATTCCTTGTTTTGCTCTTTGCTTTTTGGGGATTTTGCTTTCCCTGTTGAACCGTCTTCATCCCAACCCATGAGTTTTCCAGCTTTTGCCTTTCCAGTTCTGTCCCCAGTCGTGCTGGTGGGGGAGTGAGCAAGGGGCTGCCTGGGGCTGGGCTGCTGGCTGGGGTTAAACAATGACACAGGCAAAAGCAGTGAGACCAATGACTACAAAGTACAAATTACAACTCAGATGTCTGTCAAAGTGTAAAACCACTCCATAATACTCGATGTTTTGCATTTGGCACTTTAGAAACACATACTCTTACTGGTGTGAAGTTCTGTTTTGCAGCATCAGCTACCACTTTCTGCCTTAGCAATAAGATCCACCTCCAGAAAAATCTGATGCCTTCCTCACCCCTTTATAATAACAACATGCTGAAATGTAACTGCATGCAGATTATATAAATATAGACAGGGAAATCTAGATTTTCACACTTGTTTCTCTATCTGCATAATTATATCTTTGCATTTTATTATTTACCTGTTTACCTTACAGCACATTAATTTTAAAACATGAATAACTGAGTTTTACTGGGTGAAATATGAAGTGCCATCTCTATAAAATACCGTATTCCACAGTAATTACTGCAAACTGCAGTATTGCTCTTATTACTTAGAATGTCTGAAATCATTACTGCAGAAATCCTGATGTATTATTTTTAAAGGAGGAGAAATGCTTGATTTGTGTAGGTACATATAATTTTCAATCCCCAAATTTTTTAACCTACAGGAAAATTAACAATAGTTAACCTATTTTACTTTCAAATGATACATACAATTATCAGGTATATTTATCCTCTGCTTCAACTTTTATGCAAACATTAAAAAGTACAGCACATCTATCTATTCAACTATACATTATTATCAATTACTGAAAATACAGCTGGCAGCTTCGAAGATAGAAACAGAAAGTAAATCTTTCTGAAGACTTGCTTCACTGCTTTTCTAACCTGCCAGTTATTGGCCTTATAATAATGAGAGATTATCTCACCTTTTAAAATAAGTGCAAGATTTTTTGATAAGAAACTGTTTAACTGAACAGAATCCTTTAAGACTGAGTGGCAGATTAAATTAGAGCTTCTTCACATACAAACGAAACAGACACTCTACAAAGACTTAAAAATTTTAAATCAAAATTGTTTCATTAAGTAATCAGTGACTGTATAAGAACAGGTGTGTGATTTTCATTTTGTTTAATTATTTAATGAATTTTCCTCCACTTTATTTTATAAACCATAATTTTATGTCACTGTCCTACCTTTGCCACTACTTTTACTAGACACTGTATGTGGTGTCATGATGTGTCTTCATGTATATAAATAAGAGATCTGAGATTAATGTTTCTTGATGAAATCTTTCCCGGGAAGAAAGATTTTCTTTCTGTATTTTCAAATTTTGCTTACCTTCCTCATGGCTGTGTCATAAGCTGTATGACCTGCTTTTCTGGGCATGCCTGCCAGCGTTTCTGTGTGTTGTGCTGCCCTGTTTGCCTACTCCCTATCTGTATGGATACAGAATTATGTTCCTCTTCAAAAGACACAGTAAAAATACAGAGAAAAATATAGTAAGATAAAGACAGCAAAAACAAAGGACTGCTCTCTTAGGAAAAAGGTCCATGTTGTTATGAGTTCTCAAAAAAAAAAGAAATTTAGCTGTAAATGAAGGAAAGAAACACCAATACTTGAAGGAAAACAAGGCCCGAGGAAGGAGAATCACCAGCTCTTCAGAAACAAGCCAGGCAGCTGCCTGTACCTCACACCATTTTTTTTTTTTTGTCAGCTCTTTATATTGTTAAAATCAAGGCAGGATCTCTACAATGTCTGTATTTCATACACTTCAGTCCCCACATTTCTCTGCTATGATACTTTAAGAACCTTCGCCAATTAATTTGCAGCTGAGAAAAGAAAGAAATGCTGACTCCTGGGGAGCTTGTCTTTGTAAAGTCTTTCCTGGATGGGCAGCAGGGATCCAGCAGGACAGGGAACTGCATGCTGAGCACAGAGGCCAAGAGGCAGTGCCTGAACTCTGCTCAGGTTGAAGAGGGCAAGGATTCACTATGAGACCTTGAGGAGAGTTCAGAGGCAAAGCTCACAGGGTGGACAAGAAGGCAGCTGGTAAAATTATGAAATTAGATGATTATAAGGTCACAATGTAGGTCCTTATAAACCTATATTATGCAAGATTCTTAACCCTGACTTTATTGAAATTGTTATGGCAGAGAAGAAACGTCTCTGGTTCGGCAGAGCAGAAACATCTTGGCTGAATCCTCCATACTGGGTTCTGGAGAGCAGAAATTCCTCTCAACAAATCCAACACTAAGGACAGATGGGTGCTGACATTACAGCATATCATCCAGGAAGAGTTAATGCTGAATTTCTTTATGGACATCAGTTTACAATCTTTCTTGCAGTAAACTCAAATTATTATCTTTATTATTGCCATAATCCATCTCCCAGCTGGGCCATGTTACTAAACTACATTTCAGTTCGGCTTGTTTCCATGTACTTAGCTCTTTAAATAACATTGTTCAAAGAAATTATCATTAATCACACTGTAAGAACATCTATCTGGCAACACTAAAGACAAAGCTGAAACTGATGTTGTTACAACACAAAGGTAATGTGTTGTTACAGAATCACAGAACCATAGAATGTTAAGGCTTGAAATGGACCTTAAAGATCACCTAGTTCCACCCCACTGCCATGGGCTGGCACATCTTCCACTAGACCAGGCTGCTCAAGGCCTTATCCAGCCTGGCCTTGAACACTTCCAGGGATGGGGCATCCACAGCTTCTCTGGGCAACCTGTGCCAGCATATCACTACCCTCACAGGAAACAATTCCTTCCTAAGATCTAACCTAAATTTCCTTAAATTTTCTAAATCTCCTACCACTGCAGTTCCTACCAAAGAGACCAGAGACCCTCTCTGGCTTCCCTGTAGCCCTGCTGGAGCCTGGAAAGTTGCTACAAGGTCTCCACACAATCTTCTCTTCTGCAGAGTGAACAGCCCAAATTTTCTCAGCCTGTCTTCCTAGGACAGGTGCTCCAGTCCTTTTATCAACACCATGTCCTTCCTCTGGACTTACTCCAACAGTTTCATGTCCTTCTTATGTTAGCAGTAACAGAACTGTGCTCAGTACTCCAGCTTATGAAGGTTTTGAATTCATGGTCAAGTCCCAAAAAGCCGCCCTTAGCATCATCCTCTCTGGAGCTGAGTGAGAGATTTAAAATCCTGAGCACCTGTAAATTTGTGGAAAATGATGGAAAGGATAGAGCAAGATAGACAATATGCTGAATTCTCTGCGTCTGAGGAAAACATGGTGCAAAAACGCTACACAGATGTCTACTACAATTACAGTAGTGTGAAGTTTGTCCATGGAAGAATGCCAAAAACATCTGTTTTCAATAAAAGTGCTCTCCCAAAGCCTCATTCATGAGAAGCTGACACAAACGTCTGTTTCACATTTAGGGGAGAATGTGACTCAACAGTCTGGGCCTTGCAGCCACCACAAGACAAAGGCATTTACGTCAAAGCCCACTGCAACTGCATGTAGATCCAAGTTCAGCTCTCAGCCTAGTGATAATGCTTTTTTCAGGATTTACAGCCTAAACTGTCATTTCCAGCTGCTGTCTTCTGCTTTGCTCTCCAAAAGATTTTACTTTGACCAGATAGGCAAGCAAAATAAGGGGAAGGCTAGACTGGACCAGTATTAACTTGAGTTACACTTGGACATCCCTGAGGATGAGGGACATGAGGCACACTGAGGGACAATAAATAACACCTTCATCTGTGAACACTTTGTTTTGAGGCAGATCCATAAATGATGAGTGAAGCCAGTGGCTTTTGCTGGGAAACTCCTGCTTCCCTGTTCTGGGCATCTTGCAGACAAGTAAAAATCTTCCTCTTCTTTGCGTGGTAGTGAAGAAAATCAAGCAAATGTTTCTGATTCCAGTAAAGTATCATTCCAACAGCAGCCCTTCACTGAATTCTCTGGCTTTATCAGTTCAGTTATTATTTTTGTATTATCTGGTAATTTAGATACAGTTATTGTAGATTCTTCAGCTTGTGTTAGATATTCTCTGTACTCCCCAGAGTTTTGTATCCTGTTTTATACTTCTTCTCTTGTTTTTCTCAGTTGTCACCTATTGTGCCTCAGTATTTTACTCTCGGGTACTTCAATTATATATGAATGTGATGTGCTTCACAGCAGCTACTTTCCATTTGCCATCTAAATATCTTTGTAGATGAATGTAGTAACCTACATTTAACTTCACAGGCAGTTGTGCAAATCTACTGCATTTCAGCTTTTGGGTTTCGGTGTGGTTATTTTGTCTGCTTGCTTTTATTTGATAATTGATTTACAGATCTATTTTTTTTTTATCCTCAGCTTTCCAAATCAAAACTAAAATGGGAAAACAGAAAAAAAGCAACTGGTTAGGAAAGTCACAGAGCCTGTTCCTAAACCTGAAGGGAAAGAGGCTAGCTTGGGATATTAGAGGGCTCATCTCTAAGGTTTAATCATATTGGCTCCCTTGGTGGTGCTCATTTACATAAGTCCAGCAATTTTTTTAAGAAAAGTTTTTTACAAGAAATGGTAGCTTGTCTGATTTCAATGTCTTAGCAGAAAAAGTAATTATTTGCAAAGCATCGGTAATACCTCACCAGACTGATTTTCAGAAGTGCTTTCATCCCACAATTAAGCAGAATCTGTTTTCCCTGTACTTCTATAAATAAGACACTTTGAAAACAGAGAGGCAAGATCCCTGCTCTAATATTGCCTACAGAGATAAAAGCAAGGTAAAGAAGGTGGCAGGCATATGAGCTGGCATTAACATTTATAGGAATATCCTTTGACTTATTTCCAGAAAATATCTGCTATCTCTGAGACACAAATATTTGTTTGATATTTTTGTAATTTTTTTATGTAAATATAAATATACTGAAGGAAAATCAAGTATACCTCACATCACGCTTCCCCAAGCTCTTTATACACTATCACAGGATAGTGAAATAGAATTTATCATCAAGTTCTTATAACTTTGAGGCTGGGCTCTAAGTCTTATTAATTACATGAAACAAGAATCAGTGCACTACATTATATAGACCATTTTTTAATTTTTATCAGGGTTTTTGTTGGTTTTTTTTTCCTCTCAGCTACTTGTCAGATGTCTTTGCCTCAGTCTAAAATACTGAAAAAATGTTCTGGATAGAAAACATGCTGAAGAAAAATTACCTGCCCATAAAGCTGATGGCTGACCACAAATGTTTTAAGGGTGTTCTCAGTTCTTAAAGTTACCTCAAAGAACAGATAATGATCCTCTTAAACTCATGGAAAGTAAGGAAATGGGGGTTTTTGTGGAAAACTGAATTTTAGAGTAATATAACTGTTTCTTAAGCAGTCATCTTGCTGCTTCAATCTAAACATTTACATAATATAATATACCAGGATTCAGAAAAACATAAAACAATAAGCATATATTCTTGCAGGAAAAAAAAACCCCACAGTGCTAGAAGAACAGAAAATAGCTGCATTGGACAAAAATAATTTAGAAGAGAAGCCTTCAATTTATAATACATCATATTTGTGTGGATTTTTGCTTTTCTGAATCCCATGAGCACCTAATATATCTTTTAGACTATTTTGAAATAATTTTAAAAGTAAATAATTTGGTAGGACTTTTAAAATCAATTGTTAACCCATGATTTGAGTGGCAGTCTGTCTAATCAGGAAAACAGCATGAACAAATGGTAAGTAAATAGAAATCAAAACACATCAAGAAATAAAGGTCTGGAAAAAAAAACCCCAGCAATGCACTAGGGAGCTCTCTGACTTCAAATCTGTGTAATTTCAGATTGAACTTAAGATGTGTTGTTATTGGTTAAACAATTTTTAATGAAATATAAAGACCTATGTGCTCTTAAATGGATAATTTATGTGCAATGTTATTGTCTCCCAAGGTTTAATTAAATGTTTGCCTTGTGGCTAATCAGCTACAATTAATAAATGAAGCCTATATTCATGTCACTGATAGGGAATGTTAAAATGGCCTCCACTGTAATTTCAGAATCACTTTTGTGTCTGGTTAATAACAACAATATAATGTATGAGGAACGTCCACAAAATAATTTGGTAGGGACACTAGAGTTCCAGTAGGATAATGGACAGGTTTACCACAATGCCTAATTTCAAGTTTGGAGGATAATTACTCTACCAAAAAAGTAGCAACATTTCTTAGCCTTATGGGTAGAAAAGAGTTTACAGAGTGGCACATCAACATCCAATAATCACCAGCCCTACTGAACCCAAAGGATTCAATCTCTGGCATGATACACCTAAGTGTTGCCTTCGACTATGGAAGAACAACACACTGTTTTCCTAGACATGGCCTTTCCATGCCTTTTCACTCCTGCTGCTTTAAATTACAAACCTCTGTAGGTAAGCCTTTAAAAGGTATGTGAGCCTCAGCTGGGTACTGTCCCATCTGAACACATCCTAGAAATCAAGGGCTAACAGAGAACAGGCCAAAGGCAATGCTGGCTGTCACTGACAGTGTTCCAGAAGTCATTCAGAAAGAGAATTTTAGATCTGCCGACCTCAAAAGACATCTGCTCTCCCTAATTTGTTATTTATCATTTACACTGCACTAGTGCACACAGGGTGCAGGGCTGGGCTCTACACAAAAAGGCATCTGTAAATAATTGCTGTTGCCTGTATCAGTGTTTCAGATGAGATCAATCAATGGGTGTGACCAGAACTAGAAAAGGATAATGAAACAAGAGTTTAATAGCAATTAAGAGCAAACAAACTTCAGGGACCAAATGCAAAACTTCAGAGTTTCAGTTTACTGGGGAAAAAAATAATTTGTCTGCCAGCTGAATATGAGCATCCCTTGCTGGCAGTCTTTCTTATTGTCTCAAATAATTTTTTTCACCAATTTAAGCATAATTTATCATACAAGGAACAGAACTGTACAGGATAAATTCTACTGCCATCACTTAAGTCATTCATTTTGATTGCCCCTCCTTTGATTTAGTTAGATTCCATTCAGCCACAAGCCATACCATGTACAGAATCATGAAATTCACTCAGAGGAGTCTGAAAGGCTGTAAATACTGCTGTCCTCCATTAGGATAAAGAAAGGCATAATTAATTGCTGCACAGTAAGGATGTTGGCTGCATATTTTGTCTGAGGAAATGAAAACTTATTTAAGAATAACTTATTTCTCTCGGGGTTGTAAAGACATCTCTATCTGTACATCACTGTTCTTTTGCCCAGGCTCCCATTTAGTACAGAATGAACACTATACAAATTCATGTATTAGAACTATTTAGCTCAGTTTTCCATGGAACAGCTTGTCCCAACATACAACAGAATAAACAGATAATCACACGCTGAATACTGAAAGAGTACATTTAGAGTTTTCTATATATGATTACAGTGGTTTTTTCTCTCAGTTACTAATATCAGTTCTACACATAAAACATTTTTTTAAATGCTCTATAGGATAAACAGTCATAACCTAATTCTGATTACAATTTCCCATTCAATCATGAAGGAGACCTTCAAATTCACTTGCCTGAGGCACTGAGAAGCTCCAGGTCTTTGACGCTCATGAAAGAAAGATAACAATCACTCTTCAGGGGAGAGAGATTTTATTATACATACCCCGTGGGGTTTTTTTTATCCTTTATCAAACTGCACCTTTGTGGGCCCTTAATTTCTTAATGGGTTGTTTATCCTTTCCCCCATAATTCATGATGATAAGCTAGATGTCACGGAGATATTGTTATGGTGATGAAAAAGTTGTACTGATGAGCTGAGTCAGTGATGTAGTTTGATTAACTTTTTATATAAATCTTTCTAGACAGCTTTCAAAAGAAGGCCAAACAAGTCAGTTGACGATGTTACAAATGTTTCAGTAGGTGAAAATCCATCTGATGCAGACCTAGGAAAATACCTGAAATAAGTTAACAGAACCAGGAGGAGATATTGATGGCATAAATTTCATTTTATCATAACATATAAAGGGCATGCAAGGGCACTTTTTTCTGTAATGCATGTAGAATATAAGGCTTACAATGGCATGATATAGACTTAGGAGCAGGACTTTTGCAAAGCTCTATTACTTGCAACTTCAACTTTCATGACTAAGTTTATTAGGTGCTCTTAGGCAAACACCAAAAAAATCTTTGTACACTGAGGGGCGCTCAGTGTTGTCCCTCTCCAGTTCCCTGGTTTTGTATTTTTAACTATTTGGCCTTTCCTCCTTTTTTTTTTTCCCTTCATACTTTTCAGTGTGACACTTTAGTTTTCACCAAGCCCCTCCTTCTTTCCTCCCTTCTAAAGCAAAGGGACACTTCAGGTTTGTGGCTTTTTTGTGCAGTGGACAGGTTGAGAAGTGATAGGAAAATCAGAACTACCAGGGATCAGAGATGGACAGGTAGGCAGGAATCAAAACACTTCTTTTTTAAATGAGCAGTATTCAAGTA
Source organism: Polioptila caerulea (assembly GCA_013397295.1). Lineage (NCBI taxonomy): Eukaryota > Metazoa > Chordata > Aves > Passeriformes > Certhiidae > Polioptila > Polioptila caerulea. Next base: position 409,958 of record VYXF01004471.1, on the reverse strand, counting down.
TTCAGTATCCAGATATGTCCTGGTAAGTTTTAGGCATTGCCACATGTAAGCACAGCAATTCCTTTTCCATGTAATCATTAAAGGTGTACAAATATATTTCCTAAGGGTACCAGCTACTCCTAATGATCAATACATTACACTTTTTGCCTCTCTAGGTTACATTTTTGAATTTGCCAATGCGTGAAATCATTTTTTTCCCAAACAAATTTATCCTTCACACAGTCTTTGCAAAGAGCATCTGCTGGAAAATATTGTCATTCCTTGGACATTATCATTGTTTACAGAATTGGGAGAAAACCTACTCTAATAATAGGGACAAAAAAGTGCCAGCTACTGAATTTTTTTTCCATGGACAGACATTCTTTTCTCTTCAGGACTTGCAGGCCAAACATTTCTAGGCAAATTAAATTGGTGCTAAACACAGCATTGTAATAAGAGTTGGCTTCATCCTTAACCACAGAAAGGCTACTGCCTCTTCATATTACTACAGAGATGTAGACTGCCTTTGATTCTCTGCTAAAGAGTGTTCTCTCTAACTTACATATTGTTTGGCATGCAGGATCCTTTGAACACATCTCCATAAAAAAAAAAAAAAAATTTTACTTTGCTTCCAAGTCAAATGAATTATATATGTTTAACACAGGAGATGTAGCCATGGCATAAATGTCTGCTTGTGAAGTACTTCAGATATCATTCCAGAATTAAGAGTAATTTTAAATCTACTAGTTTATCTTCTCAGTCTTTACAGGCTTTTTTTGTAAGTTTACATATAGGATACAAATAATTGTGTCACTGTTTAATCCAAAAAGCCAAATGATAATAATTCAACAGCTTTATTGAAGTCTCATTAAATTACATCAATAAGCAAAACCTGAAGCCTCATTAAGACAGCAAAGTCTGATTGCCAGGCTCTATTTTTCTGCCAAGATATATAGATTTTTTTTTAGAAGAAGTCCATGGTAAATGGAAATACCTTTCTTCTTTTATATTATTTGTTAACTGAGTTCACACTAATGTCTATTCCGTATTTTGCCTGATCAATATCACATTGGTAAACTATTATTATCCCCTTTATTCTTTTAAGGTATTAGAACAATACTAGCTTCATCCTCCTGAAATAAGTCTTAGTGTTTCAAGAGCTTCTGAATATGAACATTGATAGACATGTTCATTCCAAAAGCTTCATGGCAGTTTTCTTTCTCCCTCATCTTTGAATAGAAAACAACTCTTCAACACTAACAACACAATTACATCAGCTGCCATCCTCCCAAATGACAGAACAAGTTTGTACATCTTTAACATTTGAGGTTTGTCACTGATTAAGTTTTAAGCTCTCACCTTCAGGTCTTAATAGGGTCTTCATACTATTCAGATAATTTTCTGTATTCTATACTTACAAAACCCCTCCAATTTCCTCATTTTAACTCAGTTGACCATATGTCTATTTCTCTGATAACCTTTTAGTTGCCACAGCAATTTTCTACAATTCCTGCCTTTCAGTGTACATGAATGACACCACATTCTTTCTCCAGTTTTGCAGATGTTTGCCTTGTAAACCACCCTGGCTTTTCAGCAAACATATTCCTTAGTTGTTGCATTCTGGCTGAGTGGATATCTGCACTACCACCCTTCCAATTACTATTCTCCCACTTCAGATTAACTTTCTTCTCCAGACAGACTTACCTTGTAATAGTATTCACCTTCATAAAATTAGCACTTCCAAAGGATTAAGTATATATATTATTGGCTTGGACTTAATTCTGTTTGCACATATCAAATGTGATCAAATCATTATCAGTTATACCTAAGCTATGACTAATTTTTAGTTCTGTGATCAATTCCTTTTCATCTGACAAGATGAGGTCTAATATAGAATTCCTCTGTGTTGGATGCAACATTTTTTTTAGTTATAAAATTGACATTTTAAATATTTTGAAATTCCAAGTACATTTTAACACTGGCAGCATGAGACCTTCAGCACATGTCACTCAGCCTGAAATTCACTCAGATCAGCAGTGCTTTCCCTATGTGTTGTAGGTGGGTAAGGCATAGGTCATGCTGTTCTCTAGTGTGATTTGATATCAGCTAAGTACCCTGTCAGCTCTTGACTTATCCACTGGAACATTGACCCATAAACATTCAAGATCCTTTGTTTCCAATTGCCATCAACTCAGAAACAGGTAATGCCATTTTTAAGTGCTTTCTGTCCACTTGATCCTTCCAAAATAGATTATAGCAATTGATTCTGACATTCCTGTTTTCCGAACAGTTGTAGCAATAAAAACTAGGTCAAATCTGTGCTAAAAAAATGATCTCCTGCTGGTGTCAAGTTTCCAACACAAAAAGAGAAGTCACTGAAAAATCTCTGCTCTTTATGTTCTGTAACAACCCAACTGGATTTATCTTATAGTTTTCATTTGCACTTAGCAAAAGCTCATTGATTTCTTCTCAATATTTCCATTTCTGACCAGCCCCCAGACACATAAGCACGCCAGCCCCTTAAAACAGCTCCTTTGTGACAGTAAATTAAGCAGCCAGCTCTCATCAATAGAAAGTGAGGCTATTTTCCACAAAACAAATGCCTTCATGTTGTCACTTACTCAGAGATTCAGTCTAATGTTTTTTCTACTTGCTCTTTTTCCCCTTACTCAGAAGTCCTAAAGGATTTCAGGGAGGTTCAGAGGTCCTGGAAGGATGGAGGGCAACAAAGATGATTCAAGGACTGGAATATTGGTCTTAAAGTAAAGGCTGAGGGAGCTGGGCCTGTTTAGTCTTGAGACGACTGGGAGGGGACTCCATGAAGGTCTGTCAGTACCTGTGGGAGGGATGCCAGGAGGATGGACCCGGCTCTGCTGGTGGTGCTGGGCACTAGGACCAGAGGAACGGGCAGAAACTGATGCACAGGAAGTTCCACCTGAACATGAGGAAGAACTTTATTGTGCAGTGACCACACACTGAAACAGATTGACCAGAGAGATTGTGGCCTCCCTCACTGCGATATTCATGGACCATCTGGGCACAATCCAGTGCCGTGTGCTCTGGGACAACCCTGCCTAAGCAGGGATATTGGGCCACATGACCCGCTGTGTTCCCTTCCCACCTTAACCATTCTGTGGTTTTGTGAAAGAAGAAAGCCTGCTCCCTGCTCCATTTATCATCTGAGAGATCGCCCTCACTTCCTTAGGTGTCCAAACAATCCTGGCTCTTTGCTCGCCAGCTTCAGAAAGTCGCTCAGCTTTGAGGGGCGCTCCCGTTTGAGGCAGCTCGTTCGGAGCTCACCTGAGCTCCTGGAAAGCACACCAACACCTCGGGCCGCGCCGATTTCTCACAGCCCCGGCGTTTTCCAGGCTCTAACCTGGCGGCAGAGCCGCCCCGAGCCCGCCGGGCAGGGGCGGGATGGCCCCGGAGGGCTCCGGGAGCCCGGCCCTCAGCGCCGCCCGCCCTCAGCGCCGCCCGCCGCCGTCGCCATGGCGAGGCCGCGGCGTCCCGTGAAGGGCCGGGCCGGCGGAGAGCTCGGGCCGCGGCCGCGCCATGAGCCCAGGTCTGTGCCCGGGGAACTGCGGCTGGTGGGGGGTACACTTTATCCGTACCGGAGCCGAGGGTCACGGTGTGTAGCGGGACAGGGGAAGTGTCCCCAGGCGGTGCTTGGTGCCCGCCAGGAAGCCGTCGGAGGGCGGCTGTATTCCCAGAGCCGCCGGGACGGAGGGCATTGAGGATACGGGTCAGGCTGGGGCCGTGACCTCCTCCAGGTCACTTGGGACAAATAGCATCTATCACGCTGGCTGTAGGTTTCAAAAATTTATTGTTCGTTTTATTTTTTTAATCAGTTTACGCTATTACTTTCTGCGTAATAAAGCAGCATGCCAGTAAGCCTGTCCTGTCACATTCTGATGTCCCTTTATCTTACGAGGTGCCAAGTAGCAGCAGATATGCCCACAAAGACAGCCGTGTGTTGTATCCCTCCCTGGGAAATCCTCAGCCTCCCGTTAATACCTCAGGAAATGTGTAGGAAGAGCAAAGAGGCGGCCAGCAGGTTTCCCAAAAGGTGCCGGGAAAGGCTCCATTGCCATCAGCCGGTGTTTCACCTGCGGCTCCAGCGCACCTTGCAGCAATCCCAGTCCCTGGGGAGGGCCCCTCCCTTAGGGGATTAAGGGAAGCGCTTCTTTAGCAGCAAACTGCACCACCTCAGCTTTCGCTGGATTCCGGGGGTGTTTGAGTAAGTAAATGAGACGTGGCTTGGATTTTATAATAAAGGAGCGAGATGGAAAGTGGTCTTTAAATGGCCAGCAATGAAATCTGCGCGACTGAAATAGCATGGGCTTCAGAAGGATGTGTTGCTGATGCCTTCTGTGGTGGTAATTTACGTGTAAGAACCAGTTACCTTGGAAATGAGGGAAGTACACCCTCCATTTCACTCTGAAAGTAGTCTCCCACATCTAAAGTAAACGTTCAGTTGCCATTATTATAAAGCAGTTTGGGGTTTTTTTTCCTCTCCCAAGCTTTGAGTTTGAAATTGGAGCCAGGGTAGTATTTTAGTCCTTGTGAGGCAAAAACATACTTTGGGGTATGTCTGCACATGAGCCTTCTGTGGGACCTGTATGCCTGATAGCCTCTTTTCCCAAAGACTTGATTTCTGTGGCTTGGGAACGTGGAGCATGTGAGACAGCAAGGACTTGTCGTGTGCTCCAGCCAGGTGCTTTGTGGCAGTGCCCAAATTACAGCTCCCCATCAATTAATTTCCATGGCTGCAGTGGCTCTCTGGGGTCTCCTTTCAGCTGCTTCCCCCCCTTTTCTGCCCCATAGCTGCAGTCAGACCCCTCTGCCTTGCCAAATTCATCAGCCTCCACTAAGGCACAGCTGTGTTCATTTGCCCACTTAATACCTCACAACAAAGAAGCTTGTAGAAAGTTTTGCATCTTCTCTGGGTTTCAGTATTTTTGTTCCAAAGTTTAATTACTGTTTCACACTGAATAACATCTTCCTAAAAAGGAGATTTCCTTTCTATATAGTTTTTGTATACAAACCTGTCATTCTCTGTGAGAAGTGTAATCTTTTAGAGTGATGAATTACCCGTGTGTTTTCTGTTCTATTGATTTTTTATTTTCTAAGACACACTTCTATTAGATTTTGCTGTCTCTAATTGCAGACCAGTTTATCTATGAATAATATATTTTTTCTTTCTGCAAAAAATGTTATCATTAGTACAAAGCCCCAAAAGAATGACTTAGGAGAAATATCCTATCCTGACATCTTTTCAAACTATAATTCTCCTTATTATTCAGTTCTAAGTAACACAATTTTAAAAATTGCTTCACTATAACCACAGCAAAATACCACATCACTGAAATTGCTTTTGATCCCAGAAAGGCTAATATATAAAATATCTGCTAGTCTGATTCTGATCATTAAGTAACAAATTGATTCATATCTAATACTTATTTCCCAAAAAATAAATTTCCTTTCACTAAATGTAGCAAATAGTTAAATTCTTTCCCCTCCTCTTATTATATTCTGTTTTTCCATCCCTATTAAAAGTTTATGCCTTCAGGCCTACCAGCAGGGCATGCAATACCTACATTAAACCAAATTTAAAAGTAAGGGTGCTCCTGCTGCTAACGTCCTCAGATCACAGACATGCAAAATGAAGGAACTGGCAGCTGAAACTTTAATGGCAGGAAGTATAGACTGAATACTTGGGGAAAAAACACAGTAGCTCTATATGACAAAAAAGTCCTATTAGCATTTATGTACTTCAAAATGACAAGCCAGACGATTCTAAATAACTCTGGGGCTTTTGGCTTTTGTTTTAAGTAAAACCCTGTGTTGTAAGTATAGCATTACTTACATTTTTTTCCTTCAAAAGCTTGTTTCTATTACGATTATGTCGGATTTTGAGCATTAACACAGTGCCTGTCATTGCTTTGCACCCCGTATATTCCATCATTTGTCCACGTTGTGTATTAGCTTAAAATACTCTGAATACTTGGACCTAGATAGCTTGAGGAAGCACAGGGGATCCCATGCAGGTGTGGTTCCAGCATCAGCTGTCCCTGTGGACATCAGAAGCACCTCAGTGAAAGAGAGAAATCCACGGAACGTTAAATAATGACCATTCCTTTGTGTTATGTCCTGCTGAAGTAATGCTGCGATTTGTGTGGAACTGGAGCTGGGTTTTAATGCCCTGGAAATAACAGAGAGTGGGCTGGGAAGCAGCCCAAGAAGGCAAAGAAAGCGCGTTGCTGTGAAGGAGCTGTTTCAAGTAATGTTGGTTCTGTTTGTTTGTTTTAGTTAAAATGAATGTGTTGCCTCAAGCAGTCCTCCAAAGCCCAGGGGAACATCCCAAGTTCATAGAGCAGCCTCTTTGCCCCCCATTAGACTTTGCAAGGTAGGTACCTCTTCTCTTTCAAAGGGTCGTTTTTACCAGGAACAGCTTCCATCAGCTGTGCCGAGGTGACAAATTGCGTTTGCTCTTTCGCAATATTTAAGTCTACAAAAATCATAGGCAAGGAAATTCTCTCTTAGGAAAGTTCACCAATTAAAAGAGAAAAAAAAGAAAGTGTGCATTGGATTAAAATGGATTTCTCGTTAATACTGAGTGATTTAAAATTAAATAGGAGCCAACTTGCAGATAAAGTAGGCTCTTTTTATATACTTTATGAAATACCATGAGTCATTGTGGAAACACCAGAGAGATAAGGATAAAGCAGCTTGGAAAAGGCAAGTGACAACCCCTGGAAGAAAAGAAACGGTGAATTAGAAAATGCCATCCTCATCTCAATTCTGTAAAAAGAAACAATGTCCATTCCAAGTCAGAGTCTCTTTTCTTCACATTGATTAATTAATTTAGTTATTTTAATGTTTTTAATTCTCATTGCATATAGGAAGCCTTAATAATTTTCCTGAGTTGATGAAATTTCCTGGTGTATTTTTTCCTAAGTATCACCTGCCCATCTTTTCTGCATTATTGCTACATTAGCATCATTGATAATAACAGCCTGGGTGAGATCAGTATTTGTTATTTTTAGTAAGCTCAGCTCTTTGTGATGGATGACAGTGTTTGTAGTTGCATCAGTCAAATACAGATTATTACAGAACTTATGTAAACAGTAATTAGTTTGCATGCTTTTACTTCCCTTGCATTTTTTTTTCCTTGGCTGTAGTTTTCTTTAAGTTTGTGGGTGTTACCAATCAGAAGTCAGAAATTCATGCTTTGGCTATAAGGCAGGTGGCATTTTAAATTGTATATGATTCTAAGGACTTTCCCCGATTTTTTAAAAATTTATTTATTAAGATACCTTTGTAAAGACAATGGAAAGGCATCAGGCTTTCCTTAGTTTCATTTTGAGATGCTTTTTAACTGCAGTGTGGATTACATTGCAGCAAACTGATAGGAATTTGCCTGTTGTAGTTCACTGTTTCAGTTTGGGGGTCTTGACTTTTTCTCCCTTCTTCCAAAGATCTTCCTAAACTTGGATTGTCCTGGTGTGAAAATGTTGATATTGAATACATTTTGGTGTTGATTATAAGTGAATTTTCATGGCAATATCCACAAGGTGTCCACAAGATTTAGCCAGATCAGCAGCAACTCCTACAGATTGTGTTAAGTGCAGCCTCGAAGCACAAGTCTCTGCTGGTGCTGCTCAGCAGCAGCAAATTCTGGAACAAATTTAAAGGCACTATTTGTGAGGGAAGTTTTCACTGTTACATTGTTTTAAATACAGATATGTCAAAATATCTTTGCTTTGCCTAGCTATTTTGTTTTCATTTAAATGAACTTTGTGAAGTGTCTTTGGTATTCTCAGAGCAATAAGGAGTGTGACGCTTCTATTAGCTAACATTATGAAAACAGTTTACTCTCATCACTGTAATGAAAGACAGCAGTGTAATACAGACAGAGAAAGAGCAAGGTAATGGATTTATGTGGAACACTAATTTCTTTTATCTTTGAGTGATTAACCAGACAATATTTGTGCTCTTTCTCCGAAGGATGGAAATAAATTCACGTTACTTTTATAAAGGCAATATCCTCTACAGTTGGGACATCAGATTCTGTTCACATACACCTTATGGTCAGTAAGCACATGTTGTCCTTTCCAGGCATCTCATTTGTATCAGAGTGGAGATGCAAAGATATGGTGGCTGAAGTGAAAGGTTCAATGGTGCACAGTTCAAAATTTGAACTTAGATCCATGCATCCTGAAATTTGCTCTTTATTTTAATGACCTTTGGATCATCCCCTCGGTGGAGCACCTTTTGCACTATGCTGCTCAAACTGTGGAAAGCCAGGACCAGTATTAAAAGATTGTATTGCACCAAGGAAAACATTTTGAGTTGGATTTGGGAATTCTTTTCTTGACTTACCTTTGTTTTTCATTTTGAAGAAGCTAAACATGAAATAGATTGGACCACTCTGGTCCATATTGAGAATATAAAAATGTAACAGTTCTGATTTAGGAAACAGTTTAAATATGGATAGCTTAATTAATTATTAATGATTTAGCTAATACACAATTTCTTCTAGTTTAGACAGAAATATCAGATAACCAAATCTCTGAAAGCTAATACCACCTCTGTTTTCTTTCAGAAGTAAAGACTTGAACCAGCTACAGACCAAAAAATTAAAAAGATATTTGTATGTGCTTATAGAATGTCTGATATATTATTTTGTCAATATTTCAGTGTTTAGCTCTACTTGGCAACGATAATATATTATAAATGCTGCAGAAGTCTGTGTTAGCACCTTACAGTGTTTCTTTTAATTTTTTTTCATTTAAATTTAGGATTCATTTGATCAAAGACAAAGATGCCATAGATGATTATTTGGCGAAGAATATCAAAGGGGTGTCAAAAGAAGAAGCTGCTGCGTAAGTTGGCTTTTTCGAGGCATTTTAACATCCAGAAGTTTATTGTTTCCTTTGTTTCTAGTCATCACAGTAATTTAAATTTAAAGTTCCCCAGGCCCTACCCTTTTTAGTGGAACTTGGCATTTAAAAATTGAAGTTGATATTAAATAATGATGTTTCATTTCTCCTGATGTTAAATATATCAAAGCATTTATCTCCTTGGTTTTACTAATCTGTATATTTACCAATTAGATCCGATTTGTAACATTATTGCTAAGATTGTGTCAGTAATTATTATATTGTTCTATGTGCTGCCTTTTTATTTTCTTTCCCCTTCCCTTTTTTTGAGCCTTTGTGAAATATCTCCTTTGGGGTGGGAGCTTAGTGTACTGACATACACGTTCTTGTAATTTTGAATTACTATTTAGCCAAGCCCAAGTGCTGACTTCTGTGGTGAAGCATTTAATACCCCATTAGTTATTTAAAAACCCAGTGAATGAAAGAAATCTAGATAACTTTTGATTTCTTACAGCTGAGGTATTTACATTTAGAAGTTACAAGAGACTATGACTGACTTATTCTTCTGGAGTCTTTTAACAGATCTGGGGTTCAGCACCATCAAAATTAATGAAAGAATTCTAACAAACTGGATTGCTGGTTGCTTAAGTGAGCTGATTTATTTATTTCAATATTTAAATAATAAAAGGATGCATATACAAGGGCTCTAGGCACCCTAACAATGAATATTGCAAGATCACCCTTGCAGCATAAGAACATTTTCTCAGTCAGACAGGAATTCCACCAGCTAGTTTCTTGGAAAACATGCTTCTTTTCTCCTTCCTAGCCTAAGAATGTGCCGGCAAACTTTCCCTAAAAACTTCCATGTTGAACCCTAGAAAATTACTAGAAGTATCAGACCTGAGGGAGCAAGCAGTGAACTAAGCACCTTCCCTCACTGTCCCCCTGGTTCTATGCCCACTGTGGCACTGGCTGCTCTGCTCATTACACTCCAGCAGTTGTCACAGGCTGCATGGCCTTCCCAGGGAGCTGTCCTGTCCTCAGCCCCAGTGGATTTCCACAACCATGCCAGGGACACAAGTGTTTTCTCTGAGGTGCTCACACAGGAGGTCGCTGCTACTTTAGGAAGGCCTTGAGGCTTCGAAGTGCATTTTACAAACAAACAAAAAAACAATGCAAAAAATTGTCCTAGATGATGTTTTTATATCCAAACCCTGAGTCTAAATGTTGTGGAAAAGGGAACCAGCACGGACATCCACAATGAAGTAAGAATTTTATCATCTGCTCTGCAATACCTGCACAAAGTGGAGTTCCCTGACAGTTTTTGTAAGAGGCTGTTTTTCCAAAGTTATCAAAACCTCTTAGAAGATTGAACTGAAATACCATATATATTCTGATTTATTTCTATGGGTATTTTTTAAGTACCTACTTTAAAAGCTTACATTCATGTTCTGTGCATTTAATTCTTCTTGGAATTTTAGCTTTCTCTAGTAAATCAGCAGTTATGAAATGTATATATATATATGTATAATTTACTAATGCTCTTCCCTAACCTTGATAAAATCATTGAGAGCAAACAAAAGGTAACAAACTAACTACACAGTTACATTAGTACTATGCTAATCTAATTAGAAAAAACTAAATGCATCAAATGTAATCTAAAAGCAATTTATTAGGTAAGGCAATGCCATGTCTGTAGGTGATCTCACTGAAATCAGTGTAATGCTTGGTATGTCTCAGCAGGCAATGGGTGTTATTATTTTAAAAATATGAGAGATGCCTTGTAATGTGCTGTGTAGTTTGACAATATTGCTTCCATTCCAAAAGCAGATTATTACACTTCTTTATAAAAGGACTGCATTTCCTTCCTCTGACATATAATATCTGTACTTTTGTTTAGTATGGAGCTTGACTTAATATGCCAGTGATTATTTCATCAAGACAAATTCTTGTAGCCACACTCCTGGGTTAATATTAAATGCCATTTTTTTTAAGTGTGCGTTAGGCAAACAACAAATTTATTATCTTCTAAATAAAGGAGTGTATAGGTAGTATCACATTTATGGAAAAAAGCAATATTCTTTAAAATTATTCCCTAAAATTTTATCCTTCACAATATCCCTTAAAACTGAGTTGAACTATTGAAGGGAAAAGGTTGCAGGTGTTCTTGTATTGGAAAATATTGTCCTGTGTTCCAAACTTCAGCAAAAGAGAAGAATTTCATTAGGTGTGTTCATGATATAATCTCTTTTTCCTGTGGAAAAACAAGGAGATGTTTTCAATTTTTTTTTGTAATTACTTTTTTGCCCCATGTTGATACGTGAGATGGGGGAGAAAAAATAGTGCTTAAAAAAGATAGTACTTTAATTATATTAAAACAGGATATTGCTTTGTTTTTTCATTGATTTTGTTTTGCTTTCTTCTCAAAGACTTTAATGTGAAATAAGAAGTTAATGTGGTGCAAGGATCTGGACATGGAAAAAAAAGTAAAAGTTCATTAATGCAGAATGCGAGTTTTTTCTTGAAGCAGAATCAGGCTTTTGTATGAGGAGGTTGGCTGACTCCCGTGGCCTTCAGTGTGCTTTCCTTGATACTTTCTGTTCTTAGTCCTGACTCACCAAGTCATTAACAGCTCAAAGTCAGATTGCAGTCAAAATTAAAATTAGTTCATATGACTGAACTGAGAGTCAAGAAGTTCACGATGAGCTGTGAAGTGAAGCATTTTTTGTCAAGAGATTGATTCCAGGATTGGATCTTCAGATTAGTTTAGAGCCTCAAATGGGCCAGAATTTGATATTGTCGTTCTTGTTTCCTGATCTTTTTGTCAGGGCCAGGAAGATCAAATAACTGTTCTCTCCTCTTCATACAAATGAAAATTGTCAAAAGAGGACCACGTCATCAAAAAAGAGTTGAAGACTAGAAAGAGAAACTTTGAAATTTATTTGATGAGAGGAATAGCTTTGCTTAGCTGTAAAATAATTACATTAGTCATGTTACTGCGTGTATTTTAAATACTTTTTATTACATGATTTTAAATACTTTTTATTTGCATGATGGAGTTCTACTGTCCTCAAGACTCTGGTGGTCAAATTATTATACAGATGGTAAAGGCTCACCTGGGTATGCAGAAAATTGTATTTGTATTTGTGTTTTCTGTCTCATGAGGGATGGATCAGTGTGTTATGGAAAGCTTGCTTGATAAATCTGTGTCAGTAAAGACAGGCTCTGAGATGACTTTTTTCAGGCAGGAGAGAACATTCTCTTACAGGCATTCTGTCAGATGTTTTTGAGATACAATTGGGTGTTCTGCTTAGAATTCTCCAGTTGCTGGCCCACTTCAGGATTAGCTGAAACAGAAAAAGGCAAAGGCTTTAATTCTCAGGTGTGCTGTGTCCCCCAGAGTAGTTGTTGGCCATCTCTGCCAATACTGGGAAGGTGGATCATTAAATTACTTTTCAGGCTGTTAACTGCAAAATGGAAGATAAAATTTCTGCTCTAGCAGTGATGGGTGATGAATATAGTGAAGTACAGCTTCTGTGAGCTCCCTGCAAGAAGAGCAGAAGGGCTTTCACCCAGGTCTAACTGATCCAGGTTGATAACCCCAGCCGTATGATTAGTTGAGCCCCATCTTTCATTATCAGACAAGTGCTTTAGAATAAGGTGAATTGCACTTTTGAAGTGCCTGTTTCTCTCCATTGCTTACAGAGAGATTGTAGAGGGACGAGCTCAGAGGTAGACACATAATTTACCACTCAATCCCAAAGTGCAGAACTATGGAATTTTGAAAGCTGTAATAAGGATGGGGTAGAGGTCTTAGACTGAGGCAGCATTTTTACAGGAAGCTGTCATCTGCAGAACCGAAGTGACCCGGCACCCATTTTAAAACTTCTGTTGGTGCCATCTGATAAAAGACTTTTTCCATTCTTCAGTCAGAGACAAATTATTTACTATCCTCTCCACTTCCCTAGTTTCTGCTCTTTTTAGTGTCAGCATCAGCTAGGTAGAGTTAAGGAAAAAGGATGCGGGAAAATTTTTGAGTGATCAAGTGTCAGAGGAATTTGAGGAAAAAGTTATTTATTTCCTGTATCCATATATCTTCTACCAGTGATCTCTGAATACTCAGACCAATCTGTCCTCCAGAAGTAAAGAGGGAGAAATTTCCTCACCTGACTAGAGGCCAGGATGATCTGGAGAGTTCACTGAAAAATGGGATTTGTGGGCTGATGGAGAGAAGAAGAGTGTAGGAAGAGTGTTTTATTTTGTATTTTCATCATAGCCACGATGGACTAGCAAGCCCTACTGTTAGACTGGGCTTCTTCAGACATTCTCATCTGTTTATAAGTTGTTTAAATCATGAGAGTTTCAGTACTCAGTTTTTGATTTATTTGCTTCTCTGTTTGTCTGTGTTTTGGTCCTTTTCATTGATGGACCAGTGCTTTAAAGAAGCTGAACCCAAATAGCTGTTTGGGGATTTGATTAAACCCATAGTTGTAGTAGCTGTCTCCTCTACTACATAAAATTAGTAAGGTGACTTCTTAGGTTACTTAAAAAATACATGGGGATCTCTTTTTTGTTGATACCAAATTGCCATGTTTTCTTTTTTTACTACCTGAGGTCTTTACTGGGGCTTCCCAATTTGCTTAGTTTAGGCCTGGAGGCTTTGGGTTGTTGGGTGGATTTGACCATTTCTGTGTTACTAAGTGAGGCTCTCGAGGGACAGAAGAGGGGCCCTACCAAGAATAAGAATAAGAAAAAATATCTTGTTGGTATGGGATTGAGACAAGGCAAGAGGAGGTGCACCTGCTATCACTAGCAAGCTCACAAAAGGCAATTTGGGGTGCAGACCGATGATGTGTAGGTGCAGATTCTGCTTTTCCCTTGCATTTCAGCCCTTGATTGCACAGTGTTTGGTTCCAGTGATGCACTGCTGTGAGCTGCTTCCATTTCTTCTGTGCACAACGCTGTGGGGCCAGAGGGAGGGAGGTGAGCTCAAGGACATAGCAGCAAGCAGAAAGAAGTACACTCCTTTCGCTTTCATGTTCACTCCTAGCAAGACTTTGCTGTTCCTCCTTACAGGACAGAACCTGTAAGCACCTCATGGCCTTCTTTGTTCACATTACTCTGGTTGAAAACTGGTGGGATGTTGTGTCAACTCATTTGCATTTTATGAGAGTATTCCTTCACTTTTAGATACTAAAAACTATGGAAGAGAGTGAATCAGAACCAAAGAACTGTATCCTTTCATGGTAAAAGAAATTTTAAAGTAAGGCACTCTGTCCCAAACTCCCTGCTGGTTGTGGAAAGGGAGATGGCACAAGTCACTTAGTGAGCTAGATGATAAATTTTAAATTCCTTTCACAATATTATTTAAATATGTATTTTTTTCAGTCTGAATAATTCCTAACAATCTCGCCTGCCATGACCAGGATTCAATGTTTATTAAACAACTTTCAAAAAGAAATTTTAGAACTTGGAGGCACACATTCTTTTTGGTCAGATGAATGATCGGTGTGAATTTTGGGCCTGATAAGCATTTTATTTAGTGTAATTAGGCAGTGATCTGAAGAACAGAACTGTGTAGGAAGCGAATGGTTTGCCTTTCCTAAAGAAACTTCTCTGTGCATTTGTGTAATGTGAAAGATTTTTCTTGAAAAGGTTAAAAAAAGTTCTAATCAACTTCTGTACATTATGTAGAACTTCATTTTCTAAACTCTGCAAAAGAAAGTTTCATATTTAATGGGAAATCATGAATTATTCCATTTATTATCTACTTCCTCCTTTCAAAGACATGATCTGGATAAAAGGCGGGGTGAATAATTTCAAAAAATACAATACATTTTTAATGGGAAGGTGCAAACTACAGATTCTCATGACTATTAGCAAGTATAGAGGAAACAGAATTTTACTTGCAAAAACTCATCAAACTCTTGCAAAGATAAAATACATGACATACTTTAATAAAGAAGAACACAGCGAGCTGAAGTTTTTCTTTTTTTATGTAACTTGTTGTTTTTACTAAGTTTGGTCTTATGGTTTTTTAGTGCTTTCATTTCACAATAGTTCAACAATATTTACTACTGAAGATAATGTACAAGCAGTACACAACTGATTTCTATTTTTAAAACACTCCATAAAGGTGAAGCCTCTCTAACACACAAAAAGAGGCTGAGATAAAGATTTTCTAATCTGCCTTGGTACAGTCATGCCTTCCTAATAATTTTCACAGTGAATCCTGCATTGTGCAAAATCCTTGCTTTTCCTTTCTTCTCAATCTCTGTGTGGTCTGTTTGTCCATATCCTACTGAGGAAGTTCAGCTGGGGACTTGAATAAGACATCTCCTAAACAAAAGCAAAAGTACTGGGGGAATTGTTCATGTCAATACTGCAATAAATGCAGAGCCTTGTGTAGGGTTTTATGATATTTCGTAACAGCAGCTTGAGAGGATACAGAAAGTAAATAATTACATTTATCTGTCTTGCACACTGTAAAAGAAACTTGCAGAGAAATTTAACGACTGCTTTGACATCAGGCAAGTCAAATGGAAAGGATTCTAAACTTACATGTTTCTAGCTCTCAGTCCATCAGGTCAGCTCTGAAATAAGCAGGAAGTTGAGAAATTCTTCATTTTGATAAATAGCAGTCCATAAAATATGGTTGGAGTTACTTTTGGTTAAGGAACATTATTAATTTAGAAAGAAAAGCAGATTAATGAAAATAATGGGGTTTTTTCTGACTATGCTGGAAATAATCACAGGTGTGTGTACTTCTGTAAGGTGAACATTTTTGTAAGAGTAGAACTTTTATCTTTATTTTTAGTGTTTTCTTTGAATTTATGTTTAGGGACAGAATGTTTCAAAAGTTCATTGCTAAATTTGTATTTCCATTTTCTGGGTTAATGAGGATTTTTAATTATTACAGCACTTGCATTCATTCTAAAACACTTTTTCTGTGTCATCCTTTGATGTTTATAATTGATTAATTTTTCATTTTATGTATCTTTAAACAAAAGGAAGTGAGTTCAATGTATGTGTTCTTTGTGGGATCCTACTGACAGGGTGTGCATCCCCCTTTGACTGCATGATTTAGGTTAAAGTGTGGTTTGACAGCAATCCAGTGACTGAGGCAGCAGATGAAAAACACTGCATTGCTAAAGCTGGAAGTTCTTGTACCCAGATATATAGATTGTATCAATTACCTACATCTCTTTTTTTATATAAATGCTTTATTTTCATCCTTCTATTAATAGTTCTGGATTCATAGCTCTATAAAGCTTTTCTTCTTTAAAAAATCTGTATTGTTACAAGCCAATTCCAAGTGACATTTTTCCCTCCCACGAAGTGTACAAATCATCATGCTATATTTTTTTGTTTATAATTATAATAGAGAATCCTTTTTTTTTTTGAGGCTTGTGGGTTTTATTTCTTTTTTTTTTTTTTTTTTTTGTAATATTTCAAGTTTGTAATTTGGAATTAAAAAGCAGGCACCCCATCCCAATGTAATTTAACACTCAGCCTTAGTAGTAAAATATTCTGAAGTGTAAGCTGTCTATTACTGCTTAATAGCATTTACTGTACTGTCATATCTTTTTTTAATGAGATTACTATAGTCTACAATTTAACATATTACCATCCAGTAAATATTTCATTAAAAGAAAAGTATTTAAACGGACAGTCTTTAAAGTAGGATTAAAGAGGCTGTGCCCTGATGCAGTTGAATAGCTTTGTATCAGGAGCAGTTCGTGGTACTGAAATGTGCTGAGTGCCTGGGCCAGCCGAGGGCTTGACTTACCAAAATCCTCCTGTGGAGAAATTCTCCCAGCAAACTGGGAGAGCACAGGACGTGGATGCATTTTCAAGTTAGCTGGGTGCCCACCTTTGGTGGGCTGCAGCCCAGGAGTGTGGCACTGTAGACATCAGCAGTGTGAGTGCAGGGGTTGACACCACGGGAACCCGGGTGCTAAAGGCAAATCTTCACCTTCCGTGTTTGCCAAGAGGTTTCATGAGCACTTTCTGCATTCAACAATTCCCTGCACAAACTTTAACTCGTTTTGGGCATAGGTCACCAACGATGTTGCAAAACTGTTCTTGTTTTTTGGCTGTCCAGCTATAATTAAATAATAAATCCTCTTTAAATTCCCAGGCAGAGCAGCCTGAACTTATAAATTCTTGCAGCATATTTGGCTTTTTTGTGTTTTATGTACTATATTTGTTTTTACTTAATGCATATATTTTTCAAATTTTGGGGAGAAAATTTTGATATTCCCATGTTTATGATGTGTTTTGTGCACACAGGTTAAGCAAGAAGTAGTTAAGTATTCACATACTTTATGTAATTTTAATTTTTTGTAGATTTATAGACAGGAAATGGGGAGAGTAAAATAAATTTGTTTAAATAAACTTAAGCAAAATTGTATTTTTTTTCATAATTTTGTGATGCTTATCTAAGGCATTTATATCAGTCATTGGCTTGCCAACTGCAGAAGGAAATCCCAAAGGGATGAAACCTATTTGAATACAGTTTTTAAACATTATAATAATTGGTAGAGTAATTATTTTACACTGGAAGTACACTTTAATATTTTATATACTATCGTTGTTTAATCCATGCCATTTTGTTCTTTACAAAATGGGATTGCTACAGTACTATACAACTATTTGTATTTTAATCAGCATCTGGAATTACATGAAAGTGCTAATTAAGCCCTACAAATTATAAACATATGAAACCTAATATTAAATATATATATGTATTTATATATATATAAATCTGCCATCTGAAAATAGTCTTCTGGATTTATTTTGCATGTCTGTAATTGACTACATCAGACAGGAGGCACGGAGAATTACGCTCCTGATAAATGATTCTGTTGTGCTATACTGACTATTTTGATTATTTCTAACACCAGTTCCTGCCTCTTGGCCTCCTAATTTCCCTTTTCTGTCCTCTCTTTGAGCGTAAAGGGTAGAATGCAAATAGCCTTATTGTGGGGGATTTTAAGTTGAAGGGAATGTTGTGTGGTGCTGTGCTGATCTCCCAGCACTGCTTAAGGGTCTTGTAGAAGTGCAATACCATAATATAGGAAAGTCCTTGAGACTGGAACTGCAGTGTAATTTCATTAATCTCACTGAACATTTACTGTTTATTATTCTTGCACAGGTAAAGGCAGATTAGAATCAGGTTCGTGTGATTTCTCAGCGTGACTCCAGATTGTTTTGCAATAGCAATGATAATGCAAAAAGAAATCCATATGAGAAAATGACTGAAGTATCTATATCGTTTAGGAAAAAATTAAAATATCTGTAGCAATATCTGGGTACACTTAAATTAAGCACAGTGTTAACAGCAGCGTCTTTTCAAGCTCACAGATCCACATGCAGTAAGTGGCTCCTTCCATCCGTGGGGTATTTCACGGCACGAAATCATCACCTGTACCATGGTGCCACTAAAATGGCAACATTAACTTTTGGTTATTCATTCTATGGAGAAAACTCTTGTGGCACACAAGCCCCATCACGACACAGAGACTCTCGGGAGCTCACAGAATTTTTCAGCACTTTCTGGTGGACACTGCATCGCGGGAACTGGGAGCTCACTGCCCAGCCTGTGTAAATAAACATTTAGCAACACCACGGAGTGTCAGCAATGACAGAAATGAGGACACAGGCTGAGGATGGGGGACCCTTGGCATCAGCTGCCTCTGTGGTGGTGTGGCTCTCATCTGTTGAGTTGCATGGAGGAAAAAGCCCAAACCAATTCTGCTGTAAATTAAAACCAGATTAATTAGTCTATTTGTTTTAACCATAAATACATAGAGATGCTCCAAATTCCATCAAAAACTAGTTTGCTTTTTAAAAATCCATCCGAAACCTTTTTCTTTGGCATGATCTCATGATCACGCTCGGGGAGGGAGGACTTTGGCTTTGCAGTCACATCTCAGTGCGGTTTAAAATGAAACCCGGCTGACCTTACAGAGCTGTGTGCTCACTCTGGGCCGACACATTCCCTGGCTTGCAGGGCGGCCGGGCGAGCGCCTCGGTGGCCCCGTGCCCTTTGTTCTGCTCCAGGATCCGCGCATCCTGCCTGCAGTTTCCCACTTTTCCAGTAGATGCCCCCAGAGACCATTAAACCCCGGGAAAGGCTCCGCTCCCGGCAAAGCAAAGCGCAGGCACTCCTCTCGTTCCGCTCCTGGAAGCAACAGAAGTGTTCGAAGGAAACCTCAAGTCCACGCGAACGACTGCAGCAAAACAAACTGGCTTGTTTGACAATAAATCATAATTTATTGGGTAGCGGGGCTCGAAAGTGTTTGGCGTAAGGTTGCTTATTAATGTAGAAACATACNATCATAATTTATTGGGTAGCGGGGTTCGAAAGTGTTTAATGTAGAAACATATTACACCAATGCTGAGCGTGGGGTTTTATAAAATAAATCACGGAATTATAGAATAGCCTGAGCTGGAAGGAACCTTAGGTATCAGGTTTTGATATTGATATTAGAAATCAAGTAATCTTTAGTTATCTAAAATCTGAGTTGTTCTCAGATTTTACATGCTGCAGGACATCATAAAAAGCAGGATGGGAAGTGTTTTGAGGATTGAGGATTTGCTGTTTATTTCAAGGTATCATGAAAAGTTTACTGCTCTTGCCTACACCATGCCTCTGTTCAAAAGAAGTGTTTGATGGGGGAAAAAAGGGACCCTGGAATTTTCATCTGGAAAATGATAACTGTAACAATTTTAGATTTCATTGCAGAGTCAGGTTCTTTTAGGTGACACAAATACCATTGATCCCCATAATACCAATCATCTCTTGCCCAATTTTATTGTTTGTGTGTGAACAGTCACTTGTGGCTTATATATTAGAAAAACTTAAAGAAACAATTGTATTATTATTGTGCACTTTGTGCAACTGAGATGACTTTTATTTTTATGCTGCTAAATTTGAAGGGTTTTACTGTAGATGGCTTCATTGCTTGTGTGCTAAAATCAGTCGTTTTGCCTCAGAAAAAATGTGCTCTGCACAGTAGGGTTACCTCAGCATTATTTCAATTTCTCCATTAATTGGGATGGGATTTATTAAAATAACTTGACACTGGTTTTTAAAAATTACATGTTTTACTATGTGCTTTGTTTTCCTGTTTTGTACTGGTTCGCTAATAGCGCTTTCTTGTGGGGAAAATGGGCTTTGACTTCAAGATAAATACATTACAGAAAACAGCATGTTATATGGACACAGTTTTTCTGTTTGTATAAATACAGGTTCTGCGCTCAGTGAGTGTTAAAAATTACCTGAATGACATTTTGGGTAGTGACTGCTGAGATCTGTTAGCATTACTTCCTTGTTTACTTCCAATAGCTCTCCTGATCTAATGCACGCACACAAACATATATAGATCCCATTGTTTAAATAAACAGGCACGTGCCTGCTGTGCAAATTGTTATTCCAAAAATCTGAGTTATATTGCTGTAGGATTCAGTCCTAGGCCTTTGGAAGTTGGTAGGGATTTTTTGCCTATGCTCTTCAGGTTTGGTTTTTTTATTACATAGAATTTTTAACCAGGAAAGAAAAAGGTATTCCATATGAAAAAATAGAGAATACATTGCATGGTGTTAGCATAGTATCTTTATAGTATTTTGAAGCTATATACTGTACACTTGGTATATGTCAAATACAGCATACTCTAGCAAATTAAAATTCAAGTATTTAAACATGTTTTGCATATATTTTTATGAGGTAAATGTTGCAAATTTTTATGGTGCAGAATAGTTATATATTTTCCCTTATCTGTGTGAGCAATGTATTATTTTCAATCTCAAAAAACATCTATTTATACATTAAACACAAATTCAGTGCTGTCTGGTTTAAATAGTATCAGGATTATTTAATATTTTTATACTCTGTTCTGCAACTGAAATGTAAAAAAGACATGTGAAGGATTAATGTGCATCTGTGTAGTAAGAAATTTTATTTTAATTATGTCAGATATGAAATAATGCAGATTATTTGCTTCCTACATCTTACATTGCTGTCTATTTTATTGACATCCAGCTAAGAAGTTTTTCACATCACTTCTATCTTATCAACATTGTTAAAGAATTGCACTAGCTTTTTTTAAGGATCAAAGTTTTAGTCTCATTGGGCTATTATTTATTACACCTGAATTTATTACATACACTACAAATCTCATTTTTCAGAATTCCGTATTTATTTTAAAGCTGAGATAATTTGAATTTAAATGGATTTTTAATGTAAAAAGCCAGTCTTGAAAACATTTTGGAAACCTAATGGAATATACAAGATAAAGGTAAGACATCTGGGTCCTTGCCATTTTACTGGAGTAAAGGTTGGTTTTCCCAGACTGGACGACCATCCCTGCAAGCCTTTACATCTGTACCTTTGTGTTGCAGTCCCATTGGACTCATAGTTTTCTCCAGAATAGGACACAATGATTGTTTCATGCCATATAACAGAAATATTTTTATTATTTCCATAAATAATACCTCCAAAGGCGTATTTCCACTTGAGAATATTTAATTACACAACTTTTGGATGCATTTTGATACATCTTATCAGAGTTTATGAAGGCATTAATTTCAATAAAAATTCATCATGGCATCCTTTGACTGTAAAATTAGGGAGAAATTATCAAACTTTTGTATCACTAAACCAGCTGAAGTTACACGCTAAATGAAAGGAAAATAATATCTAATGATTATGTTTCTGGTGTAGCATTTGTTTGACATTTTAAAGCTAAGCCATCCTGTCCTACAGCATAACTATTTCATGTATATATATAACAACATATAACATATAGCAACATATATATAACCTATAATAACAATGTTCCATGTAACAACATATATGTTGTTTGAAATGTGCTTCAGTTTTCCCTGTGCGCTGTCTTAAAGCAAACTGAGGGTTCATTGTGTTTTCATGAACTAATGTAAACACGGGGGGGGTTCCTAGCAGTCAGGCTTTTTTACCAAATACCAGCTAAAGGATACCAGTGTCCTTTTTATCGTGTTCTCAATGTATATATTGGTATTTATTGATTATTGCCAGGTTTGCTTCCCTAGGGTATGGCATATGCAATCAGATTTTAGCAGGTCTCTTTTTGAGCGGGAGAAATAATACCCACTCCCTGCTGCTGAACTGCAGAGGTCTCTTCCTGAAAGCTGTTGCAGTTATCTGCTCTTATTTGGTAAGGTGGAGAACAGAATACAGGTTTAAAGGCTTAAAATCTCCCTTTCTTATTCCCAGTTACAGGAATTCATACAAGAAGAACATCTGCATAGACATGCTGCGCCGGGGTTATCACAAGTCCTTCTCTGAGCTCCTCACTCTGATCCAGAAGTGGAATGCCTTCAGGGAGGCTGCAGGGCCTGGGTCAGCCATATGGCATGAGAAGTCCCTGGAGGAGCAGCCTGATAAGCTGGATCAGCTTTCCCACTTCCTGACCGGGGCTGAGGCAGCCCAGCGAGCAGGTAAATGGGGGGATTGTGGGTAGCCGAGCAGCGGGAGCCGCAGCCGCCAGTGCCTGGGGGAAGCTTCCAAATTGTTTCATGTATGAATTTGAAACGCTACTGCATCTTAGCACATTGCAGCCTTAGTCAACTGAGCTGTATTTATAGAATAAATGATTAGGAACTGCAGATATCAGGAGAGGTTTTGTGAAGGAAGGGGGAAAAAAGGGAAAAACATGTAGAGCGCATTTTGATATCATCAGAAATGCTTGATGTATTTATAGCTTTGATAACATCTCAATTATTTTCTCATAGTTTCATTATTTATTGTTTTTCTTCCTCTATTGATTTAAATAGCTGGTTTTGTGTTAGAAAAATTTAATAGGTGAAATGCTGTTCCACACAGTAATAGTTTTATAAATCTGTTTTTATTAAATACCCTGTCTGCTAACTGTGTTTGGATTTGTGACTGACTTAAAAAGGATTGTGAACATGTCAAATAAAATACAGCACACAGATGTAACATGCCACCTGTGAATTACTAGATATTAGTGAAGACATAACTCCAAATTACTGTATTTTCTCTATTGCCTACTATTTACTAAGCACTCATATTTATCATTTTCCTTTACTATAAATAGTAACATAATTTACTTTATCTTTCTCCATTGGAATAATTGTAGGGGTGGAGGCAGGTAAAGCTCTAACTGCAATCCTATTTCATAGCTGAGTTGATTTCACTGTAGTTGTCTTGTTTCAAGTTGCATTTTGATCATTACAAATATGAAAAGCTTCAGTAAAGCTTGTGAGTTTGGAATCCAAGCTTTTTGACTGACATTTCGAAATGGGCAACTTAATTTCAAAAAAGGAACAGCAAAAGAAACGCTTTTGGCACTTCAAAAAAACCCCGTTAATTTTAAATGTTTATTTTGTTTGCCATGAAAGCCAAAAGCTGTGTTTCTTTATTTAATTCACTATAATTCTTGACAGGAAGTCCAGCCAACCATAATTGGACGGAATCTTCAGCTTTGCCCAGAGTATGACTAAAACCTAAATAGGCACCCTTGTATCTTGCAGAATAAGAGAGAAATCTGGGGCTTGGACTGGCCTGACAGAAGCGTTCTGCCAATATTGGATGGTCAAAAAGTACTAGGCATGGCTTATCTCGCTGGGCCTGCTCCCTGCAGCCACTTGAGAACAGTTTGCCTGCCTTCAGTGCATGGCATTTTTCATTGTTACAGGCTGATGTGTGACAACAGAGATGGCAAACGGGCTCCCGGAGAGGAAAGGCACTGCCAAATGTGCAGTTCCTGCCCTTCTCACACTGAACCCGGCATTTCTTGTGTGCTGGGCTCTCTGAGTCTTTCACCTCTCCCAGAGACAGGGTACCACCACCAGCTGCCTGATTGCACCTTGCCTCTAGGAAAGAATATCTCCCAACTTTGCCTGTTGATAAAATGGAAGAAGAAAAAAATAATGAGGATCTAAGAGCAGGCAAGCATTGTTGCTGAAGTGCTAGATCAGGGCATAGTTTGTTTTGATTTTTTTCACCAGTTCCAATGCAAAGCTTTGCACAAATGCCTTGTTTATAAAATGAGGTTTGAGTTGGCTGGCACACGAAGGTGTGGATGGTAATTCCTGTGGCAGGTCTGAGAGCTAGCAGTGCTGTGAAGATTCACATGAACTGTGCAGCTCATCAAGCACTAATTCAGTAGTTCTGCTAATCCGGTTACTCTCTGTTTCTAATCAAATTGCTTGGGGCTCTGGCTTATGATCTCCTGACAGCTCCAGTTGACACCATTTAAGAATCATTCAGCAGTTCACCTCTGCTGGAGCTTACCATGCTGTAGCAGCCACAACAGCAGCTGACCTGCATTTGCTCCTCAGCTGCCACCGTTCAAGCTTAAAAAGGTGAAAGCAGTATTTGGGTCAGTAAACGGGCATGGTCTCACTGCATGGTTGATGCTGCTGATTTTAGGTTGGCTGAAATTTTACCTGTCTCACGTAACAATTATGCTGAAAAAGACATAGCAGCTATAAATAATGACCATAAAAAATTCAAGACTTGTAAGTTTTTTTATGAATTGAAACTTCATGAAATGTTGGGGTTTGAACTTAGAGTGATATATACAAAACAAAGCACTTACTTTGTCAGCAAATAATTTTCTTGTTTGTTATTTAATTTTTCTCATCTGATATTTTTGGATCATGGGGTATCACTGTTTTAATTTTGAATATAACTTAGAACTTCTAATTTTGGAGTGTTATGGTACTTACCATAGTGTACAGAGTAAGCTATGTACACATTCGGTTTCCATATTTTTTGGTGGAATATTTTAATATTGTAATGGTTTTCACAGTTTATAGTTCTAGGACACTACAATGTTGGATGTAAATTATTTGCTTGAACTGCATCAGAGCCATCTGCCACAATGTGCAGGCTGATATCAAAGAGCAATCACTTTCTTTACTGCTGGGTTTGAAAATAGTAACATTTTGTTTACCAGCATTACACTGTTCAGACTGATTGCCTTTGCACACACCAATGAAGGTTCTCTCTGTTTTCATTTGTAATAGAATATTTTGGTTGAACTTCAAATCATGCTGGAGTTGTCTTTTTTTTTTTTTTTTAATTGCCTATTACCAGTATTTTACTGTGTGCAAAGAAAACAGCTTTTTTTTTCTGTCCAGTTTAAACTTATTTTTGTTGCATTTGAATATCTCCCATATTTAAAAAATAGAAAGGGAATTTTAACCCTAGCAGCTTCTCAGAAAAATGACTGATGGAGTTATTTTGCCCTGAGTTCAGCATTATTCTAAAATCAGTGGCAGAAATCTTGGCAATGCTTGACCATATTTTTATCTTGTCTTCTTTATGCAAGTTAAGTAAATGGTTCTGACTTCAAAATTGGGGGAGTTTTAATTATTCTTTGACGTTCATTTATCCTGGACTAACCTCTTATTTTACTAGTTCTGATTTCAGGAGCTTAGAAAAAAAAAAAAAAAAAGGAGTTTGAGCTGTTTAAATATGTATAGTTGTAGGGCTCTTTACAGAAGAATGCAGGATAAATGCCAGAGTAATGGATCTGCACAGCTCAGCATTTGATGTATACAGTGATTTCTTGGCACATACATGGGGTTCCTTCAAAAGGCAAGTTATATTTTGTATTTATTAGTATTCACAAGTATTCACTTGCTAGAGTGAGCTGGTTTGCTCCTAGACGTTTAAAGCAATGCAAAGCAAGTTCCAAACAATTAAAGGAAGAGATGTCCCGGCTGTTAGGTCTGCTTTGCCAGAGCAGAAAAGCAAAACCAGGGAAAATGCCACAGTTCAGTGGCTGCGTTGGGCACTCAGCAGTGTAGTGGCAGATCAGTGTGCCAAAGCCAGAGGATATCCTCGGGAATGAACATGCCTCCAAAAGGGCAAGACATTGCCTATTAGCTGATCAGTGGAGCAGCTGCTGGGAACCAGGAGTTAAAACCTGGGAGCTGCTGCCATTCTGAGATTGCAGCTGCTCCTGGTTCCTGACCCCTCAACCTCTGTGCTGTGCTGTGTGCTAAATGCTGAATCTGTGCATGTGCTGCAGGCTGCTGACCCTTGTTCTAGGTGTACCAGACACATGCAATTAGAAAGAAGTGACAGCTTGGCTTTCTTTCCTTCCCTTCAGTGTAGAGAAAAATGTTGACAGTATGAGTTATCACTAGTTTTTGTTGTAAAAGATGTCTTCTCATAAAGTATATGAAGAGAGTGTGAGTATTAGATGTGCTTGCACTGGAAAATCTTTGTTGAGTATACTCAAGGTTGAAAACAGAGTTTAGCATGTTACAGTAAAAGGCTTTTCTGCAAGATTTCACACTTAGGCCCTGGGCTTGTGCAAGAAACATTGCAATAGCCATGTTGCCCATGCTATTTTGAAGGAAAAAATACGGAAAGAGGTTATGTGTTAAAAGAAAAAAGTATTAAAAACCCTCTTTAATATTTGCTTGGATGAGGCATAATTTTGTTTGGTTTTGAGGGACTGGGCAAGGGAATGCTGTTTTATTTTTTAAGCAGGTTTGTCATTCCCTACTTAATATTTTATCACAGGAAAAAATGCAGCAGTTTCTGGAGACCAGTGGAGAATTTTATTATTTTTGTAGTTATCTTACAAAAAGTTGAAGTGGTTCTGTCTAGGAAAGAGGCCAAGCCATCTCAAAATGCAGCCACTTGTAGAACTACCAGACTGCAAGAGAAGCAGCATTTAAAAAAAATATTCTGTAGTATGTTTTCATTGCAATGGCTTGGCTTCCAGATTAGTATTCCAGATTACCAATTAATTGCCTCATATTATCATTAGCTGGTTTTATCCTTTACCCAGTAAAAATTATACCCTGGCCATTTCTGTAGCATTTTTTGTACAGATCATACATCCATTAAGCATTTTCCCTTTATGTGCCTGGCAATGTTGGGAGTGGAGTGCTCTATGTACACTCCAGGAAAACAGACTCTGCCTGAAACTTGGTGTCATCTTGCTCACAACTCATATTTTCACTTTCTTCATTTGTGGACTTATTGGGAAAAAAGTTTATCCATTTATGAGTAAATCATTCCTTTTCCTCTGGGAAAGGGAATGATTGAGGAATTCTCTACCTGTAGATCCTTTTTCTGAGCAAGCAAAAGGGACTGATTCTTTGCCTTGTATAGATCTAGGTGGAAATAACTGACTGTAGCACCATATTCGACTGCAGTTTATGCCTCTTCTTGAGCCAACAACTTCCATCCTGGATCTTTCTGCCTGTGAATTCTTCACAGCATCAGCTGTCTACTGATAATCACTGGTTTGGTCTCTCTGGCAGAAGAAAAATGAAACTTCCAGCATTAATAGTGTCTCATTCTGACATAAAAAATGTCTCCTAGTGACTTATTTGACATTAGGCCCCTCCTTTATCTGTCTTCAAGAGTGAAGGGTCAGTTATAATCCAGTCATACACACTTTAAACAGCTAACTGAAGAGGGGGATGAGTGTTAACATGCACTGAAAAGTTTCCATGTGGCCTTTGTCTGGCAGGAGCAAAGGACTGACTGGTGACTGATTTTTTGAGTGGAAAATCCTGAGTCATAAGTGGATGTTGAAAACTTTCTTTCTGATACCTGTATTTTAAAAATGAGTGCAAGTTCTTGTTAATTGAAAATGAAACAACTCTTATTCCTCAAGGGAAACACCAAGCCAGGGTTTCTCCATGCTGTTTTCTTCTGTTCTCTACAGACCATTCCTGCACTTCTTTTCCTTTCTTCCACTGCATGCTGTCATGAAGGAGACCATAGAGATGTGGCAGCAAGTTGTGCTTGAGTTGCACTAGCATGGCTTGCTGACCTTCTGTGTCATTTTAGCCCTGTTGGGGTTCTCATCCTCAAACTGCACCTCAGTGCCCCTTGCATTGCACTGCTTGGTAATTGTCTAGCTGAGCACAGCAAGCATGCAGACAGGGATTTGAGTGATCCTCTGTTCCGTGCACAGCCTTGCTTGCCAAGGGAGCAGTTCCTGGGAAGAGCCCAGGAACAAAGGTGGTGTTCCATGGGCTGAGCAGGGTCTATGGCTTGGGCACAAGGGAGGGAGATGCTCCTTGACAGCTGAGGTGCACTTAAAGAGATCCTGATACAGAGCAGGGAATGCCCCTGTGGGTTTAATATATGGGGTTCAATGTTTAACCTCAAGTTGAAGGGTTTTTTTTAAATCTCCATTTAACAGAAAGATCTCAGGGAGGTTTGCTAGGACAACTCTCCTTTTGTACACAAACACTCAGGGAGTTGTTTTTCATTTTTTTGATCAACACATACCTAAAGATGACTTGTCTACATGTATGTTATAATCAGTTGTAGAGAACTTACTCTACAAAATAAGAAAGTTCAAAGTTTAATATCTGAACTGCCTCTTGGAGGTTTTATAGAAGAGGGTATTTACCTATTCCTGTATTCCTCTCCTGGGGATGTAAAAGTTCACTTTCACTAAGCCTGACACTCTAGTTTTACCACTGTCAGAATAGCATCAATTAACTTCTTGATCAGTAACTCAGATTTGAATGCAGAAGAAGCATGACTTTTAAAAGTCTGGGGTTTGTTTTATGACCAACATCTCTGGTCAGCCCCTGTCCAAGACAGTGCCAGAGACATGGTTGTCTTTGTGCACTTCTCATTGTTATGCACCAGCAGGATCATCATCAGAGGGTCACATTAAAGTTCATTCAATCAAAGCCGTGGCAGTCGCTGGAGTCTGCCTCAGGTCACTTCCAGCCCTTGGGATTTGTAGGGCACTACCTGAAGTTATTTGTGTAATTTTATGTCACATGAGTGCCTTGATACTTTGTACTGATGATTTCAGAGGACCAAATCTGTATCCAGTGTGTCTGTATCCACTGATGATCTGATTATCTCTTCCCTCTCAGGGTTATTGCAACCATTTGTGTGCATCCTCTGGTATCTTTGAGTTCCTTTTCACTTAGCTGTGATCTGTATGTAATGTGTACTGTTATCTTTATGTTAGTGGTTATAATTAGGTCTCATATTTGCTGCTCACATGGTTGTGTGCTTGTAGTCGTGGGAAGCTCTGCCTCTACTTCTGAGATAATCTCTAAAAGCAATCCCTCGTGCTGCAAGTATTGTTCAAGTCAGGATGAGACAAATCTCAGCCAAGAAGTATCTGCTTTTCCTCCCTGAGGACAGGGATCCTAGGTAACTCCTGTCTGTATCCAAACTGATTCGTTTGGATGAATCCCAACTGGGTCTTGACTTTATCTCGGTGACTTGTCCTGGTTTTGGCTAGGATAGAATTCACTTTCTTCTTAGTAGCTGATACAGTGTGGTGTCTCAGATTTGGTGTAAGTTGATATGTGTGATAGATAACGATGTTGTACAGATGTATAAATGATCTGTGATATACAAATACAGGCATGTATGTATATATGTGTGTGTGTGCCCATGCACACAGGTACATAGAAGTATATTAAGCTAAACCCAGTTTTGTTATTTCCATTCCAGAATCATTTGAAGAGATTTTTGTGAGGCTATTGTACCAAAATAGTCTTAATTTCTAACGTATAAATATGTTTTATATGATGTACACTCCAGGATATTCTGAAAAAGAGGCACCCAAGAGGTGCTTTTTCAGTCTTGAGAAGCAACAAAAGGCAGGAAAACTCACAGCCATGAAGAATATTCAGATTAGGAATACATGAAGTCTGAATATTGATAGTTATGCCTCTCAAAGCTAAATTTTGAAACTTAAGCTGATGTTTTGGTTTAAAACCTTAGATGCAGATGATGAGGTGATAATCTAAATGTAATTTCTGAGCTATTTCATTTTTGGTGATTTTAAAGAAATTGTGACTCACTCATTTCTTGGAAGGGAAGTCGTCTCTTTTAAAATACTAGAAATAAGAATATATAAATACATATTGCTTCAAAATCATAATTTTATATATTTTAATGGGAATTATTAAAAAGGTAGAAATCTGAGGTTACAACTTCATGGAAGGGAAAATTCTGAGAAAATAAATAAGAAATAAAAAAAAATAACACAAGCAATTAAAAAAAGTATTGTTTATCATTAGAAGAGTAAATTTTTAAATCAAAAGATAAAGAAGACTTCAAGAATGGGGAGAAGGTTTCAGCTTTATTTCAAAAAACTTTAAGCAGGAAGAATTCAGACAATGTTCTTTGAAATGATGGAGAAAAAAGGAGAAACAAGTAGTAGATGAACATCTTGAAGACTGCAGACATGATTAGGTAGTTAACCTTTTTCTCAAAAGAATTAAGTCCTTACTGTGTTGTGCAACACACTGAAGAACTTTATCAAGATATTCTGAAGCCAGCAGTCATGACAACAGAGAGAATGAGAGCTTTACATTTCTTCAGTTAGATCATATGTAATTTGTAATTTTGAGACAGAACATACTAGAGATGAGGCTGACAAATCCCTCTTGTGTGGTTTAGTGATGAATTTAAAGTACTTGTTTGAGTAATTGCTGCTATGTGTTCCAAACAGTGCAAGGGACTTGCAGAGGTGGTGCAATTTGCAGTCATTAAACTCATCCTTTTGGAAGTTGGATTTCCCCCAATTCTTCTAGTAGATAACAGAACAGAATTTAACTGCATATTTTGATATGGTTATCACAGTTTTAAAACACTTGGCAAAGATCTGGACTTTGAGATCTTGCCCACACTGAAAAGATTTCATTTTTTCCCAGTTGGTTTCTGTGTGGTGCTCCATATCCAGAATTAAGGGGGTGTTCTCTTTTCTCCATTTCCTCTCTTTTTTGAGCGAATCTCACAAATTGCAAGACTCCCAAAAAGAGTCTTGCCAGATTGACCAACCAGTCTCTTACCTGCTACCAGACCTGCACTTTTTAACTCCTTCTTTACCCAAATATGTGGAAATTCCTTTTAGAACTGGCTGTTTGGCTCACATTCATTCAACAGCCACAAACACACTAAGTAGCCCACCAAAACTGCAATGGAATTTTAGCTAATTATTCAATTTCACATCTAGCATGAGTAGAGTTTGCACAGAAAAATAATTTATATTAGCCATGAAACATACAGGTTCATGCTCTACTTTATTATCTCATAGATTTTTCAACATCGTATAGGACACAGATCTTTCAAGTTCACTTTAGGGAGGAACAGTATGATAAGATTTGTCAGGAAAGCTTTGGATTTCTACTCCAAATTAGTAAAGTTTTTGAATAATTCAAGGCTGATATCTCGTGGATATTTTTTAAAGATGCTTTTCCAAGAGATATAGGCTATTCTTCTGTAACTTTAAATTGTGGATAATATATTTGTGGATAATTTTGTACTGCTACTTAGATTTAGGACTTGCAGGTTTTTTGTAAATTTTAGGGATGATATGTGTTCATTCAGCTGTCTGAGATGATAAAGAGTAGAATCCAAACTTTAGGCCATAGAGAAAATCTGTAACTTTGAGTCTCCCCTGCTTTCCATATTTTTCCTGAGAATAATTCCTTGGCGAAATGGGCTGGGGGGAGGGAGGGAGATCACAGGGAAATGGGTGCAATTTCAATTTGTCTTTCATTTCTAACAGTGCTAAGGTATTAAACATGGGAATACACATGAAAATTCAAGGCCTTTCTTGTAAGTCATACTTTGAACACTTAAAATCCTGTCAATCAATGGATTGTGTTTGCAGAGCTCTTTTTGGTTCTCAATCTCCACCAACACAGTTGCTACCTTAGAGGTCCAAGGTTTGGAGAGCTCTTAGGCCTTTTCAGGGCCCAGAGGCTCAGAAAACTGCTTCTCCAGTCTCACTCTGACTTCTCTTTTGACTAGCCAGTGTTTTATCCAGGTTCTGAATGTTTCATTGAACTGAATCTTGGTTTTGCACACAGAAATGAGAAATAAGTTTTCAATTGTGCTTAATTTCGAAGGTTATAATTTTCCTCCTATATTTCTCTGAGTGAACACATAGCATAAGTTGATGGCACTTGAATGGTGGAAATATAAATAGCTCTTAATTTTCATTATAATTATTGCTGTAATATGCAAAATTTCTGAACACTGATGATAATACAACGTTTTTATTGTGATTTTGTTTTTAAAGGGCACTATGAGAAGGTGTATGACAACCAGCTTAGCTTGGCCTGCTCTTTCAATGACCCTGAGGACAAATGGTTAAGTAACTACTTTTATGAGCAAAGCTATAACACTGCTCAATTAGTAGAAATTGATGGTGGGAAGAGAAAGGCACAAGCTCATGTGAACATGGGCCTCATCGAAGAGGAACAAGGTAAGGCACTGACATCTTAAAGCTGCTCTGGTTGGCATCTGTAGTTGCACTAACTGGGCTGGATTAGAAAACCTACACTGGACAGGTAGTTCTGTAATGTTGAATCCTGCTTCGAATTCCCACTCAGAGAAACAGCCTATATTTTTGTTCTTTTTAAAATGACTTTCTGTTTCTCTTGACCGCAAGTCAAGAGAACTTTGTTCGTATGTGACTGCCACATTGGGGTTTGCTTCAGACTTACACCTCCCCACAGACTCCATTTCTCCATCCCAATCCTTAAACTGTGAGTCCCTGAAATCAGGAGATATTAATAGAAATAACTAGAATCACAGAACAGCCCAGGAGATGTTAATAGAAATCAGGAGATGTTAATAGAAATAACTAGAATCACAGAACAGCCCAGGAGATGTTAATAGAAATCAGGAGATATTAATAGAAATAACTAGAATCACAGAACAGGCCAGGCTCTAAGGGACCTGGACAGATGATCTGATCCCACCTTTCATGGGAGAGGGAGCCTAAATGAGGTTATTTTAGCAGCCTGTCAATCGCATCTTTAAAACCTCCAGTGATGGGGACTCTGCCACATCCCCAGGGAGCCTGTTGCTGAGAACAGTTGTTCTCACTGTAAACATTACTGTTTTCTTATATCAAAGTGAACATTGCTTCTATATTTAAAAGCATATATTACCGTTCATAGCAGAGGGGGTTGTGTCTGGATAGCAACCTGAGTATAAAAAAGGTATTTTCCTCTGTTCACATAAAATCCTTTCGTGGTGTGGGAAGAGGAGCAATAAGTGAGCCTCAAGTAATTGAATAAAGCCTGTCTTCCAGTTCTAAGTGTGCTGTATGCCTAACTATTGCCAAAAATATGTGATTTGTGTAGCCTCTATGGTTTTGCTTCGAAATTTGACTGTGGGTTGAAACAATTGCAGCTGTGAACTCAACTTGTGGCTGGTTTCTCGCATGAAGTGACTTCTCTTAAGAAAAAAAACCAAAAAAGATTGACAGAAATTGAAATATTTTGTGGAAATAGTCTAATTCCATTAAAAGTCTGATGGAATGGGTGTGTTTTGCACAATGGCCCAATTTCCCAGGAAAAGCATGTACATAAAACAAAAATGTTTTTGCTTCTGCAGCCTTCTTTTTGTTTATTTTTAATTGAAAGGGTATTGTTCTGTTTTTTCCTATTGTTCTCTTACAGCTGACACATGACAACTTCTTTAATATATTTCCTCACACCTTTCTAGACTGATGGACATTCACACTGTTTTCCTGTGAACTGTTGCCTTGCCTTTCTTGCCTGCAACACCCAGAACTGGATTCAGTTTTAAAATCTGAGCACATATCAATAATCAATAAAATGGAAGGATTACTTCTCTTACACATGATATCATCCAGTTTCCCAGTTGATAAGATAGCAGTTGCTTAAAGCCCAGCCAGTCACAACCAAGTCATTTCCATTTTGAGTGAAAAATGCTTATCTATCTAGGTTATCTATGTCTTACTCAGTAGAATAAAATTAGTGATGAAATTGCTGGATTTTAATTTTTTTTGCAACATTTAGTTGGTGCTTTAGTTACTAAAAAAATAGAGTTTTTAGAAGGTGCAGACAAGCAAACATTCATATCTACTTGTAACTTCAAAGGCTTTTACTGAGTGTGACTCATTGCTGTTACCCAAACACTGCCTAAAAAAAAATTTAACCTTTTCTACTTTTATGATGTCTTAAGCAAAAGTTGTTGAATACTTAAATATCTTGAGGCCCATTACAAAAGCACATAAGTGAAGTTATGAAATAGCCTGAGATGATCAGAGGAGCAGAAATTTTATTTTCCTGCTGAAGAATATTAGAGACTTTTAGAAGAGAAGCTTCTTATTAACCTTAGTAAAGAAAGGTAAAGCAGATTGGATTTTCACTGCCCAGGATAAAGCTCCACTGGATCAGTGGGCTCTGTCTGTTGCAAGTATTTTCTTTCTAGAGAGAGAAGTAAAAAAATAAAGCAACTGAGAGAGTAAGCATAGGATTTGCTTTGAGGGACCACAGAGAAAAAAGACAACAGATGAATTCCATGCACTTTTTATTTCCAAGGGTGAAAAATTGATTCAAGAGCAAGTTCTGATTGGAGCAAAACTGGAAGAGGAGATGTTGGATTGACATTGTATAATATTGCATCAGTTTTAATGGTGTTTAAGTGAAATTTTAATTCTGCTATTTTATAATTTTTTTTTTATTCAGATATTTATAATTTGGCAATTAATTTGAGAGCCAAATTAGTCAGATTCCCACTTCTCTGGAGGTGTATCTACAGGAATAAATTTAAACATCTGGTCCCAATTCTTTTCTGTTCTCTCATCCAGTAGTGTATTTTTCATTACTTGGGAAAGGAAGCTGTCTATACATGCTTAGGACTGATTGCTTGGGAGTATAAAGTTAAACATGGACTTGTAAAGATTGCTGTTTGCCTTAGAAGAAAATCAATAAATTTGCTGGGTAATTTTTGTTTAATCAAATTTAAAGTTCTTTGACTTTCAGCCTGGTCCCTGTCCTAAAGGCTGGATATAACCTGATGTTCATTAATCTTCAAAGCTAAATATTTGAGGTGTCGCTGGTGTAGACTTCAGTCATGATATTTGGATGGAGGCCATTAGTAGCTGCCAGTAAGGGAAAGAAAACAGTAATAAGTGAGTAGCCTGCTACAGACACAAATGGAATGTTCTGCTTGGAGCAAACATGATTTTAATGGCATTTCTTCACAGAATGAGATTTTTAACCTCTTCCCTGAAATACTCTGCCTGTAAAATAAGGTCTGAAGCATTCATTGATTATTGTAGGAGTGTTCAGATTTTGATACTGTTCAATTAGCTGTGCTATCCCCCTAGTTTGTCTTTCCTTAGAGGGCTGAAAATAAGTCATTTTATTACTTCAGTGACTCATTATTTTACTTTAATTACTCATTTATTACTTTTTTCTTCATATAGTTCTTCAATATGCTGATGTCACTTTACAGACACTGAAAATGCCCTGACGTAACACATTTTTCTCACATTAAATCCAGAATTACTTGTTGTCCAAATAAGCACAGGCTTTGTGACAGAATCTCTCCTAAGAACCATGAGTTTAAAAAAAAACTTTTCTTCCTTTCTACTGTGCTTTCAATGCATTTTCAGAAGTAACATCAGTCATTATAAACGTTTGCAATGTTCTGCCTATCAGAGAGTAAGATTATTATCCTGGTTTATGATAGGTTGTAATAGTGTGCTTTCTGCTGAAGTTAATTGTGAACTTGAGGTTTACACTGTTGTATCTTGCAGAAGAAAGAGTCTGAGTGCACTGAAAAACACAATGTCTAGTATTGTTTTGTGTGGGTTCTTACATCATTGCAATATTTGAGTGCGCTCTGTTTTGTGCTAAGTTGTAGGGATTTCCTGCTTTTTCTGGGAAAGTCCCCAAGGTGTTAAAAGTCCTTTTCCTTGCCCAGGAGAAGAAAGACGTGGAATCTTCGGTCTTCAGATACTTTTATTATTGTTTATAATAACTTATCTAGAACATTGTTCTCTCTGTCCTGCCGAGGTCCCTCCAGCACGACAGTTCGAGGCTATTCCCCCCCGAGAGGTGGTGGTTTATCATTTATACTAAGAACTACGTATGCCTTATTTACAATTATTCTCCAATATCTATCATCTACGTTAGACAGTGTGTATTCTACTCAAACCAATCACAAGTGCTACCATCACAGCAGAATCATGGAGGAGATGAAGAAGAAGGAAGAAGCCTAAAAGCCGTGTGGCTCCTCCATCTTGGCTTCACCTACCCCCATGCACTAAAACCCAAAATCTACTTTTCCACCCTGTGACAATCTTATTATTATTCTATTTAAATTTGTGAGACTTGTATTTTTTCTTTTAAAGCTGGTAATTTCTCCCATGGACTAAAATCCAAACCACAGGTGTTTTGGGCTTGTTGCCAGGGCTTCTGAGCCCTCTGGGCCTTCTGCACAGGTCCCTGAGCCCCCAGAGCAGTCAAGGACAAGCTCTGAGTTCCCACACTAAGTGCTTACCACCTGTCATGCATGAAGTGATATACACCTTATATATATGCATCCCAAAGTTTAAGATAACTTATATCAATAAAAAGAGCAGTCTGGGGGGAAACAAAGAATTCATACTTGTAGGATCTCTTTGCTTCAAATATGTTCCAACAAAACTAGATAAATTTCTATATTATTCAAAAGCATAGCACAACCAGACCTCTGAAATTAGGGTACCTTTCAGTTGCAGTGCTTGGGAACAATTCTGGATACATTTAAATAACTGTTTGAGAAAGCATACAAGTATCAGAGTAGAGTCCAATGAATAGAACTTTCACAATTAATTACAAATATATGTCAGTGCCACACCAGAACCTGGATCTCCCCCGCTATGAGAGCTGTAAGATGTGTGGAAATGATGCCATTAGTCTCAAGGCAGTGGTGACTTTGACTTGGTCGTCAGATTTACATTCTGCTAGCACATAAGGATCAACAAAAGTGGAGGATTTATCTGAAATCTTTACAGGCTGAAAAGATTAAAGGCAGGCAGAACTGGTGAGAGAAAGGGAGCAAATGCAGTGCAAATAGCCATGCTGGGAATCTCAGAGCTGATTCCCACAACACACAGCTAATCCAGAAACCCAATTTTGTCCTTTTGTGTGTGTTTTTAGATTGTGAGACTACTTAGGAGACCTCGATAAGGAATTCCTTTAGTCCTTTCAAAAATAGCTTGGGCATTTAAAAAATCTGCCATATTCTGCATATTCTTTACATATATGTGTATATATATTTTTTTTAATATATCCCTTCATTATATAAATGTATATATATTTATATATATATAAATTAATGAAGCTTTATAAGTGTTCAGTCCTAGTCCAGCTCTGTCTTGATTGTAAGCAATGTTAAGGTCTGATTGCTTTTCAAACAGAGCAATCTTGTGCCAGAGTTGATCCCTTCTGATCGCTTTGCACCGACCCCAAAAATGTTAATAAATTGCACCTGATTTATTTGAAAAGATCTAATTGTTTTATCTGTGATCATGGATTAAATATGGTCTATTTTATGTGTTGGAGTTTAATAGAAACTTTTCTGGTTGAAAGACCTACTGAATGGGAGGGACTTATAAGTTTAATTAATTTGTTGGGGAAAAAAAACTACCACAGGACTCTTGCAGATTTTAACAATTTCAGTTGAGACTGAAGTGTAGAATTTTCCCTATCACTTTGCCATCCTGTTGAAATTCAGGTTTTCATCAAGGCATTGCAGAAATTGATGGAAAGATTTTGACTGTGTTTAAGGGGAGTTTCACAGAATGGCTGGATTGGAAGGAACCTCTGAAGATCACATAGTCCAATTGCCCTGCTAAAGCAGGTACACCTGAAATAGCTTGCACAGGATAGCTTTGAGTTATGGGGCTTAACTGTTAATTAGTGGAAATATTTGCTGAGCAATAACTTAGAGATGATTCGTGACATCTTATGGTTTTGGAACATAAAAAGTCTAGACTGTTTATTTTCTTGTTCTTAGTCAAGAAATTCTTGCTAAGAATCCATTCTTACTAAGAAATTGTTGATTTTGTATTTTGAATTGTTTATGGCAAGTGTTTTTTAATTGAAAACTGTAATGTATAAATAATTGAGAGAAACTCAGCATAAATTCATGAGTATCTATGCAGAGGAAATATGCACGTTTAAGCAGAATTTCCCCAATTGGTTTGCCTTCAGGCAGAAATAATTTATATTCAGATATAAAAAAGAGAATGTTAATATTGCAAAATGAAGTACTAAAAAGGTTTAAAAAGGCAAAAGTTAAAATTGCTTATGAAATTTCATATGCTTTTGTGTGTGCAAAATTTGCAACTTTATTTTAATTACATAAAAATATAGTTTCTTTTTCAGAGATTCCTAAGTATAGCTAGAATAAAATTCACCTGTGGGAGGGGTGTCCCACGTGCACCTTCTACATTAACAGAGCTTTATGTTGTTATCTGTGCTGCAAGTCTGCCAAGCCCACTTAAACAGCAAATCCTCCCTAGTATAGTATAGTGTAGAAACGTTCTGCTTTACAATCTGATTGCATAATTGCCAACAGCTGGTAAATAAAACAAACCAGGGGCACAGCATTTGTGAAGAGAGATTAATTTCGGCCTCGTTTCCTGTGGAGTGCAGAGCTGTTATGTATAACAAAGTTGCTGCATTTGAACCATCCAGCCTGTCTACTTTACTGTGTTGTGTTTCCACCATAAAGCACATGCCCAGTGGCTGGAATCTCCATTGTTGGAGCCACAAGCCCAGGTTAGACACTGGAAGAAGGCAAACTAAAATTGATCCCATCTCTTCATTCAGGAACAAAAGCAACTCAAATTATCAGCTAAAAGATAGGTTTTGTCTATCCTTTGGTCTATGTTGGAGATTCCTTTCTGTGAGCAACTTGTCTTGGTTTAAAATGATACCCAGTTACATTTGTGATTTTTGGTAAAACATCAAGCTCATCATTATCTTTCTTTTCGTAATGAGATTTGTCATTGTGGGGACCAAAAAGAGGAAAAGTATTTAAAGATATCAATTCCTATGTAAATTTTTAATAGGAAGCCTGTGTGCTAGTTAAAACATGACAGTGGCCTAAAGGAGAGTCACTATTCTAGAGATTCTTTTCAAACAGGCACCACAGGTTTGTTGTGCATTTATACAGTACCCTTTCCTCTCTGCTTCCACAGCAGATGAGGTTCAGTGTGTGCTGTGATAAACTAAAGCTAGATAAGAACATGCTGCTCCCTCACCAAGCAGAGTGCTGCTGTCTCAACACGTGCAGCAAGTTCTGCCTGTCTTTCTGTCTGTCTGGAGTTTGGATCAATGTCTATCCTCAAGATAATAATTTTCTAAAAAAAGTGGTGGGAACTTACTGTGCTGTTGACTTCTTACCAAACTTGGTTGAAACTCACTCCAAAAGTAGTTGAAGAAAAGGATGATCATATCGTTTGTTCCCTGTGGAAACGACCCTGAAAGTGTCTTTTTGTACTGTTCATTGTCTGGAGAGAACATGTATATTTATATAACAGAGCAAATCCAGTAGTGACCAAATACCAATGGTTCATCATGAAATTCCCCTCCTCTCACCCCAGGTTGTATATCCCAAACTACAAACTTCTCAGATTTATTCCTAGTCATGATTATTTTTTTTCCAAACAGCTTATACAGAAGAAGGCCTGTAGGAATAGTTTAGACCTAGGAACATATTCACTTGTTTCCAGATCTCTTGTCTTTGACCACACAAACCTGTTCCTAAATTTTAAGTTCATACACTTAAAAAGAGTCTCCACATCAGGGAACTTTAAAGACAGAAAGAAGCCTTCCATTAATGGGACATGAAATTTCTTCAGCATGCCCAGTTTGACCATTTAAGGTACTTCCAGTCATTGATTTTCACCATAGCAACTGAAGCTAATTCTCTTCTGTTATTCTGCACTTACTCTGTCTCACAAAGTGGTTGTATTGTTTTCTGATTGCTTAAGAATTGAATATATAAGTTGGCTGGGAAAAACTTGATTGTAGAGCATAATTTAAAAAATTTAAGCAGCAAATGGGTAGGAGTTACTTTTTGGATATTCTGCTTTTCTCTGTCAGTCAGTAGCAGTCAGAAGCAGCCATAAATCCTGCTAGATTCTTGGGAGGACAGGTTTATTAAATAATTGAGCTCATCCTCCTGCAAGTGCACAAAGTAGTTCCTCAGTAAACGACATCTTATTATTACAGGGTTTTTACTGGTATTGAACTAACAAGTACTGTCTTGAATTGATGTTATAGGAATTAGGAATGTTTTCAGTTCAAATTTGTACAGTCTTAAGAAAGTCTGAAAATAGCTTCTGAAACATACAACATGAAAGCAAAAGGGGCCTGTTAAGTTCATAAAAACAGTCTTCATAAAATCATATTTTATTCTTGTTTTTAAAAGGTTTTGGTGGATGAAGATATTTTAATAAGAGAACTCAAGGAGACCTCTGTAGTGCTCCTACATCTGAAAAGACATCCTGTGAAAATGTAATGCTTTCTACATTATTTTACTTCAATTTATTTAAATCAAGGTTTATGATTAAGCACAGTGAAGTAATAATATTCTTTACACTAAGAAAAAGTAAGTTTCCTTAGTCCTTTCATGGTCACTCCCACTTTCTTGGCCTAACTCTTCAAATGGAGAATCTTTTAGTTGTGCTGTAACACCTGGGGACAGGTCTGTGTTCTTGCTCTTCAAAAGATTCACACCAGTGCACGAGTAAGTGCTGATTCTAAACTGTCATTTACATTGTCATTAAAAGTTTTGACTTACAAAAAAAGATCCTAAATTAATTTCCATTCCTAGATGTTCAGTGATTGTAAAGTTCATTTTCAAGTCATAAAACTACTGTAAAAAGCTATGATTATTTACTTGAACTATGAAAGATGTATCAGGAATATTTTAGAAAAAACATCTGATGTGTGCTTGAATATAATATGTTGCACTCAGGTGGGCTGTTTATATAGGTACTTCTGTACAAATCATGTTCTAAATGTTTTTGGTATCAAATATTGCTCTGTTTGCTTTATGTGCATGTTCATAAGACTATGACATTTAATGAAGAGATCTTTTTAAAGTATTGATAGCCATGAGTAAATTATACTGTGTTTGATCTGTGTTAAAGATTCAAAGTCCAAGATATTTGAATAGAACTTAGAATAAAAATGTAATTAGGTTACATCCCCGAAGTCTGATATATCTTTAAACAAGACTGCAAATGAAACTTTATTAAAACTTCAAATGAATTATTTCTTTGCTTTTTTAAATTCTTTTTCCCTCTCTTCTCTTTCATGTCTATTACTGACATTGCTGCTTGTATTTTACCTGTCTTTTCCAGGGTATTTTAATTATTTACTGCTTAATGACTAGTACTGAGATGAAGCTGCCCTCTCACTCACAGGGTTTTTTTTTTTTTTTTCATTGCATCAAAGCTTTGAGAGCTCTTGGAATACTGTAGCTGGACTGGCAGTTGTCATCATAAACTTTCCTGGAGGCAGTGTTTCCTTTCAGTAATTGGTAAAGGAGGCTGTTTCCAGAGGTGCCTTTCCAGTGTCACTGGGAGCTGCCAGGGTTGCATGTCCTCTGCCATTACCAATAATCTGGAAAGCCATAGGTACAGCAAACATGAAGCTGTTAATAAAAATACATCTTACTCTTCAGAAAAATCATTCAGGTTGGCTGGGATCTTAGCAGGTCATTAATCCAACTGCACTTCTGAAGTAAATCATCAGCACCACAGAACTGCTCCCGTGCTGGAGCACACTGCATCTGCTAATAAATTTATTATTGGAAGCTATGAAAATGAAGGGGAACTGGGTGGAATCTGAATAAAATGTAAACACTGCCAAAAAGAAAAGTATTTAAACCAAGGCAAACATTTGACATGACTTGGCCAAAAAATGCAATTTAGTGAAGCTTACCTACTTCAGTGTCACTTTCTCTACTTAAAAGATAATGATCATATTAATCTTTGAGGTTAAATACTAATGTAACCTTTTTTCATTATTTCTGTTGAACTTAAAAAACTCTTAAGCCCTGAAAAACAGAATTGCAAAGTATGTGCCATTCATCCCTGAGTTTTCTGCTCCCTTTCTGCATTTAGATATCCACCCATAGACATTGAAATATTTGTGAAACCTGAAATGGGAGCATCCCACTGAGTGTGGGCCTGCTCTTATCCAGAGCCTGCAGCCTTGCAGTGTGAGCTTCCTGAATACATTTTGCATCTTGGGTAGCCTTTGCATATTGAAAGCACTTTGATGCTCTGCAAGCATGAAAGACTGCTGGAATATAACTGTGAAGGAAGAATTCCATTCTCACTAAAATGCATGTGTGATCATTCAGCTAATGTTCAACATATTTTGCAATGCTATCCTCCAGATTACAATATATATTGCTATATATTAAAAAGTGTTTATATATAATCAAACAGATCAGAAGGCGGCAAATCTGACAAATTCTGCTTTCATAGAATGAGTTAACCTAAAAAGATAAAGGAATTTTAATTGTAAACCAGAATTTTGCATACTGGTTCATTTGAATATGAATGCAAGACAGACAAGTTAGTAGAATTTTCATTTGGGACCTGTTTGGTTGACATTTTTTTTCCCCTTTGCTGGTCCACTGTACACCATTCCCAAAGCAGCTGTCATTTCAGCTGCCTGTGGGAAAACCCTCCTGTTTGCAGCTCAGGAGTGCTGGCAGCAGAATGGGAAGGGATTAGAGAGCAGCCAGAAAAGTCAGCATTATCCCCACCTTGTGAGGTGTCTCTGGGAGAACCCTTTAAGCCAGCCCATTTTAGAACAGGTTTGATATCCCAGTGTGCTGGTGGTGTGAGACAGCATCTGGGAGCTGTCCTGCTGTGGGCTCTGCAGTCTGCACTGCCCTCTAGGTTTGTTTAATTGTATTTTGAATGCTTGAGCTTAAATACAAGTAATATAGGTCCTCAGAGGACAAGGCTGCATATGCTCTAATGCTCACTGGATTACTACAGTTATGATTTTCTTTTCAGACAACACACACTTGTTTTAGTAATGTAAATAGAACTAATGTATCACTCTCTGAAGTGCAGTACCTAGAACTAGCCTGGCAGTCCTTCACCCAGAGAAGGGAAGATAAAATCCTGTCCTCTTGCACTGCAGTCAGTCCATCAATGCTACATCTCAGGTTGTGTGAAGCTCAACTTTCCTTTTCTCTCTTCCTTCCTCCTTTGTGTCCTCAAGTGCTCTACTTCTCAGGCATGACCTCAGCTGGCCTTAGGCAACTTGGACTCCAGGTAAGATCTACTGGTGTATTGTCAAGCTGGAGGAATGGTCAGAATACCCCATGATGAGCCAGCATGGTCACTGCGATATTCTTACAAACTGCCTACATAGTTTTGCTAAAGCTCGTGGTGGAATCTTTCTGAAAAAAAAAAAAAAAATAAAAATCAGCTTCTCTAAAGTAAGTTAGTATAAGGGTTTTATCCATTATCTTAAAAATATTCCCTTTGATTGTTGGCCGATGATTGGTTTTGTTTGAAATGGATGTTGGAGAGTTATGAAACTGCAGAATTTTATCTTAAGTCTCTTCCACAATTTTTTTCTTGTTTTTTCAGCTGGTGCATGAATTCAGGTTATTGCATGTGAGAACTGTCCCAGTGACTGCTTTACAGTTCATTTTATCTCAGGAGTCCAAGGATGTTCAACTGAATGAGAGGTGTTTGCTGAATGAGAACCTTGTTTTATGTTTCTTGTGAACACACCTCCGTTAAACACTTTTGCAACAGTCTCTGTGGCAGACTTTAGTATTTCAGCATGACTAGTGCTGTCATAATTGAACATAGAAACTGAGCATAATAGAAGGAGTTCTAGCAGTTAGGCTGAAATGTAAGCATATATCTTTTGAAAGATAATAGCATTTTTGGTTTTCACTGCCATTAACTGATGCTTCAACCAGATTTTGTCTTCTCACTGTGTGGTGAAATAACTGATGGCAAAAGATGCTCTAGATTAAAATATACTATAATATACTCAAAGTTTATTTTCCCTTTAAGTTGTTTTAATCTACAGTGGAGTATTTTCTGAAGCTCTCAACAAATGTTTGCAATTTAGAATTAAATGTGCTTCCTGCTTCTAGTGGTGCTGCTGGGGAAGGTTGCCTAACAGACCTGTCACTTTTCTTGTGCAGTTGTTTCTGTGGCATTATTTTCATTGGCAAATATACGAGCTGATAGAAAAGGAAATCATTAGGTGCTCTCAGTATTGCTGAGGCATGGAGCTGGAGCAGGTCAGTCACTGCATTTTGCAGATTGTGACATTTTAAATTACCTGTACACTACTGGAAGCAATCTGTGGACCTAATTAACATCTCACCTAATTAAAGTCAGGAGCGTATGTAGAGAATTCTAGATAGTTTTGCACTGCCTTTACTTATTAAATACCACATTATTCAAATCTGAGTCTCTAATTTCAGTATTGAAAACTTCAGGTTTGTGTGCTGTTTTCTTAAGTGGGAGTAACTTTTATTTTTCCTCCTTCAAGTAATCAATGCACTGCTGAATGAGTTCATTTTAATGCACTCAATCATGCCTCTAATGTTTGTAGCTTACGGGCGCAAGCATCAGTAATGCAGGAATGTTATATGGCTTTAGTTTGGGCCATTTCATAAAATATTCATGGAATCAAAAATGTGCATCAAAATAGCGGCTGGGAGAATT
Source organism: Polioptila caerulea (assembly GCA_013397295.1). NCBI lineage: Eukaryota > Metazoa > Chordata > Aves > Passeriformes > Certhiidae > Polioptila > Polioptila caerulea. Next base: position 365,572 of record VYXF01004471.1, on the reverse strand, counting down.
ACATTTATGTGCCTGCTTTTATGGCAGCTTCACATTTAAACCCATTTGTGTTAATATCTAGTCAATCTTTCTACTTAAAAAAAAAAAAAGGCAAAATAGTAGTCTCCATATATACCCCTTTTGGTTTGGTATCTATTTTGATATAACAAATCTGTGCTTTTGGATTGGGTTTTAAAAAGGAGAATTATAAATGAACTTTTAGATGATCGAAAATTTATCTTTTTACAAAATTACATTGAATTATTTTGCTTGAATGAATAGATTTATTTTTTTTACTTCAATGCAACTCAGTGAAAACTGTAGCACAAATCTGTGTCAAAGTGTCTTCTATTCATGTATAATTGTTTAAAACTGATTTTCTACTCCCAAAATTACATTGTGACAATGTTAGCCTCCCATATTTAAGATTAAGCTATTGCTGATGGGATTTCCTTTGTTATGCCCTGAGTTATATTAAACTATAAAAAATTTTAAAAGTGTAAAATTTTAGTAGTAGTTGTACATATGTTGTAAGAGTTAGCTTTCTGGTTTTTGATTCCTTTTATGAGAAGAGAGATATCAACGATTGTCCAACTTCATTTGGTGTCCACTGAGATAAATTCTGCATGGCAGTGTGAGAATAAATATGCAATTGCTATTAATGTTGCCAGCTGAAAATAGCTTTACTGTTTTGTGTAACATTCTGCAAATAGATTTTTCAAAGATGGATTTCCTAGAAGCACCTTCTTGGTTTTCTCTTTGAATTCCTAGACATATAAAAATACATTTCTGCAAACTGTTTCAAGTGATTTTCTTACTCTGTTGTTTTTCCTCCCATTTTGCTTTTCTCAGTCTTTGGTTTTTTTCAGTTCATAATAAAAGTAATTTTAAACTCCACCTTGTCACTGGCTAAGTGAGATAAAAATGCTCTTATTCTCAGAAATGTTCTGCAATTGGCTAATTGCTTTCTTTTAATGTTCTTCAAGATTTTCAGATGGCCTTCTATGCATGTCTGCAGCCAACACTTGCAGCAGTTCAGTGTTTAAAAATTAGAATGCACTGGCCTGACCAGTTCCAGCTGAACTGACTCATGACAGAGACCAAACTCATCAGCCCTCTAAAAAGATTATTTTCTGACAACATTTGAGTTTCACAGAAGCATTATGGATTAAATAAATAGGTTGATGTGTCATTTGCCAATGGCTACAAGGGATTTCAGTTTATTTTGATGGAAGAATGAATTCCAAAGTCTAAAACATTTTACCTTCCATGAATTTGAGAAGTCTCCAAATAGCTCATTTTATTTGAAAGGGTCTTCAGTAAGCAAATTCCCAGCCACGTAAGTGCTTTCATGTCAGGAATTCCATCTCTTCCTTGTTTAGGAAACTAGCAGGTATTTTTGCTTTCTGTACATTCCTTTTTTTTTTTTTTAGTATTTCTGTGAGGAGAAACTTTCAATCATTTGTCACATACCCAAAATTAACTTCTTCAATGTTCTAAATCTGCCTTTAGCAAGTTGAATAACTGGAATTCTGTTGACTTCTGTGTTGGCTGTGCCCTACGAAGTTAGCTGAACTGGATAGACAAATTGGAAGTCTCTTAGAATGGACAAGGGTTTTCTTTCGGCTTTAGACAATCTACATCTCTATTTTCTGTTGCATCTACTGTCAGGGAGTCCGTAAACAGCTTGTATTGGTTTTGATAATTGCCCTTTGCCTTTTTATTGTGCAGTCTGTTGTCAAGCATGTGATATTTTAGAAAGAATGTATAGAATTTTTCCTGTTTTCCCAGTGTTTTGGGCCATCTCTCCAATACCTGTCCCTAGCTAGAACAGAACTGAATAAAGCTTGCTGTCTCTCCTTTCACCTGGCACTGCACTCTTCAGCACCTGTTGTCTCCTCTGGGCTTCTTACACAAATTTTAGGCTGTGTAGCCATAAAATTATTTGTCTGTGACACTCATTTAATTCATTGCGTCTTTGAAAGAGGAGTTTCTCGTTGTCAGTTTTAGTTGAACTCATTTTAATCATCAGAGAAACTTAATACGAAAATAAATTTAATTCTAATAAAGATGAGTTATGTTTTATATTGCGAAGTTGAAAGCATGGTTATAAAGGGGTAACGTATGCAAAAGGCAAATCTAAATTGAATTAATAAGAGAAATCTGTCATAGCTGTTCTGCTGCCTCTAGGTTGGCTGGAGGCCTGGGGAGATAACCTCATTTTCTCTAGGAATGCTTAAAGAAGATCCTTCTCCAAGATTTCTCCCTTCCTTTCCTACGACTGGGAAACAACTTCTCTGCTTCCTGGTTCTTTTTGCAGTTTGAATTCAGCACTGTAGAAAAAGACTGCAAACCAGCAATAGTTCCTTGTAAATCACATCTCAGAAGAGGTGTAAACTACAAACATCTAAATGAACCTATTTTATGGTCTGTTTCAGCTGTTAATAGAAATACTGTTGGTATATTGATGAGCTATGGGACTAGATTCCTCCATTACACACATCACACACACACAAACTTATGGTCACATTCACAGTTCTCCTTGCTACAGAACATTCTTTGCTAAACAAGATATTGTGACCACAATGCTTTCTTTAAAATTATTTTTAATGTAAATATTCTTATTTTCTTATTCCTGCTTCCCAGCAATACCCATTATGTATGAGAAAAAGCTTTTCTGCTCTTTCTAAGAGCCTTGAATTTTCATTGTCCAGCAGGTATTGAAATCTCCTAGATTGAATTTTATGCACAGAGATAAGTCCAGCTGAAGGTAGAGGAAAAACTACTTGAATGTGAAAATGAATTGAATTCTATCTTCAAACTTGCCTTTGCCTTAAAGATGTTTGAGTAACTTACATTTGAAGACCTTGGAGTATATTACTTCAGGCTCAATAATTATTCTATCAGTGGTTAATGCTCTTGCAGTAAGTTTACTAGATAAACTCACCAGAGTTGGCCTTGCAATAACTGTTGAATAAATTACTTTGCATGATAATTCTTTTTTTCATTGTTTGATTAATTTGTTTGAATGAATATTTTTACTTTTTCCCCACAGTTTTGATACCTCTATCCTCCACACTTCAAATCGTTCAGCACAGATTTTCATTATGGAAAAAGAAACTTGAGGAATGGTTTCAATTTTGATTATTTATGCGCAGATGTGATTTTGATGTATGAGAACCACAAAGCCTTTATGAATCTAGAGTAAATTCATTTTCTAGAAGATCCTGACTTTGCATCTGTGGAATAACACCCCTTCAACATTGGGAACCTACACAAGGAAGCTAATTAAAAATGTGATAAATTTAAACTAGAGCATTACAGGGTACTGTGAAATTTGACCATATTTTGCAGCGATCTGTGAGTTATGTACTGAAGAGTCTTGAAAAATCTGTGGAATGTTTGGCTGCAACTTACTTTTAACGATAAAATTATTACAGACTACAACTGTTAACAATTTTTGTTGATTGAGCTGATTTTAATAATGAATGCCATTTTTCAGGTCATGTCACGAAAGCTGCTGAGCATTTTGAAGCATTTTATCAGATAACAGAGGGCACACCATGGAAGGATGAGACAGGCCGCACTTACACTTCACTGGCATGTCAGCATCTCTGGAGAATTTATACATTGCTGGCAGACAAAATGCTGGAAAATAAACAACACCAAGAGGCCATCAAAACGCTAATAAAAGCTTTAAAGATGGCAAAAGAAGGTAGGTGGAAAATAACACTTCCCCATTCCTTTGTTAAATGATTTTCCCAAGAGAAAAGTAGAAAGTGTCAAGGGTTTGGCTGGGTGATTATTTCCTATGAAACTCAAAGACAAATGCTATCAATACACCTGCAGCTCTCACTAAAGCAGAAATGCCTTCTTGCTGACAACAAAGAAACTTTTAGGTTCCTCAAAGTTTTATCTCCAAAAAATACCTGTCAGCCTTGTGGGAACAATTTTATATAAAACTGTGCACCCATAATCAGAAAGTGAGGTCACTGATGGAAGCTGAGGTCACTGATTTTGATTGGCTAATTACTGTTGTTTTGGCAGTTTTTGGCTGATATGACCTGCTGGAAAAATTACCTTTTCACTCTACATAGTAATACTTGAAAAAAAAAAGGTTTTTCTCAAAAAACAAACAAAATTTTCTACCTTAATATACATAAACACTTTTAAACCTGTAGTAAAAAATTACAGAATCTCAGAACGGCAGAGGTAGGAGGAGAAACCTCTGGAAATCATAAAGTTGTCCTGAGCAGGCTGCTCAGGACTACATCCAGTCAGCTTTTAGTATCTCCAGAGGTGGAGCCTCCATAAGCACTCTGGAAAAGATTTACCACTGTTCAAACACTCTCACAACAAAGAAGGTGGTTGTTTAAATATGTAATGCATTACATTTTTGTTTAAATACATACATTAATTCAGTATTTATCAGCAGATCTATTGGGTTTTTTAAATCTAATAATGCATGCTGAACATTTAATCTGTGACTCAGTCTTTGACTGGTAGTTGGAATAGATAAACTGTCAAAAATGGCAAAAAATGAAATGCGTTTCCAAATTTTAAAATAAGTTCTGCAACAAATAGCATTATGACTGTATAGGTAATAAAACAAGCTTGTAGTGTTTTCTACAGCTATTGTCTGTAATATATGCTTAAATTACAGCTACAGTTAAAGTCTTCCTCTTTATATTAGATGTAGTAACTAGAAGGACTGCTGATGAAATTCCCTATGGATGTCTTCTTATTGCTAGTGAAAACTGCTGGATATTAAGTGATTGTCAAAATGGTTCTGGTGTCTTTCCAGAACTTATTTTGCCCAGGCAGATGTTCTGGTTCCCTTATTTCGAATTTCAGATCAGTCACTTTCACAGCTTCCTGATGCGTGTATCACATATCACTGTGCACAATGTATGTGCTGTTATTCTCTTTAAATGAAAGCTTTAGGAACTTCTTTCTGAGGAGTTCTCCAGTTCCAGAGCCAAACTGGTACTGGATGTTATCTGTAATGTCCATTCTGTCCTTCTGGGCCATCATTTGTGTTTATGTATTTTAGGAATGAAGATCAGACATTACCCACTTCAGACTGTCAAATCCTCTTCAGAAAGAAAGAAAGTCCTTTATGTCCCTAGCAACTTCTAACTTCCTATTCTTCTGTGAAATTGTATTTCTGTATCATTTTCTCTTATTGTGCCCTTTAAGGGCTATTGAGTATTGGAAAAGACCATCAGGTTTTTGAGTTACAGGCTTTTAATAATTGTAAGTAACATTTGAAGTTCTATAGATAGAGCACTGCTATGGCCTCAGCAATTATTATCATTCAGAGAGTTTCAGAACTAGGTGTAGGCTTCTGTGTGTTTGGACAGAAAGAGTCTACAACTGTAAGCAATCTCCCTTTTCATTGTAGCTATATTTATGCATTTTACAAAATACCTTCATATGCATTTATTCTTCAGGTTGATTTTTCACCATTTATTGTCTTGTAGCAAATGGATATTGAGCAACAGAAAAATTGGATTTTTGACTATTTTGAGTATAATTTCATCTACAGGGTTTTTTTTTAATGGCTACTCATGTTCTGGAGGGAAATTTTTGAATATAGTGTGATAGTTTGAGAGCTACATCATTAGTTTATATTTATTTTAGTATCAAAGAGATGATTTTTCTCTTGAGGGAGCCATGCAAAAGAACCAGCAAGCAGTGTTTGTTAGACCAGTATCAATGAAATAAAACCTGGCATGGAAAGGTGGGATGCACCTTAAGCTTGTACAGAATTTTCTCTAAGTACTGCTTGCAAGTATGAGTTACCCATTTTTTTAGCTATTTTACCCTACAGTAGCTAGTACAACAGACAGGAGAATAAGAAAGATGGAACTGATCAACTGGGTGCTCTCTTGGTGTTTCACTAAGATTCACATTAGCAAAATGTGGGGGTCAGGATACATTTTGTGTTTATATATTAAGGTTTATTACCTATTTGTAGCCACTTTTATATTGCGCATATAGAGAGAGTCTACTACAATTTTCTAATGTGAAGACACTAGGACCATGATTAAACAATTAATGGCAGAGAACCTTACACTTGTTAATTTGATTGTACTTTATTACTGGAAGATATTTTCTCTGACTTTGCTGAATTTCCTTGATGAACTCCATAGCCTCTATTTTTAATTACCACTGTATGTTTCCAGAAGGAGATACATAGTGGGGATAAGGAAAGAGAAAAATTTACTACAGTATTTTAACATCTGTATGTTATCTGAGGACCTGCAAGATCTCTCTGTACCGATGTCATTTTGTTCTGATCATGCTGGTAACTCTACCTTTAACCCTTCCTTTAGGAGGTGATATCAAGATGCAAGGAGAAGCAGCCTATTGCTTAAGTCTAGCATATCATTTTTCTGGAGAACATGAAACAGCATTAGCAGTAAGTTTATTTGCTTTAGCTTTCTCAGTGCCTTCCTCTGCCTCCTCAGCATGTCTGGCATTTGCAGACTGGAAAAAGCTCATGGATCTTTCATAACTTTTTCTAGTTCTGTAGGCAGGGATCCATGCAGCTCAAGCATTTGTGGTTCCAATAAATTCCAGAACTGATGGAGTCCAGGTTTCCATGCTTAGATGTGTAGAAATAATATAAACTGACAGTTCAGGTTATATGTGACTAGCCTTCCCTTTCCTGTGTATATGCAAACATCAAACAGTCTCTGTTTAGTTAGATTTTTGTATAAAACTCCAGTTTTGGAAATTAGTTTGGTACAGTGTATTTATGAGCAACAATGAAAAATGTATCAGTTCACACACTGAGATTGTTAGAACGTCAGTAATTTAAAAGAAATGTTAATTGCTTTTGAAAAGCTGTAATGCTGATGCAATTCCTGCTGTGGATACTTGAGTTCAAACTCCTCTTCCAATGTTTCCCTTGAGCCTTAATAATTCTGAGAGCCCTGCATGTGGAATTCTAGTCTAGAAGGCGGGTTTCCCTGCTTCCTCATAGGTCAGTGTGAGAGGGAAGATAAGCAGCAACTTGATTATTTTGTGCCAGTCATCAGTCACAGTCCACCATGATCCTCTTAAAAATGTTCTGTGGAAAATAAATGTGAATATTCTGTTCGCGATTATTGTAATTAATCAGGTGGATAATTGCTCTTTCTGTTTGTTCTTGTAACTGCAGAATGACTCCGTATTCTGTTAATGAACTTGTTTTATAAAGGTCATTCATTGTGGGTATTTGTCGTGATGATTTTTTGGTTTGTTTGTTTTCCTCAGAAGCAGACCAATAGAAGTCCCAGAATAAATACAGCATGTATATCAATGTTACTTGTTTGGCCCTTGCAGTGTAGGAGATGTTCTAGATTTATGTCTGATTTAATTTTTGTTAGGATTTTTTTTAAGTTATTGACCACTTTTATACATTATTTTTCCATGCTGAAAGTGATATCTTTTGCATAAATCAATTGAATGCTGGAAAAGGGGGAGCCTGTTCTCAATGCATTGCAGTTAAACCTGTAGCTGAATGTAAAAGGATTTCAAAACTAAAAAGTTCCATATAATTTTATAAAATTTAATCTAATAGTTGCAACAGTGAGAATATGGTATTTGATCTCTTATAAGAGAACAGTATGACAGATTAGACCAGAATTCTTTGTACTTCAGTTTATCTGCAATTGTTTTTTGCCTGACAAGTATGCTGGCATTCTTATCTGAGCAACTTTTCTCAGACTCTCAGAAACTTAAGTTAACTTTTCATTTCACATAATATACTGTGTGAATTCTGAAGAGCAGCAAGATAAACAAATGTGCTAAAAAAAAAGCCTGCATCTTAATCTCTCCAGAATATACAAAGGCTCAAACTACCCTTGAAAGTGTCAAAAATATTAGTTGTCCTGACATTGTTTCCTCAGAATCAACTTTGACTGCATTTTGTAGCTATTCCTTTCCCTTCATTGCTCCCCCATGTTTCCTGTCAAATAGTTACAGAAATCACTTGGAAGTTGCATTTCTTTTTTTGTTGCATGCAGATTTTCTGTTTTTTTTAAGGAAGCTTCTGAAACCCTGAATTTTTTCGTGCACAACTGCTCATTTTAAATATGTGACCAATAGGTAGTACCTAATGTTTTTAGTCCTACAAAAACGCCTGGCAGTTAAGGAAAGCAATGTGCAAGGGCAAGAAGGTCTCTGTAGTACAAAAACAAAATAAACAATAAGTTAAAAGTATAAAATGGTATTTTAACAGTAATGGAAATACCAGTACTTTTCATTGGTGATAATAATTGGGGATATTTTCTTATATAATGGCATTACCAATAAATTACATGAGAAACTTTTAAGTAATTTTGTTCAAAAAATACACTGTGTTCTATGAGATGAAGAAAAAGGGGGACAGTTTTAGCTCCTTTTGTCCTTTGCAGTGATTAATACAGACAGCAGAGGAGTATCAGTGGTTGACAGTACTGTGGAGCAGAAGTTGCCTTCACTCTCCAGTTGGAAATCGTTGCCTAAAATTTCCCCTTCTGTTCTCACTTTAATGGTCTCTGTATCCAGGGGGAGCTCAGATGCTGACGGAGATGAAATCATTGCCTGCTGTTCCCAGGGGCCCGCTGGTTATCATTACACATAACACGCAGACAATACTGCTAGGAGCCACTTTGCCTCATGGTAATATGTAGTTCATCACCAGCTTCTGTAGCATGCTAAAGAGGTCTTGCCACACAGCTTGGGACTATTCGGATGTAGACTCAGGGGTCTCAGCAGTTATTTCCCTGCTTTGCATCAGTTTTCATCTTCTTTATCCCTTTGTGCCGTGGTCCACCTCAGGCAGTCTCCTTCTAGGGGAATCTGAAAGGAGCAGCTGTTACAGGCACCATTTCCTCCAATTGTTGCCACTTGGTTCCTTTTGCTCTTTAGTCTCCCTCCCCCAACATGCACACACAAGATCATGCATATGAACTTGTTTCTCTTTCATTCATGTCTTCTAGCAGGGCAGAGAAGCATATGTTCAAAATAGTCATTATCTGATGCAGTAATTAAAGACTGAAATGATTAAGCTGCAGCCTATTCTATTAAAAAATACAGTTGCTTTGTATCAAATGGGCTGGTTTTGTTAGGGAAGGTTTTTTATTTGCTAGAGACTTGGTGTTTAATATGATTTGATTTGGTGTATAATCTGTATAAATTAGTCTAATTTGATTTGATATATATGATTGATTTCAGTGGAGCTACTCAGATGTAAAAATATAAGTGTGTGCAAGTTTAAAAGCCTGAGAACTAATTACGTTCAATAGCAGTGGGATACGTTCATAATATTTTTCATATCATCTGGTTCATAATCAAGCCTAATGGTTTTTCCACAAAATATTAATAGTTCACATTATATAGATGTCATCTTAAACGTTATAGATTTTGTCATGGAGAGTTCTCCATCTAGGCTAATTTTAAAGTAAAAGTTACTGTTTAATTGTTTTTTTCCTCAGACTCATTATACAAGCAGAGTATAAGTGAAACATTTCTGTGTCATTAGAAGGCTTGCATAAGGTATTATAATCTAATGCTTGATGTGAGGATTTTTTTTTTTCCTTAGACTGGGCTTTCAAGAATTCTTCGAAGTGTAGGGTGTCATGGATTTTTTCTCTTTCAATAAGTTTCATCCCAGATCATTAGGAAAAATCCAGTCCTCTTTCCTCATCTAAGTGTTAGAGTTTTTTCTAAGTGTTCCTTTCTTTTGGATATTGAATCCTGTGCTTCAGATATGTTACACATTTAAATAATAGAGGCAGTGTTCATGACTACTGAGACTCATGCCAAGCTAAATGTGGTAATTTATGACATAATGCTATCTGCATGAATTGTCAGAATTACGATACACAAGCCACAGGCATAAAATTATCAAGAAAATTTATGAACTTGCAAAGACATCTTCACATTGAAAATGACCCTGTTAAAGCAATCAAAGGTGATTAATGGCCATAAACTTAATTTCTGAAAAAGTCTGTGTCAAAACAACTGGGAATTTTGTCTTCTCTCATGCAGCTGAGGAGAATATGAGTGGGGTGCAGCTATTCTGAAATTGGTATGTACAGTATATTTATCTGATCACATCTATTATATCTCACTATATGGATTATGCCCATATGGATGGATGGATGGATTTGGTAAATCAAGGAGGATCTTAGCAAGTAAAAGAACTCCAAAGAGTAGAGTGAATGTTATTCTCTTTTCTCCCAAGTATTGAGTAAGAATGAGCAAGAGGTTGAAGGAATAAGCATGTGAAGTTAGAAGGCTGAACCTCAAGTCAGTGGTGTCTGAGTAGACCACTGAGTTTGGATTTGTTACCACAAAAAAACCCCTCTCAAATGGGGACTCAGAATACACATCCTAAGATACTCTTCAATGGAAATTATTTCAAACTTCCTTCTTTTAAATCAGCCATATAGTTCTTTATTCATTTCTAAGTGATATTTTGCCATTATTGAAGTGTAACGTTTTTAGCTTAGCAAATGGTACCACGTGCATGGAAAAACATCTTAGCATATCTGTTTAAGTAGTCTCATTATTCCTAGAGGTTCCACTTTCATTGAAGTGATTTTTAAACTGTATTTAACACTGATTTCATATAGGAATTTAGAGGTTTTCGTATCTGAGGAATCCCAAAACTTTGAGCCTTCTTAGAAGGCAGGCACTTCTGATTGATCTTAAAACTGGCAATATGTGTCAGTGGTACAGAGAAAGGAGTGGCCCAATTTTGAAACTGCTTAAATTTCATGTTCCTGAAGGGTCCCACTGCTGCTAGACACTGGTGAAGATAATACAAACAAAATTATGTGAGAGAATTAATATTGGGAGTGAACTTTGTCCTGACAAAATATACTGACTCAAATGCTGAGAGAATTAAGAAATTAAAAATTATTTGTGTTGACAGTACTAAAGAATACCTAGAATTTCAGGAAAGAGATGGATGTCTGACCATTCAACTATTTTTTTGTTCTTGTTAATTTAGCACTTACTTCTTAAAGTGAAGGACAGTTCTAATTTTTTATTTGGACATGAAAGTTAACAGTCTCTCAGTGAAGGAAGTATTTCTTCTGTTGGTTTAAGGTAAATAAGATTTTTCCTATCTTGACCAGTTTCTTGAAAACCTGTGAGGAAAGGAGTTCTGATTATGCCTGAGATGCAGCACTGCCACTTTCCTTTAATACTTTCCCATACACCATGCAGTTTTGCACCTTGATGTTATGGTGTCCACTACACTTGCCTTGAAACATGGTGTCATTTTCCTGGTCAGTCTGTGGCTCAGAATGCATTTTGCTTGGTTCATGGCAGCACAAAAACTCCCTTCAGTAATGTGGATTTTTGTCAAGATAAATGTACCACAAGAACATCCTCTTTAAGAAAACACTCAAATGCAGTCCAGCTGCAGAATTACAGTAGAACATGAGAAACAAAAAATATTAAATACTAATAAGTCTATTCGCTGATGATAAGAAAAATCACCATTCCATGTTTTCCCACAGCAACAATGAAAATAAATGTTCTAGCAACTTGTTGATATTGACCCTACTCTTCAAGAGTCTCATGTCCCACAAGAATGGCTGCCCAAACACCATGAATGGCTGGATTCCCATCTCCTCCATTACAGTTTTCACTTTACTCATTCATACACCCCAGATGAGTAAGACTACTGCAGTGAGTTGGAAGTTCGAGTGCATAATCCATTAGATAAATCTCTAGCACCTTTTGAGAATGTTAGAATTATCCTGGTGTTCTCAAGAATCTGGATACAGGTTTGTGACAAAAAGTTTAAAACTTCAGCTTTGAGGGCCATGCCTGGAGGACATTGCTTTGTTTCTACTTCTGCAACAGTTCGAAAGTTTCTTCATTCATATTTGTTTATAAGATTACGTAGCCTTACTTAAAATATATATATTAAACAGCCTGCGTTTAGAAGTTCTGCTGTTTAGCATCTCAAATGTGGTTTCCCAAAATCTATTTTTGGTAATATTTTTACTTTACTTGAAAACGAGAAATTGTAATATTTTATTATTTATTTATTGTTTCATTCTTGCCTTACACACACATGCAGGCGCTTACACACACAGACACACTTCCTGTATGAGTATGGAAAAGAACTGAAGTGCAGTACAGCACTAGTGAAAGTATATTTACATCATAATAGAGATTCTAAGATCAAGAGAATTCTTTGTATAATTCTGAATTATTTCTGAGAAATTGTTCCTAGCTGTTATGTTTGAACTCAGAAGAAGCAAACTGCCCTTACTGGGGGTTTGTTCAGCTCCAATATCTTGAAAAATTGAGGACAAAGCCATAAAAATTCCTTAAACTGCTCTGCTAGGGAATAAAAATATCTTTACATCTGGTTTTCACAAGGTATGGTGGGCAGAGCACTTGGCAGTCATGGAGCCTCAGCTCAGGTCTCACCTTTTGGGTGTTGCTGCTGGGCTGGAGCAGCCTCTGCGTGCTCTGTGCAGGTGTGGTCAGTGCAGGTGGCTCTTCCTTGTGCTTTCCAGGCAGGCTGGCAGCCAGCCTGGGGACACAGCTAGACAGGGTCTGCTTCTGGGAAAGAAGGTTACAGTTCCCTTGTCCTGACTGAGTTTTCTGAAACTCCAATAACTGTCTTCTCTCAGTTACAGGGTGTGATTTAGACAGTTTCTCTGGACTCTATGGAATAAATTATTTTTAGAGCAGCTAATAAGCTAATAAAATATGCTCCTTTTTTTCTATCCCCTCCCATTTTTTTAATTTTATTTTTTTGAGCACCTGCCAAGGTAAAGTTTCCCCTCATTTCATTCCCACATTGGATTTCTGGCTTAGGTGTGCTGTACCTCAGAACCTTAATGCTGTACCTAACTGAGGGAAAGGGGTAGCTCCAGCATGTCTAAGTCCATAGTTTATGTTATCTGATAACAATAACATGCAAGATCTTAGGAGCTGCCAGCCCATTAGTGCACTTCCATTACTGAAACTGCACATTTCAGTACCCAGGGCTTTAGCAAATGGCTGAGGAACTGCAAAAGGAATTTTCTAATTCTGTTAGATAATCTACTTACAGAAATCAGACTCTAAATGTGTTGTGAGAAAGGAAACATTCAGGAATTCCAGTACTTACATGCAAATGTATTCATAATCTGGGAGGTTTTGTTTTTCATTGTATAGTTAATTCTAATGAACAGATTATACAAAAAAATCTGTAAAGTAAGGTTTTTAAAATTACATTGGTTTCTCAAATTGGTGCAGTTCAAGCTACAGCGATTCACTTATTAAATATGTGTTTAAATTTCAATTCAGTTATTCTCAATGACTTTGAGGGGACGAGTCCTGTATTCAGGTATAGGCAAATGCTTTATAGCTTTGCTTGATCAGAACCACCAATGGCTAAATTTGGGAACAGGTCTTGATTCAGGCATTAGATCTTGAGGAATTTCAAATTTATCATTTGGTAGATAAATAACCTGAGAAATAAAAACACTGAGGCGTGCCTGTGTAAAACTGAGAGCTTGGTGCCTCCTTGCTAGAAGCAATTTGTTTTGCTGTTTTGCTTTCAGCTTATGTATTATTTCAGAGCTGATCAAAAGAATTGGTAGCAAAGTGTGAAATAAATTGTACCTCAAAAGAAATCGATTTCACATTCCTTGGTGCTTTAAATTATTTTAGTAATATTAATATTTAAAATATTTCTATCTGAAATCTTTTTATGACTGCATATACAAGTAAAGGTCCCCGTTTCATTCAGCTGTTTTTCATACTAGTATACTACACAATAAACCTTGTAAAAATACTATATTTTAGCACTGAAATGGATGCAAAAGACCTCAAGTGTCTATTTGCATCTAAATGACTCAAGTTTTATTCAGTCAATAAGAACAGTCTATTAATCCTTTTACTGCATTACATGGATTAAAACTTGAAAAATATAAGGTTTTCAGCTGAATGAGATCCCTTCCTTACTTCTATATTGGTTTGCAGAAAAGTACCCACTACATTATCTAATTTAAATTGGTTTTATACTTTCCTAGTTTATCTGTGCAATTTTTACCATTGTTATGCAAATTTTACCTGTTTGGTTGCTTTCTTGCTTTCAGCTAGGAAAACTTTGAGTAGTTAAAAATATCTCTCCAAGATATTAGTAAGCATGAAGCAGAATATTTATAGGTGCTTTGTCTATGAAGTATTGGGCATTTAAGCATGCAAATATATATATTATGGTACAATTATCTTAGCAGGCTGGTGATCTGACAGCCAGGTACATTCATGTAGACACAACAATCTGATAAAAGCAGTCCAGACATCTGGATCACAGTGCTGCTATACAAAAACATTTCTTAACAATTCACATTATTGCACTTACCCCAATTTCCAGTCCTGTCCATCCTTTTCTCGTTTCTTCCCTCGGCTCTGCCTTTGTCTTTTATGTACTTGCAGAATCTCACTTTTCCTTTAAAGTCACCTCCATCTGCTTATGTGTCAGAGTGGCCCTGGTGCCACACATCACATAGAGGAATTCTCAAGATGAAGGGCTGCATTCACATCACTACTTCTCTCTCAGCACTGTTTCATGCTTGTCACTGCTCAGCACTCAGTGCCACACTGCCTTGTTTTGTCAATAACCATTTATTTGTTGCTGGAATAGTAGCAACCATTACATCTGACCTCCCTGTTTCATCAATTATGAATAGATTATTGGATGTGAACATCTGCAAAAGCTTGCTGTTGAACTTACCTCCTGGCTGGGATTAGATAAAGTATTAAACTGTTGTTTATTGTCAGGCCAAAACTCTACTGGGAAGCCAGGGAATTCCAGGACTAGCAGACTCCCATCAGCAAGCACCAAAAATTGTTTAGTATTGCCACCGTTTCCCATAAGATCGGAGCCATTTATTATTTACACTTATTACTAGTTGTTATAACATACTTGATAAAAGCTCTTGGCAGGCACAGTGTTTCCAGCTATTGTCACATCTGTCAGGATGGAAAGGATACATAAACTGTTTTTTCTTCCTATATTGCTGTTAAAGGGTAACAGATGAAGCTTCTTCACTGCAGACTGTTAAGCTGTGCTTTATTTTGAAGAAATATGTCGACAATGGCTGGCTTGGAAAACATTACATTTCTGTCCTAAATATAGATTGCAATAACCTTTACTAGGGCAATGTCTTTTGCAGTGGAAATTTCAAATTGTACAATAATAGAAAATGAAAACACTTAGGTTTGATTTTTGCATAGTTTTTGTTGTTTTGTTTTTTTTTTCTGAAGGACCTGGATGACTTTCTAAAAATTTTTCAAATATTAATGAATAATAAAACCCTTTATGAGGTATAGGAAATGAGAAAATTACTACTTAATTCCTGCAAAGTTGTTGTGTAAGGAATCAGAATTAATAGAATTATTGGTGGCACAGAAAGTCAGAATTAAGGACAGTAAGGCAGAAACAAAAATTAACACTTATTCAATCATCTGTACATTTCATTTCCTTAAGCTTTCTGTGCAGCAAAATGAAGCATAGAGGGTGAACTCCTGACCTTATGGAAGCCAATAGAAGTTGGAAATTACTCTGGGGAAAGGAACTTTTTCAATTAGTTACTTATATTTACATATCATCCATTCAGAATCAAAGCAAATTGTACATGCCCTGGGTATTATATGAAGCAGGCAAGACTTGATAAAGGCAAAGAGCCTTAGGTCTGATCTTGATAGACTGTTAAGGAATGAGTGGAATGTTTGTCTTCCTTCCCTTAATCCTTCAAGCAGATGCACACACAAGTAACCTGCAGCATGTATTGCTGAGTGTTTGTAGAGCATGAGGGTAAATACTGCACTTGATAGCCAGGTAGAGCAGGGGAGGAGGACTGTGGACTGCATTCGTTACCCACAGGGAGAGCGGAGCCAAGCAGCACCTCAGTGATAGCCGTGTCCTAGCTCTGGAAAGTCTTCAGCAAGGGTGTTCTCCCTTGATATTTGACTTGGACAGGCTTCTGGATGGATTCTTCTACTTCCCTCCCCTGTCCCTCCTCCCCTTTCTCCAAAACGTGTGCTTATGCTATGCATATCTAAATAAAGTCCCTGGAATAGGAGTTCTGGAACAGACCAGTTTGGCCAATTCCAGCCAAATTCTTTCTGTCTCTGTAAGGAGACTGACAACATTTGTGGATTTGTGGTAATTTATCCAAAACGATAGCCAGTGTAAGGGGATGTAGCTGAGGGCAAGGAGTCAACAGACTGAGTTGGTGAATTTTAGTTGAGAGTGAAGAGGGAGAAGTAACAGTTCAGTCAAATCAGGAGTGCTGCCTCTTTCCTGGGTGTGGCACCCAGTTTCTGTATCTCTGAACTGCAGATGGAATATGTGCAGCTTCTACCCCGGCTGCTCACTGTGCCTGAGCACTTCCAGCATTGAACAAGGTGTGGCCTGCCATTCAATTGATACTGGTGTGTAATATTCCTGGGATCAATGAGCAAAGCTCATGGTGATCAATACATTTCATGAACAATACAATTTCCTTTCGCTGTCCAACCTCTCCCACGCTGTTTTTTGGCAAAAATAAGAATGCATCTGGGTTTGCAATGAGAAAATTTCCTTTGATCTTACTCGGTGTGGCCACAGGTGTGTAACCACTCAAATTATGATAATAAAGACTGCACTTTTTTATGATTTTTAAATATGCATTTCTGGGGCAGCTACTGGTCAGAGCTCATTGAACTGCAAAGTGCCTATACAATGCTATTGTCTTTTATTCAAATACAATTCTATTGTCTTCCATTCTCACTGGACTATATCAAAGTGATTATTTAGCAACCAGAACTATATGTTTTTTTTCTGAAAGTATTTAAGAGGCACGAAGTGGTATGAGTCCTGTAGTCTCACTTGACTGCATTGTCTGTCTACCAACACCTATTGTTGGCTTCAGAAAAATCCTGTCAGATGCTGCTAGCCAGGCTGGGCCTTGGGCTGCCACTGCAGTGCCTGTCAGGAATCATTAGCTGCTGATCTCTTTGACTAATGGTCCAGTTGATTGTCTGATTCATGTTCAAGATCTGTAAATGAGGCAGAAGCATCTTTCCTGCTCACCAGCTGAGAAATGGCTAAACACAGCTAGATTTGCAGAAATCAAAATGAATGTGTTTCCAATAAAGTTTGGCAACAATATCAGATCTAAAGCTGAGAGCAGAACTATGTTTTTGTGTTTTTTAAAGTTACAGTGTTATAAATCAATGTTATCTCATCATGTGCTTGTCAGAGAAATGTATTTTGCCAAAACAGTGAAGTGCTGCTGGTAGCATTAATCTTGTGTTGAGTTGGATAGATGTTCTTTATTCAACGTAAATTCATACTTTCAATATTTGTTCTTTTGTCCATTATCCCCAGATGTATCAGAGTTCAGCAGAGTCTCTGTGCTTTTGTCTGAGTCCTGCCTATGCTAATGGGGCATGCGTGTGTGTTTCTGTGTACATATTACAGGTGTGACAACAATAAAAAATAAAGGGTGGGATTTTGGATGGAGGGGGTTCTTGGAGGAGGAGCTCCTGGGTCTGCTTTATATTAATGGAAAAAGCCCTGGAGGGTCAGCCTGGCATAATGCCAAAATAACTGAGAATCTGGGCCTGAGAGTTCACTAATATTTTTCTTGGAAAAGGAGGTAAATGTGAAATTTATCACTAGCTAGAGAATTAGTGTGAGAGCCATACCACAAACAGGCTCTAGTTTGTAGATTTAAGCAGAGCTTAATATTTTATTTTTACACTGTAATTGTAGACACAAGAGACCTACAAAAACATGGAAGGAGAGTTGATTTTGTCAGTGGATGCTCCCACAGGAGCTATCCTGTGGTCTGTTATGTGGAAGACAAAGTTGAAGTCCGCCTTCAACTTCTACATTCCCACATCCTGCATGAAGGAGGAAACAGATTGAAACTCACTGTTCATTTCTGTATTAGACTTAGACTTTCATGTAATTTGGGTTTTTTTAAGCTAGAGTTTCCACAGACCCACAGAAGTAAAAATTTTGAGATAGTCAGTGTGCTTGGTCACATTGATCCAAAAACTAATCTGTGACCAGAATCAGTGCAGTTTTTATAATTACTATGTTGTTAAACTTTCTTATATAGAAGTAGAAAGAATTGTACATTATTCTAATCTGTTCAGCCTCATATACAACAATCTTTTCCCACTAATTGCTAGGAGTATCAAACTGTCTTTGAAACAATATGGAAATTTTATCATTTTATAATGGAGTCTAGCATGTTCAAGATCAACCTATTGTAACAGCTTCCTTTCTCAGAACTCTTTGTACATGGCTAATTCTAAAAACAAACAAACATAACAAGGAAAAACCAGACATTTTACCCATTCAGTAACTAAATCTCTGGAAACTTTGTCTAACTTCTTAGAAGGAAATTTAGTTAAACGTGTGTAATACCCAAACTGGTTTTAATATATATTAACAGTATAGATTCTTACATAGTCCTATTCAATATCCATGTACACATTGTTGTATATTTTTATTAATGAATAATTACAAAGAAAATTACCAAGATGACATTTTCAAACACAGAATTTGCTACAGAATACTGCAGTAGAAGCATCTTACCTTAATAAGATGGTTTTTCTTTTGCTGTCTGAATTTTTCCCATCCAGTAAAACAGCACATTTGTGTAGGAGTTTTCAGCATTAATTATTAATTATTCCACCTCTTCCTTGGATGTCATTTTCCCCTGCACAGAATGGCATATATATATATTAAAAAAAATACCATTTTCTGTCTATGCTTCTGTCTGAAGGCAAACTTTCATTGGGAACCTATAAATTCTATTAGATCCAAATTGTACATGTTGCCAATATTTATCCACTTCCCAGAGAGCTCGAGCTCATAGATGACTTGAGCCCTTCCCACTCAATACTCTCTGCCACATGCATGTCTTTTCCTAGGTGGCATCCACAGCAAGCCAGTTAGATAGACTGGTTGTTCCTATCCCATAAAAATCATCAGGAAAGTCTTCATGCCCCTTTGTTGGTTTTAGGCTTTTTACAGATTCTGGCAGGCATCACTGTGTTAATTCCTACTTGATTTTCCAGCATGTAAACTTTTTTTTTTTTTAATGAAAATTTAAAATGTGCTGTAATTTCAAGAGACTCTGGGTGAAATCCTATAATGCTTATGTGTTTAGCCATCATTTTAACCTGTTCTACCTGTTCCTCTTTTTTATGTCCTGAAATGTCTCTGTCCTGAGTGTTGAAGGTTGGGCATACACCACAAAAGAGGAGAACCCTCTTCACTTCTTTCACATAAATGGATACTGGGCAGTTGTGGCACCCAGGGGCACTGCACAGCTCCTTTCCATCAAGCCCATGTCCCTTTCTGTGTCCCTATGTGTTACCTGAAGCTGGAGGAGTCATTTGAAATACAGACATTAAGAGTACATTTTCTATGGTAATTTATCAAGATTTGCTCGCTTTCATGGAGATGATTTAATTAATGTTATTTCCTCGTTATTTAGAATGAAGTATCTGATTTTTGTAGAGTAGTAGTAACCTGGGACCAAAACGAGCACTTATCATCAATATGAATGAGTGGCTTTATTTATTTACATCCTTCTTTCTTGCAGCTGTTCCAGCAATGCAATGAACCGACTTTTTGCTTCAGCTGTGCTATGTATGATTTTTCCTTGGGTTTATCTGTACTTTTCGGGCTTTTTGGTATCTTTAATAGGAAAAAAAACATGTACAGTAGCCAAAGCCTTAGATCCCTAAGTAACCTTTCTGTGCCAGATAGTAATGACTACAGGCCCTGTTTCCAAGTTTAATATTGTAGAGGCCAGTTTAAAGTAGGAAGGATTTCAGTCCAGCACATAACATTTGTGACACCTCCTGACACTCTAATAGCAGATTTTCTAACATGGGCACCATTATTACAACAAATGCTGTAGGTCCCCTGAGTTAAATGCAATACCAAGAATTATTTCTTGGACACCTGTGTGTTTCTGCTACCATCCTGGATTATTAGAAGGGTGTACTGCAGGCACTTCCATCATCATGTACATATTCAGTTTAGGGAGAGTTCTGAACTGATGTGACAACTCCCTAACTGAGGTGCCTTTGTACTCTTTCTGTCACACTTAATGCATTGATAACTCGATTGGCAGTGACCTGCAAGGATAGGATACAACATTAGAACACTACTGATAAGAAAGTACTTGAGGGATGATAAAGAGGGCAGTGCACATTAATAAATGCTACTTTTGGTGCACCCAGAGTTTGTGTAGCTAAAGAAAAACAGCCGTGTCCAGGGATGCTGCTGCATGTTGTAGTAAAACTCTCTCAAGAACTAGGAAATGTGAGTGGAGGAAACAGCAATGGAAATGGTGACACCCACAGCATTAGCACACGCTGGTTGTCCTCTCCTGAACCATGCACTTTGCCAATGACAGGGGATGCACTCTTAGTAGAAAATGCCCAATCTTTTACCTCCGTATAAACAGGCATGCTGGGGCATGCAGGATACTGTCATATGTCCCTGGGCATCTCCCATCCCCCTTCAGAACTGGGAATTCACTACTCCTTTCCTGGAAATGTGCAAAAAGGATTTCCATAGAGAGTCTTTGGAGATTTCCTGTTTTCTCATGTGTGTAATAGATTGGGTCAAGCAACAAAGAGGAGGGATGAAAGAGTAAGATTTAATTTTATATGCACTCTGCTGTCATCACCATTGGAAAAAAAATGGGTGAAAAGACAAATTCTGCAATATAGGTGATGTCAGTGTTAAATTAAATTAAGATCATATGTTTTTATGAAGCAGCTGTAAGTCTTCAGTTATGGGAGGGTTCATAATAATTGAGTAGGTTCCAAGGTAATGTTAACAAATTTCTTGTGTGTGAATAATTAATCAGAAAAATAAGGCATTGTCTACAGTACTTTAAGCCAACATAGATTAAATGTATAACCTGTAATTTATTCAGTTTTGGGGCATCTGAATTGTATTAAGAGAAGTTGTGACAGATTAAAGAAAAAATAATGCTCCGTTGTATTTCAGCATATCATTCTAAAACAGTATGAATGCAAAGGACACTATCTCAAGTTATTGATTATCAGAAACTCATTAAAACAAAGGCTTTTAAATCTTTTAAAATCTTTTAAATTATGGATAAAGAAATTATACTGCAAATCAGGGAGTACCTCTTTGGTTTTTTGCAAATTGCCAAAATACAGAGATAAAATTGCAAGTTACATCTTTTGGATTTGTAATTATTGAGTAGTTTCGAACAACTATAAATAATATTCAAAATACTAGTCCCATTATGGCTAGCATAATGAGAACAGTTGTAGAAGTGGGAAAGCTTTAATTTTGTGTTTTATGTGGACAGAGAGATTGGGAGGGGAAGAAAACAAAGGCTTTTAAATCTTTGCCTATTTATTTGAGGCCAAAAACTATTTACTGTTTTTGTCTTCCTGTTTCACAGGTTTTGAAAACCTCTGTAGAAATCTTCACAACCCTTTCAGATTCTGCTGGCCTGGGCAGAGCATACGCAGCTGTAGCCAAGATCCTGGCAAGGTAGGTTAGCACATCCTTGTCTGACTGTCAGTGCAGATTCACTCAGCTGTGAAAGACTTAAATTGTTAGAGGTCTGTCGCTTCCCATTACTGACTGCTTAAATTTTAAGCAATGCCCTTCTTGCAGTAAGTGACCCTTTCATCGAAAGTTATTTTAAACTGTTACACATTTTTTAAAGTGCACGGTCCTAGCTTTTCTTTGCCTGTAAGCTATAACATGTCCTTTTCTTCCACATTTTGAGAGCTTTTTAAGTGTTGCGTGGTTTGGGTTGTTTTTTTTTTTGGTTTGAGGCAGAAAAAATAGAAATGCAGACCTATTTTCCAGGTTAAGAAAGAGAGAAAACCTGGAAGAATGTAGCAAGCTTCAGTAGGTGTCTCAGTGTAATATTTTCTGAAGTGTAAGTTACCATTTATTGCACTTACTTCTGTGAAGGCATTTCTCATTTGTGCATGTGTAACTTGGTACAAATTTGTTGCAAATACTATGCTTGTGTTCAGTATTTTTGTTTCAGCATCTGGCCTTAAAATCTTCCTCCAGGTGATTTAGTTCAGGTACAAATAATTTTGACATGAAGTCGTCTAATGAAATTATCATATGAGATAGGGAAACAAGAGATTAAAGTGAAGGTTGCAGTTTATTCTTAATTTATCCTATGTTTGATGACCTCAATGTGTATGATGCATGTGATAGAGGTTGGCAGTTGTTTATGGAGAGGGACTTGTCACCAGGTTTATTTCAGTGTGCAGAAAAAATTCTCCTCTTTGAGTCAGATCCCTTGTCTCTTGGCCTTATCCAAGCACAGAGGAATCAGCCACAACCACAGTCCTCTTCAGCTCTCTGATGCATAATTCATGTTTACATGTATTCTGAGCATCCTAAATAAGGACATGGGAAAAGATATTCAAAAAGACACAGAACAGACTAAGAATACCAGGTCCCAGTTTTAAAACTCTCCTAAAGCCTAACCAAGAAAGATTTAGTAGCTAAAACACCAGTTACAATGAGTGTCTTTGCAATGAGTTTTCTGAGCTCTCAATAGCGTTCCTGAGCTCCTTGTATTCTCAAAAAGCAGCAGTCTGGGTAGAGGCTGGGTTAAGATAGTCAAGAGAACATCCCTAGTAAACCATGTATATTAATTTCCTTTCCATGATTTAGGCATTCTGGAATGAGGGCACTGGCATTTATTTACTCAGAAGTTGCAGATTTTGAGATCTTTCTGAAGTCAGTTTGCTAAACCCTTTGTCTGAAAGACCATGCCAATCCAATTTTTTCTTAAAAGCAGACCTAAAGATGGAATGGCTAGTGATTTTCTTCTGCATCAAATCTGTGTTCCACACCTTCTGGAAGCATTCTTTAGCTATCCAGGAATGGATAATCTTACTGCTTTCCACTTGTTGCAATTTGAAAAAGAAGGAAGACAGTAGATGAGGAGCAGTGGGAGCAGATACTAAGAGCAGTAAGGCTCCTCAGTTTAGAATTAAAGGCATTCTCCAGGAAGAGGAATATCCTGATTAATTCAGGTGAAGAAGGAGTTCAATCTCATGTATAGGATCAGGGATTTAATCTTTTGAAGAACAGATTAAAGAATAGATTGGGTCTTCTTGGTGAAGACCTAACCATAAACCCTTTCTCTGGAAAATGGCTGTTGTAGTAATTTTTATAAAAGCCATCTGGTAGTTATGCCATGAGAGCATTTACCAAATGAAGCACCTTACATATGTGTCTGCTTTGAAGAGTTTTGGCTGTGTGATAGGCATTAACTGTTCAACCCTATAAAATATCATGATGGTTCTCAGCAACTCTCAGCTGTTTGAGAAACTTACAGGTGGAAAAGTCTGGGCACCTATGAATCATAGAATGATAGAACCCTAAAATAGTTTGGGTTGGAAGGGATCTTTACAGGTCAGCTAGTCCAACCCCCTGCAGTGAGTAGGGACATCTTCAACCAGATCAAGCTGCTCAAAGCCTCAGCCTGGCTGGCCTTCAATATTTCCGGGGAGGAGGCACAAACCACCTCTCTGGGCAACCTGTTCCAGTGTTTTGCCACTCTTGTTGTAAAACATTTCTTCCATACATCTAATCTAAATCGACCCTCTTTCAATTTAGAACCCTTGCCCCTTGTCCTGTTGCAGCAGGCCCAACACTTGCTCAACAATTTGTCCCTGTCTTTATTATGAGCCCACTTTAGATATTGTAGAGTCTCCCTGGCAACTTCTCCAGGCTGAACAACTCCAGCTCTCTCAGCTGTGTTCATAGGAGAGGTGCTCCAGCCCTCTGAACATCTTGGTGGCCACCTCTGCACCTGCTTCAACAAGTCCATATCCATCCTGTGCTGAGCGTGCCAGAGCTGGACACGGAACATTTTGGATAAATGCACCAATAATTACTGCTGGTGACAGAATCCCCATATTCAGCTATTCAATTTTCCTTCACGTGTATTGTTACCTGATCTAGGCTAGATTTGTGTAAATAATTTTAAATTTGACGGATAAAATCATCCCAAGAAGATGACTGTTTCCCAAAAATAATGCACTGCAACCATAATGTCTGTGAGAATTTGCATTTATTTCCTCGTGGCAGCTTGGAAAAAGTGCCTGAGCCCTCCTGAATGGCTCAGAACCTGTCTATGGCTTTGGAATATTTTGTAAAATCTTTGCTGCAGATGTTTCCAGAGACCATGGGAAACTGAAAATCTTTATCATGAGCATTTAGTCATATCATTTTCCAGGGGAAAGAATCTGGCATAAAGCATTGTATTCTTGACTTATTCTGCCAGTGTCCACCATGGTAATGACTTCTTGTGGACACATGATTTATACATCCAATTCCATCACATGAGCAATCCTATAAAAGGTGCATATTTTCATAAAAGTCTAATAGGGGTAAAAATCTCATAGGGCATTTTAGCATGAAACTGGAAAATGAGTTGCTGTAGATGTGTAGATCTCTTCTGCTGAAGTCATCATAACTGTTCTGTGGGATCATGAATGACTATATCTTTAGGAAATTGCATTTTATGCATTTAGGAAGGTGATGTCTAAGGAGATAGAAAGTATATGGCTGTATAAAAAAACATGTAGATTTTTGAAGGAACTATATAATATTAGCCCTCTGAGTAGGAAAGGCCTGTTTATCATGTTATCAGGTCTTGTGTAGGATAAAGTGTTTCAGTAATCCTTCTAGCATACTTTAAATATCTCGAGCTGCAGTGCTTTTAAAAGTACTTCCTTTGAAAAATTGTTAAACTGTACCAACTGATTGCTAGCTGGCATAAGTGAAATTCTAACAGTTAGGAGAGGCTTACTGATATGTATCAAATGGACCCCTGTTTTCCTCAAAGAGGTTATATGCCCTAGCAACTTTCATGTTTTCTATATGTGGAGCAGAAGTTTTGATGCGAAAAATAAAAAATGGCCAAAAATACATCAAAACATTTCTATTAATTCATGAAATTAAGAAAACCTTTTTACATTTTCTCCTGTCACTGATTCCATTTGCTTTATTACTTTCAGCCTCTAGCCCACAAACTTGGTGGCACAATCAACAAACCCCTTAGTGGCTGTTTCATCTCTGCTCTATTTGATTTCTCCACTCTGAGTAAATGATTAAGTTTTCATGCATTGGTTCAACCAAAATCTATGTTCACTCAACCACATCCTTTATTGATTACTTCTACTGCAAACAGTAGGCCAAGTGTGATATACATAATTGGACAGTTGTCAGGGGATGTGGGTGTTAACAGTCCTGTTTTCCCAATTGGAATCTGGAATCACCTTGATACACAAATATTCTGCACTGTTTCATTCTCATTCCTTGGACCAAGGAGTCCTTTTCCTCAGAATATATGTTTTTAACTCTCAAAGGTCTGGTTGAATGGATTTAATGATTATACCATATAATATGCTCTTCAAGTTGCACCTGTGCACTGCATATAGAAAACTAGAAAAACTGGAATTAATATTTGTCTAACACTTTAACCTTGTCCTTTAACTTATATAAATCATATGCTGTGTTTCTGTAGGGAAACATTTGATTTTCTTTTCTTTGGAAAAAAAAAAAAAAAAACAGGTTAAAAAAATATGTGTTTCTAATTCTAAAATTTAGAAGCCTTTTGACATCTGGTAAATGTTTACAGTCTGATATATTTTGTATTCTCATGGTATTACAATACTTAAATTAGGAAAGTTTAGTAAATCCAAGCCTTCTAATTGACCACTAAGCTTTACATTAACATATACTTGAACATTTCAAGAATGTTAGCTTGCAGTGATTTAGCATCCTTTTGTAGCAATCTTGCCCTCTCAGTTACAGACAGATAATCACTGCAATATTGTAAATTTTCAGCCAGGCTTTGCTGTGTTTCCTCTTTCATGGCAGGCTGTTATAATTATTCCCATAGCATGAAAGAGGGAAATTCAGAGTTCTGCCAGATTTTGAAAACACATATCCCTAATACAATTTATAATAAAAACTGTAATGTAAATAAATTCCAGGCCATCTTTTGCTGAAGGAATACAACTTGAACATGGTTTAAGGTGGTGAGAAAATAAATCACAATTCTTAATCACTTACAGAAACTCCTATTTTTGTGAATTTCTCAATTAAGAGTGGATTTTCTGTCTTGCTTGGTGCCTTGACATTTAGCATGCCACGCTCCTATGTTAGTGACTCAAGTTCATGGCTAATATTGAGGTCAGCTGGAGTAACTCTCTGGCCTTAAAGGGAAAAAGGGCACGATGCCTTATTCACAAGCAAGCTCAGATGTCTGTCTTATATCTTGCAATCACACTGCTGAGGTCTTATATTGTTAATATGACTGGCTTTATTAAAAAAAAAAAAAAAAAAAAAGGAAATCTGCAAATGTTATTGTCAAAGTATGTTAGCCAATTTTCAAGTTAGATGCAGCTGCGACCTCAGGTTGCTCTGAGCTCACTGGGACTTGGGGGTGGCATCTGCAATCCACAGTTTATGGGTTTGCCTGTATGACCCTGGCCACCTTTGATCCCCCCAGCCAAAGGGCAGTATTGTGTTCCAGGGAAAGGCTGTCCCCCCAGAACTGAGATACAGCACTTTTATGGAGCTGCTGCTGCACCACCAGGTTCTAGAGCAGCTCTAAATGACAGCCTTACTGTCATTACAGTAAGTAAAACCACCTTCATACCTCCTTCCCCTATTTTGTCAGTATGTGAGGTCCAGCTGAATTGAAAATATTATCAGCAGCTCAGTCGAAAAAAAAAAAAAATAATAGAAAGTCCAAAAACCCCGTTAAATCATCCACCTGTTTTCATTCTTGGCCTTAAAATATAGCATAATATTCTGAAAGAAAGTTTTGTTCTGTTTTGCTGAAAGGATCCAGTTTTGCCCTCAGACATTCTGTGTGGAGTAGTCTCATTGGGCTCAGCACAGGTAGTGCTGGAGGCCATTTGGAAATAAAATCCAGTCATGGATGAGTCATCACAAAGTAAAGTTGCTTCAGAACAAGGGAGCAGAACTTCAGCATTTGAAGAAGCCATCTGAGTAAATATTTTGTTTTGTCCCTGTCCTTTGCTTTAGTCAGGGAAAATCAAATGAGGCTGTGAAGTACTTGGGAGAGTTTATGAAGGATGCTGAGAGCGCTAATCTAAGCCAAAGCCTGGTGGATGCAAATGTCCTACTTGGAAAAGTTCACAATGAAAGAGTAAGTACTGATTGTAGTAATGATCTCAAACAACTTGATTTACTTCTTGGTAAAATCTGGTTTTGCCAATGAAATGGCACCAGAAGATTTGATCCAGGTGTTGAGTTTACCCAAGGAGAAGTCACTGCATGACTAAACGAGATGTGCCTTAATTTTCTGGGAAAGGTGAAAATTTCACATCATATTTAACACACAGAGATTTATTCTAAAATAGATGAATAAAAGACTCCAAATTCAGCTCAGGACAAACTTTACATGTTGTGAAAAATCTGCATACGAATCACCATTGGGGCCATATATGCCCATAAAGAATCATCGGTTAATGCAGATGAAATTTTATTGCACTATACATTAATGTATACTGCACTGCATACTAATGGCTTCTTCATAATTTTAGCTAAATTTCTTCTCTACATTGTCTCAGCCAAATTTATGAAATGGGTTCTAGCAGCAAGTAGTTTGTCAAAGGTCTGTTAGCAGTGGAAGGGCTCTCTCTTCTGTCTCTGCTTGCGCTGCAGTAACACTTGGGTTTTGAAATCAAAAGGGTTAAAGACATCGCTGCAAAAGTGAAAGATTCATGCTTTAACACCTCTTTTAGAGCTGAACTGCTGCAAGAAATTATTTAGATATGATAAGTAATAAAAAGAATTTGTTCTGCATGCTGGATAATATGGGACTTAGGAAACACTTTCACTGTGAATTAAATGAAAATAGAAATACTCTTTCTATCTTCTGTTGCATTTTTTTTTTGTCATAAGTTCTGTGTGTAATATATTGAACAGAGTACTTTCCCCTTTTCACTTACACTGTGCCTAAATGCCCCTTTCTTTTTTTCCTGGGCTCCCCTTACAGAGAACTCCCACTACCAAAATTGCTGTCCTGGTTTTGTTTCATAAGGAGTAGAATTTTTTTTCTCTATAATCTCTAAATTAGGCTGAGGATTTTCTGTTTACATGTGTTCTTAACATAAATGCTGAGTTTCCCATTGAAAACTAAGTTTTAAGGTCTTTGACAACTTGATGAAGTATCTGTAAAATGGATCTGAAACTTAGAAGAAAACAGGGTAATGTGACACTGTGCTCAATTATTCCCCTCCAAATCTGAAAAATAATTAAATAAATTCTGTTTAACTGCTTCTGTATTTCATTCCTTCTTCCACCATTGCTAATAATCAATTCAATAGAACTGGTGTTTTAAGAACTAATCTCTATTTGATTATTCTTTAATTTCTATTGCTCAGTTCAGAATTTTCTGCCTTGAGCTGGGGCAGTGGTGTAGAAGGGCACAAGTGCAGTAACTTAATCTTATCAATGTATATAAAATATTGAGTTTAAAAATAAATAAAAATATCTTGACATTTGCACTGCCCTGTTTTCTATATCTTTTTTTTTTTCTCTCTGTAAGTTCAGCAGTGTTTACCAAAACTGAATGTGAATTAACATTTCCTCTTTTGGATCACTGCCTGCTGGTGTCAGCTGTCATCACCAGTATTGTCTAAGTTAAGTCATTATTAAGGTCTTTTTATTCAACTCTGTACATCTCCCAGTGATAAAATTTGCAGTTGTACTGTCCATCAAATTAAAGATATCTCTGTTTATATCCAGATCTATCCATGGGGACCTTTCGTAAACCAGGGATATAACTCTTCCTGTTCTTCCAAACACAAATCACTTTGACCAAATTCACTTTGCTCTGTCCACACTGCTGCTGTATCTTTCCAGTTCTCTCATGTCACTATTCCCTCACCAGCACTGCCTTGTTTTAATGCTGTACACACAGTTTGTTTTCTAGTCACAATTGTTTTACCCGGATGTTTCTTGTTTCCTAAAAGGCCTGGATTTGTGTTATGCAGGACTATTAGGTCGCATTTCCCCCAGTTTGATAAGCAGCTTCCTTACTTAATATGTACACTCTGAAGTTTACTTGATACACTCTGTCATTTCTCATTTCACTTTTTCTGAGTTTCTTAGTCTGATTTGCTGCATTCCTCTCACTAATTGCATCACTTAACCTGCTATAGTTCTCGTGAGTATAGTGAGTAGGTGTTTCTACTTTTTCTTATATTACAACTTATTCTTTATGCATTGCTGTGTCCTCATAGGTCTAATTCTGCTCTTCTGCTGTATTAAACAAAGCTCAAAGACTACCAGAATTTCTATTACTCTTTTTTTATTTTTCCTTATTTAATTATAAGCACATTTTAGCAGTTATAGGAATTTTCATCCCAAAAAGTGGTATCAAGCGAAACAGGTACCAGTTGGAGTCCCTGCTGCCAGGCTCTGTGCAGAAGAGAATTTCACTCTTACTAAGTCAAGATGAAAGTGGAACAATAAGACAGCTCTGAAAATGTTTTCAGTCAGGAAGTTTCTGCCATCAGGACAGCAGAATGCCACACCAACTCTAGGCTAGAGAGATAAATGATTTGAGTTTTCTCTTCAGCAACAGCTGGGCTACATTTCTCCTACTTTTTGTGATTAGGAATATCCTGGGGGTTTTGTACACCTCTTTCTTCCCCATAAATGAGTAAGTTTTAATTTCTGTTCTTTTCTGCGCTTTAAGTCTATCAGTTCATTATCCTCTTTTTTCCATTTTTAGGATTTATTTTTTAAAATTCAATGCCACCATAAATTAGGACCTTTCCTCCCACAGCACTGTTGAATGCAATTAAACAATTGCAATAATTTCTAAACGGCCCAGCTGCAATCTTTTTTAATACTTAGCTTTGATATACTTGGATTTGTATGCCCAAAACGCTACAGAGATAACCAAAAAGTTATTCAATTCAAAGGTATGAGCAGTGTTATCTGGATTTTAGAGGTTAGAAAACAGCAAGAGAGAGTTATTTTCTTAATGCCCTGCCATGAGTCACTCAGTGGGCTGCCACATCTCTGAGGCATCAGAGGAGCAGGCTCTAATATCAAGGTAAAATACAGCTGACTACAAGTAGTTTTAACTTTTTTTTTTTTTTTTTCTCCTTTACTAGGGAAACTATGACGAAGCTCTGGACTATTTCAGCCAGGCCTCCGAGGCCGCGAGAGCTCTGAACGCCTTGCCCTTGGTGGCTGAAACGCGGAGTTACCGCGGCATCGCCAGGGCGCACCAGCTGATGGCGGCGTTCCACGGGCACGTGGCGGCCGCCGCCGAGCCCCGCAGCCTGCGCTGCCTGCTGGCCTGGAAGCAAAGCAGGAGTGACATGTGCGCTGACCCCCTCACAGCCGGTAAGGCCGCGCTCAGCACACACATCCGTGCTGCGTTGTCCTCGACGCTTAAGTCATTTTTCTCGCGGAGTTCTGTTGAATTATTTCCCGGGTTTCTTCCTAGTACGGAGCGGAGGTTGGGCTTTGCTCCTCTGCGCGCTTGTTTCAGAGTGTGAATTAGATGAGTTAAAATACAATGTAACAGGGAGAAATGGATAGTAGTGTTATAGGTTTAGCTTAAATTTAAGATTGCTAAAGTCAAAGTTATCCAATTAGAATTTTATTAATTCAGCAAGCGGGACAGCAAACAAAACAGCGCTGGGAGTAGCCGGGCAGGGGACTCTGTGCCCTACCAGCAGCTCTCGCTTTAACTCTCTCTTTATCAGTCTTTTATATTCTTCTGTCTTCTGGCTACGTGACACTTCTTCTAGGAGTGTGGTCAGTCTCTGGGGGGGAGTCGCTCTTCCCAGGCGAAGGGCCTCTTCCTTTCAAATGCCCACGTCAGCAGCTGCAGGTTTCTCCAGATCCATGCTTATCTGGGTATTTTATCTCTCCTTTGTTGAGCGTTATCAGTTCTTGCCTTGAGGTTTTTTTTGTTGTTTACACAGGCTTCTTGAGTTTTCTCAGTCTGATGAACCACTTTATTTGTACCAACATATCACAATTCTGATAAACAAATTATTTGCACCAATATATTACAGTAGTAGTTGCTCTGGATGGTAAGTTATATGTTTTCAGTGCTGTTTGCCAGAACATCCCAGTTACATGTTTTAGTCAAAACATAATTGGTTGAATCTTTAAAGAAAATAATAATAGTCTCCATTTGCAGTACACTTTTCAAGTGCATCCAATAATAAGATTCCTGTTACTAAAAGTGAGGAGTAATTTCTGCTTGACATAGTTCTGAATCCAGAAAAACGCACTTTGTTTTTGGTATCCTTATACCTCACATTAGAGAGAAAGCGAAAAAATAAAAGCAATTCTGCTTTCTTTACTATGTTTCCTTATCTCAGAAAGAGCAGAGGAGGACTTCATGTGGAGTAGAGCTCTTTCTTCATGAGTTAAATTTTCTTTGCTCTTTTCCCCTTGTACAATACATTAATACAAGACACACTGAATTATGCATTATCTCTAAGTACTGATAGTAGTAAACTGTATTGTACCGAGGAAGGAGGAGCTATAAGTCTGCTCTACCTTAAAACTTCCTGCTCTGTAATCCTCAGAAGAGCGTGAATCTGGAGTGCAGTGAAAATAAGTGACAACTGGGGCAGTCACAATATGGAGCTTCAGGGTTACTTTGTTATTCCCTCAATTATCCTACTCTTAAAGAACTGCCTGGCTGGTGCTTTCTTGTGTATCTCACCCTTTCATAGAAGTGTAAAATTAGGTATAACTTCAGTGGTGAATTTTGTACATAAAATAAGTGGTAATGAAGATATTAGCAGTTAACAGGAGCCAGGATACCAGAGGCAACACGAGGAGCTACTGAGAGTTATGGAACAATAGCATTCATTTGGAGGCTGAAGAGATAAATTGGATAGCATTCTGTTGAAAGTTCTAGGGATGGTACCACTTCCTCTATGGCTATACATATCTATATTTGTGATTTGTGTCTCAATAAGTGAACATCTAGCACACTGACAGATTTTGTTGACTGTCAGAGTTATCTGGTTGCATGTCTCCTGTCTAGACCTGTAGTGCAAATGACAAGAATTCCAACAGAGATGGTCAAAAAAAGAATTCATAAAAGAATTTTATAAACATTTCATATAAGGATCACTAACTGTAGCTGATACAAATAGGAGGCAAACAAAAATCAACAATGGCAACAGAAAAAAAAACCCACAGGAACCTCAAAGACATAGAATGAACTTTGTATCTCCAATACGAATTTTAGTTCTTGCACCTGAAGGGGTTTTCTGTTCAACTTTTATACATGGTTTTTTCCATTCAACTGTGAAGCTCATTTATATCCTGAAATGATGTGTGCCCCTTTAAGCTTGAGAATCCTGTTCCTCTTTAACAGTACTTCAGGGATAAACAGAGTATGATTAGAAAAGCCCTTTATGTCCTGGCAAGCGTGGCACCACAAACAAGTTTTGCCTGCTGAGATTCTCTTCCTTCTGTATTTCTGCCTAGTTTACCCTCTGTTACTTTCAGTATTGCAGTTTTCATTTCAGTTCCAGTTCACTCCAGGAACCCTGTGGCTACTGCATATTTAGCAGCTCTTCCAGTTCAATATCATTCTTCTCATTAGTGCTCCAAGCTTACTCTCATGATACCCAGATTACATCCAGGAAAACATAGTGTCACACTGTCAGCACAATCTGTAACATTCCTCATGTTTCATGTGCCAAATCTCTCGTTAGTACTGGCATTACATTTTTAATATCTTTGTCTGGCAAAACATGACCTGGCACCAATTCAAGATTAGGATTTATTGGCTTTGAGTTTCAGGTACTGCCTTTATTCTACCTTCCAGGAGAGTGTCTGTGCATCCTATGATGAACTCATCACTTAGGAAATTCCTGCTGTGATAATAGAGCAGGATTTCTAGCTCTTTCAAACAGCTCAGTGTTGATAATCTACTAGATTTTTCTCAGTCTTTTTGAGGATAGAACAGAGAAAGACAAGATACAATGGTAGTTCTTAATCCACAGGGAAATTTAATGAAAGGGAGAAGAAAGGCAGTAAGTTTTTTTCTAACTCATCTGACTGAAAAATTTTTCTGTGTCAAAGAAATGAGTAGTTTCTGTATTCTTAGGCAAAAGAAATACTTAAGCTAGTGGAGGCACAATTACATTTAAATTCAAGTACTGCCATATTACCTTATGTCTTTCAACCAAGACTTATTTTCTAAATCAATCATTTCAATAACCAGGCAGGAAGAACCATTAATTACTCAATTTACCTCAACATTTATTAATAAAATAGATGTTTTGACCAGAGTTGTCATGGACAAAAGGGATGGGATTGTCAGAAAACAATGTTTAAAAATGCAAAGGAGAATGTGTTTCTGTCTGCTGCCTTTGACTCAGTCACCTGACTTCACTTACAAGAGAGTTATTTATATCATTGTGAGATGCCACTGCAACAACAAATATGGTTTTATTGTTCTTGTTATGTTTAGTAAAATAGATAAAAAACATTACCAGCAGAATCAGTGGGCAAAAAAGAGTGTGGCTCCACATAAAATCCTTAAAAGGAGCCTACAGCCTAACATTGTCTGATGAAAAAACATTTCACAGGTCTTTCAATAAATAATCACCTGACTTGCCGCCTTCTAGAGGGAAGAGGAATAATTAAAGGTGCTGAAGACAGGAAATTTTTGAATCAGATTTTGCATGTTGATTACATGAAATGCTGACCAGAAGTAGTTTTCTGTAAGTCTGGCAACTCTCAGTCCAGGCTTTTGCGTGTGGCAGGGCTGCACCTCAGCAAGAGCCCTTGAATGCTTGAAATCATCTGAATGCTTTTAAGAGTAGACTTAAAATGCGTTGTTTTCCTCATCCTACAAAGTTCTCCATCGTTTTCTTGAGCAATAGTCTGTGCTTTGGACAACAATTTAGGTTCACATTCCTTGACTTTGGAGAACTTGGCAAAATCGATGCATTTTACCATATATTTCCCGTGTTTATTTTGTTGGAGTTTTTTTGATAGCTTTAAATATGGCATATTGTCATCAGTTCTGAAGGCTTATGATCAATGGCATATCTGGGTCCATCAGCTTCAGCATGATCAGGACTATTTCTAGCATTCCATACCTGAGCAGCCTTCAATACAATTTAAGATGCAAGCACCAGCTAAACCTATAGCTTGGAAAATACAATCTAATAATGAGCTTCTGTTCTTGCTCCCAAATATGTCGTCCCTCAATATTCTTTCTCCAGCCTCCTCTCATGGATGTAAGGAATAGTACATTCTGTAGTATGACTGTACTTTTGTGTAGTGTAAAAAAGTACATTTTCATCTTACTGATTCACATTTTTGAAAGCTCTTTAGGATGTTTTATGGTCATTTTTCTGTAAAAGATGGGGCTAGCACAAAATCTCTAATGTTTTAGAAAACAGCGATCTGACCAGGTGGGTTTTAGATCGAACGTGTGTGTAACTTTGTCATTTGTTAATAAAAGGATTATCCATAAAAGATGGGAGAGTCAGAAGTGAGATATGAGATCAAAGATTATGCTAAACAAATTCAGTTAACATTTCTCTAACTTACCAGAGCTGTGTCATTCATGGGCCATTTTGGTAATCGTGTCCAACAGCAGGACAGGCTGCTTCATAATGTGATCAACAGCTTTTTTTTACTGTCTCTTTTGTCTAAAGTACACTAATTCCCAGAAAACTTCTGATGTTACCTCCACTCTCTCAGCAGTCTGTGCACTGTGTGCTAGTCTGGAGATAGGGAGAAACTGAAAGGATTTTAGAGACAGATTTTGGGGTTTCTTAGAAAATGCAGCTGAACGTGAAGTAAGGGAATTATACACACTATTGCTCGTTATATATACTGTGTATATAATTCTAGACATTATTGTTCACACTGGTAAATAAGAACTATGACTTTAAATTATTTAAAGGAGATGTGTGACCAAGTACAGACTCCAAGGCTGTCCCTGTGCCAGAGGCACTAAGGCTCACTCCTTAATAAGCCTGTTTTAAAAGTAGTTCAAATGCTTCAGTCCCCTACTGAAATTCACAGGATGGCTTCTGCACCTTTTAATGAGGTTTCTCAAACAGAATCGTTTTCTCCCTCCTGGAAAAAGTAAGTGGCTAAAAATTCTGAAATATGTACATTTAGGAAAATTATTAGGAAAACAAAAAATTGGGAGGTGATTCTGTCTTTTTTCCTTCAAAATTTGCTAAACTTGTGCTGCCTCTTCTTTATTCACATCACCTAGCACTCACCGCTTTCTAAATTTTATCTTGTCTCACCTTTAGCTTTTAAAAATATCAGTCATTTTTTTATATTAATGCCAGATACACTCTTAAAATATTCTTAACTAAGTCTTAATGCAGTCTTAACTAAGTGTTGCAATAGACCAGGCTTGTGTATAGATGTTGGTGGCATGGAACAGGTGTGTTTCTGAAAATCAGCTTAGGTGGTTCCTATATGTTACCTTATTTATTATTAGTTGGGATTTGCTTTTTAAGCATGTGTTAGGTGTGCTTAGAGATACAGTGATATTTTTAGGAAGTGAGAGTGATTACTGCTTGGACTACAGAAAGAATCAAGTGTGAAGAGAGAACTGAGGGTGACAGGGAGGTTTTTCAGCACATTGTGGTCAGTGACCAGATGCACCAAATTCTCGATGAAGAGCCCGAGAAGGCTGTATAAACATCTGTGTCAGTTTTGCCAGGAGTGCAGCAGCTTGTTCTATTTCCTGTTGATGGCTGAAGTTTGCCTGAGAAGAGGGGAGTGCTGATATTCAGTGTTCTTACTGTACAGTGTTCTTACTCTGTACAAATGCAATATCCAGGGGGTTTTACTGTGCTTTCTTTTGAATACCGATGGAGATAATTGTGAATTGCTAGACAGGATCACATCTAGGTCAGGTGTGTGGATTGCCTGTAAGCATATTTA
The DNA here is from genome assembly GCA_013397295.1 of Polioptila caerulea. Classification (NCBI taxonomy): domain Eukaryota; kingdom Metazoa; phylum Chordata; class Aves; order Passeriformes; family Certhiidae; genus Polioptila; species Polioptila caerulea. The sequence continues at coordinate 329,589 of VYXF01004471.1, read as the reverse complement.
ATAGGATGTTTCATGGAACATTTTCATGTTTGACCATGGTTTAATGTGTTAAAAGTTTCTTCATAGTCTTTGCTGAGAGCTGGAAGGTTTTTTGCGACCGAGTGGTGTTACAGGTTCAAAAAAATCACAATCACCCTGACTGTGATTGTGAGTGTTCTTGTCATCAATAGTTATATAAAAGCATTTTACCAGGAGGAGAATTTGTATCTTCTCTAGGCTTTTTGCCATCTGATGTTTTGTATGGAACCATCTAAATCTTGCCACACATTTCCTTTAGACACATCATGTGCTAAATATTGTTGGCATCCAGCTGTGTTTTCTCAGACAAGCTCCCTAGATCAGCAGAAACTGGTTTCCTAAATAAGGTGAATTGTTCTTTCTTGTGGAAAAAAAAAAGTTGGAAGTGATGTTCTAACTGCAGTATATTGTCAGACCCTTTAGTGTAGCTTTATGCACTGAACTAGCATAGTTTTGTGCACTGCATTGTCAGTACTTCTACATAAGTGGAGTTCCTTTCCAGTTTAAAAAGTGAAAATTCTCAGGGCAGAAGTTCAGTCCTGCTTGATTTTACAGAATGATGCAAAAAAATTGAATCTCTTGCCCAGCCATCTCTTGTTAGGCCACTTCTGAATAAATCCTTGATTTGAGGCACCTAGAAGTTTTAGGTTTGACTGCAGCATTGATGAAGAGAAGAGTCACAAAATGAAACAGCTGGCAGGAGTTGTGCTCTGGCAGTGCCCTGATGGTGGCAGGGCCAAAGTAGGAAGTTGGAAAACTTCGGAAGGGGCCCTAGGGCCTCTGCACATGGCCATCCTTTCCTTTCCTTTGCTGTGTACATGAGCAGAGGTGTATCTCACGGGTTTATGCTCAGGAAGGAGAATGGATCCTCATAAAGAGCCAGAGATCAGATTTGTGGGCGTTTGTTTAATATTGAGATGGTTGTTGTCATTTGGACTTGGTAAAGAATCTTTTATTGGTGCTGTCTGCAGATAGGCCAACCAGTCTAGACCTGAGGCCAACATGAAAACACCTCTCTGCTGCAAACCCTTCCTCACCCAAAGCTCCCCAACAATCTTTGGACACAGAAAATCAAAGCCCAGACAAAGAAACTCTGTTCAGTACGTATGTTCTGTAACAGAACCCTTAGGTCATCTCAGGAGTCACAGGCAGTGTATCAAACACCTTCCTTCTCCTGGGTTTCCCAAAGCCAGCTTTCTTTTCTGCATCTTTGAGAGGTTTTTTCCTGACATCCTTTTCCCTGCCTAGATACATCCTTTTCTGTTCCTCTTATAAATAACAAATTGCTGTTTTTATTAAGACTCTGTGGTCTGAAGATAGAGAAAATATTTACATTTAGAATAAGCAAATCTATTTTGAAAAGTGTTGTACTTCCACAATTTTATGTATTTATGGAACCGTATTTCTTTTGCCCCAAAATCCAATCTCTTTATTCTTTTCTGTAATCACCAGAGATATTTTGGGATTTTTTGAACTGTTTTTGAAACCTACATTATTTTTTTCTTTCTCTTCATTCCTTGTCTGTTCTCTTGTGTTTGTTTTCCTGTTCTTCACTTTTATACTTGCAAGTTATTCTTTCTCCTTTTTGGCCCTATACCTTCACTCTAAATTCCAATTTTATGCATGTTTATACCAGTGTTTGAGATGTGTCAGTCAGTTTCCTCCATACTCAGTAGCTGGCATCTCAACTTAGATCTTCTTAGGTATATCTTTTGTGCTTGTACTAGAATCAATAGGAGGATTTTGAGAGTTTTTTTTTCAGTATTTTCCTGCTGTTTTCACACTGTTCTTCATGCTCTGTGTTTTTATTACACTGTGATCAGAGAATGAAGAGTGGGAAGAACCACACTTCCAATTGAGTATCTTGGCAAGTTGGTTAAGAGGAAATTGTGAAGTATCAAAATGGCCTTTAAATAGATCTTAATCACCTGTGGGAATGGATTGGCTAAGTTTAAGTACACAAGTGGGTGATTAATTAGCTTGAAGATCCAAATGCATGCTTAAGTAGATGACCATGCCTCCAGGCTCATCCACTTGTTCCTACTCACTCAGTTAAGCCTTCAGTATTATCTATAATACAGAATATTCCCATGGCAGGCCTCATACAGGTTTTGTCACAGAGCCGAGTAATTATTCAATATTTTTCATGGTGTGTCATACAGGTACATAATTTCGAATATGGAGCTACTATCCTACAATATTGACATTAACAGGTCAATGGAGAGGGTGATTTGAAATTGTTCTTATTCAAAGGGGTTTTTTAAATTTTTTCCCATGTTTGCTCCAGTGATTTAATATTGTTCCTTTTTCTTAAAATTCTGGCATATCTTTTAATTTTGGGAACATTGAGCTGCTATGGATATGAGTCAAACATCACGTAGCTGGTGTCAGCTCCTGTGGGGAATTAATCTTCCACATTAATCTTCAAAACCAGCAGTTTTTGAAATGGGAGCTGCAAGTGCCCCACACCCCTCATATGTAAACCTTGTGTTTATTCATCTGCTAATGCCAATACTCGAGCCCTGTCTTTCTTGAGAAGGTGGATTTCCCACTGGCTGCTATTTATAGGTCACATGAGCAGAGACACGGAGCTGCCTGGCTGTGTCTGTGCATCCCAACTGGGCATGTCAGCACCGTGCTTTTCACTCATTGTTGATAGAAAACTGAAGCTGAAAAATGGAGGATGCCTGTGCTCTAGAGTAATCTTGCTCAGCTCATATTGTGCACCCAAGGAATTTGACAGCTAGGAACTTCAGACCATAGCCAAGGTGTCAAGGAAAACCAGCTGGTAGAAACCAGAGGGGGGTGTGCTGCCCAATATCTGCTGAGCTCTTGTCCTGGATGCAGCTCTTGCAGCCCCCTGTTTACCTCACACTTCAGGCTCCTGCTGGAAAACACCACTTCAGAGTGTTATAGAGCCAAGTGCTGTGGCTCCAGAACCTTTCCATCTGCCAAAAAGTGCCTTGAGATGTGTTATTCTCCAAGAGTGAGCTTGTTCTCACGGGTACCTTTAGCTCAGTTCTGAGAATAGTATTCAATAGTAAATCAAATAAAATTTCCTTTTGTTGATATTCATACAAATATGTGCACTTATGCTGCAGTAAGAAGAGAATCAAGTTGAAACATTGATGATTTCAAACATTAAGAAATCCACCGATATGTTGAAGGAAAACTGGATTTCTGTTCTTGTCATCTCTTACAGATCTTGAAAAGGCTCATTGTTCATACAAGGAAAAATAATACTTTAGTTGCTATATTAAAAATGTCAGTAATGACTGCAACAAGTTAACTGTGGTTACCAAAAACAGCTCAAGCTAATGACACAGAATTTGATTTAGAAACATTTGTTTTGGTTCAAAATAAAATATTTCTTTCTCTCACATACTTTGATAAGTTTTTAATGATTGTACTGCAATGCATTAGCCATTTGGGAGATGGCTGTGCATGTGGAGTACATGAACATATGTGTGTTTACCTACAGAGAGAGAAACTGTATGGCAAAGACAGGAGAATGCTGCAGATATTTTTTAAATTGTGGACCAAATACTGCTCTTTTTTTTGCCCATAAAGTCTTACCGTTTTGAGGAGGGTGGCACAACTGTAACTATCAGTAGATTTTGCCCCTTTGAACTGCATTATCAAAAACTTCAAGACAATCAGAGGTTCAAATAATTGGGGGAGTTGCTAGGTATGATATTCGTGCTGGAGAACATAAACTAAATAAGAAGGAGGTTCTGACTGAGGCTATTCTAATAATTGGATTTTAGTGTGTTATATTTTGTATTTCTAAAGAATATTTTTGCTGGGAAACGCTGAAAAATATGTTACTAATCATAGTTGTAATAGATTTAAGGAATTAATCATGCAACTAAAATGTGGGAGATGCAGGAGGAGTCCTAATACGTCGTAGGAAAATATGGGGTTAAAGTGGACTATATTTTAAGCAGTGTTCAGTTGACTTGCTGTGTGGGGAGAGACTGAGCAGTCCTGGCTAATGACTTGTAGGTACTGAATCCTCAGGTCTCTCAGGTGGTTTCACTCGACCAGTTTCAGCAGAATGATGAAAAGGTTGAGATAAAATAAACTGACAGTTGCTACTCATCGCAGGCAGCAAGCTGTACCCTGGCAGATGAGACCCTGGGAGCCCTCTTTTTTAAACAAAGGCTTTCACTGCAGTGAGCAATGAACTCCAGACAAAAAAGGAAAAGGAGAGAGAGATTGGCAGCTGGTGACCGACAGGAGGAGGGAAGGGAGGGAAACTGAGAAACACAGCAATTGTTGGCTAATTAGAAGCCATTCCCACCTACTTAATACCAACCCATTAAGCAGAAAACACTTTTCATCTTACTCTCGCTGCTACACATGACATTATACTCCAATCAATACCCTCCCACCGGCTGCCCCACTGCCCGCAAATGAATACATCGAAGTTCAAGAATGCAGTAATTGAGTTGGGGCAGTGAAACTGCAGCTCACAGTCAAGATCTTTCTCTGAAGATCCGAATGTAATGTTTGTTGCTTGGATAAAGAAATCAAATCCGTGTATTGACAGCTGTCAACAACTGGCAAATGGATGAAGTCAGCAATAGATCCATTTTAACCTTGTATTGAAGTGACAGTAAGGGTTTATTTTCTGAGTGGGTTTTTTTTTCCCTCATTTTTGAATAAGAGATCTAGAGGGTTTGAACCCAGGTGTGCAGATTTTTAAGGGCATTTTGAACTCTGTTCTTCAGTTATACCTACAAAATTAATACACGCATCATTATGTGCACAAAGGAATACATCTCATATTTACAGTGGCTTGATTTTTATTTATTTTTAGTTTTGTAGGTTACATTCACTCTGGCTACTTTTTAATTTCATTTCATTAGGTCTTCTTATGATTTTTAGGCATCGCCTTAAAATTTACAATTTGGTCCTCAATAGTACCTTGTGCAGTAGATCTAGGCCTTACATTTCAATCATTAGAACCTTGTATTTAAGTTCTGCGTTTAGATTCCTGCAACATTTCTCTTTCAAATTAAATCCCTTGTTCCCTGAGCCATCTGGAATTGGTAATAGCAAGCACAATCTGCAGCATAAAGTAATACTGTGCAAACTGCAGTATAATTCTTTCTTCAGATCAGTTTTGTTACCACAGAATCAAAACTTCCTCTCCTCCTTGGCTGGACTGAGGACATCAGTGTCAGTCTTTTGGAACTGCTAGAAGGAGGTTCCAATACAAGACATGACATCTCTCCATCCCTTTCAATTCCAGAGAGAATTGAGTATCAATTCAGGAACAAATATTCCTTACAGTGCAAGTTTGAAAACATTTTTTGGATGCAGCTAAATTGCATGCTGCGACATCTGGTATTTGCAGAAAGAGGCAGTCATCGCTGTTGATGCTGTTCATTGTCGTAGTGATACTGTGGCATTTTCAGCACGGCATTTCTTCAGATGCTGTTTGCTCAAGTGCTTCTTACCTGCAGTAATCATAGAACATGCTGTTAGCTTGCCAGGCTGTGCCTTGAACCCTCGAGTCAGACTTTATGTACATGGAATAACTTAACCTACAGGCTCTCACCATTGAACAGCCTGTCTGTATCCAAGTAGGAACAGTGGAAGCTGAGTGGAGTCAGAAAGGCTGACACAACAACAAATGTTTTGTGTCTTGTGAAATTGGAAGCCAAATAACAAACTGCTACTTTGTTGCTTCTTTCCAGTTGTATTATAATATTTTAAGCTTATTAGTTCAATTATTCATCAATGTTAGCTCATCTAATTTGCTTCCCAGTATTGTAAAGCACCTCTCAGTCACCTTCTTACTCCCTGGGCTTCTTTTGATACAGGTTAAAGGTACTGTTAAAAAGAGATTTGTCCTCAATAAAGTCTGGAAGGGGGAAATAATTGTCTTCTGATGGAGAGATTTGGGATCTTCGCCACTTGTCAAGATGCAAGTGCCTCAGACATAGAAGTTGAATATGCTAAGACATGGAGACAGAGGTTTTCTTTTCTTAGAGATACTTAGGTAGGACAAACAAACCGACATTTAGTTTCCATATAGGTATAATCTGCTATTTAATATAATCTGGTTCTAGCATTTGTCTCTGTAAACTCTGGGACTTTGGTTCCTTTCAACACAGAAGTGTACAAGTTCAGTCTTGCTTTGACTAGATGCCAGTTAGAAGGATCAGAGGCAGACTAGGGAAAAAGCAGAGAGCAGTTGGCAATCTTTGTGTTTCTCAGTGCCAAAGCCTGTGGGGTTAATTTGAGGATGCCCAAATCACCTTGGCAGCATCATCATCTCCAGTCTTTTCCAGAACTGTGGAATTTAATGAGCCAGAAAATAATCATAGTATCATGGAAAAATAGTAGTGGAAAGGACTTCAGGAAGTCATCTTCTTCAACCCCTGTTTAGGAGAAACAATACAAAGTATTTTGGTAATTTCCAAGAGAAGTTTGTCTTGTCTGTTCTTAGAAAAATCTGGCAATTGATTTTCCCCAGCATCCAAAAGCAATCTGTTCTAAAGGATAAAATTATGCAGAAAAAAGGAATAAACCAGGAAGTTTTTCATTTGTCCAAAGCTGTCTGTAATTGAAACTCTGTGTCTGTCCTTCAAATTCATCCCTTCCATATTTTCAGTAAACTCAGAGACAGGAATTATCTGGCACATCCTGGGGTTTAGAAGAAAATTTTCTAGCGATTTCTGAAGAGGAAGGTTATAAGGATTACTTAGTCTAAGAATAAATTATGTATGATGGAATGTAGTTCTTCCTTATGAGCACGAGTGATGGAAGGAGGTAGAGAGTGGATGCAAGGGTCCTGATTCCCTTTTTGTTTATTTTCCAGTCGTAGTGCCCAGTAGGACTAGTCCATATCACTCAGATGAGCACAGGAGGTTGGTACCTACCCCAAAAGGGCAGGAAGAACCAGGGCTTCACACCCAAGAAATAAACCAATGCAGGGGGAAGGGTTGCTCTTATATTCTTAAATGGTCTCCCTAAGTGCTGTGGAGCTTTGTTATTCAAAGTCTCATCCATAATTCAGGACTCCTCTTCTTACATAAGTTTCTGAAGCAGGAAAGCAGCTAGATTTCTCCATTCATTTTACCGAGTTAATCCACTCATACTTCAGCTCTTCCTAGAGATGCAACTGATCTTAAATAAAATACTTTAGATCCTTATTTATGATTGAGGATTTTTTTTTTACTCTAAACACAAATAGAGAACTGAACAGACTCTATCCATTCTAGATTGGATGTTTTGATACTTCCAAAACCCAGACTGATTTTTCTCTAGTTTTGGAGTTCACTATTTCAATCCATTATCCTCGAAAAATAAAATTACAGTACTATTGTGTGCCTTCACAACTTTGGATTCTCATAAAGCTATACCAAGTCCTGTTTGCCAGTCTTCTGCAATGAGAAATCAAAATATTTACAAGCCAGACAGCTCACTTTTTGAGCCATTGTCAAATGCTTTTATCCCCTTTTCATTAATTCTTTTTTTTCCCATTCCATAGCAACTTAATTAAGGGTTAGGGATTTTTTCCTCATCTTGGAATCCATTTTAAAACTCTCTGCCATAGCTCCCTTGCTCCAGTTTCTCAACTCAAATTCATTTCTAGATGTTGCTCCTTTTTCTATCCTAACTAAGATCTAACAATAGCTGCTTTCATTAGTAAAAGTTTCCTACAGAGACACTTCAGCCTAAGTTAGAGGCTGGCAAGGCTCTTGTTTGCTTAGGATTCATTCATGGAAAAGAAAATCTGAGGCTCTGTTTGTCTTTTGCAGAAGTTATAACTAAGGGAAGAGAGTACAAAAAGCATCAATCTTCAACTAGATCAAATGATCAATAAAACCCACTCAAATAGCATCCAGCAAACATTCTGCTCAAGGAGACTCTGCTTCAGAAAAATGACTTCATCATAGCTGAACAGAAAGTGTATCCTGTGGAAATAGTGATGGCCAGGCTGTGAGCTGATCTTCCATACATTCTTTCACTCCCTGTGAAATAGAGGTATGTTTGATTTTCTTCAACCAATTTCAGTTGTCTCACTGTGCTCTGAAATCTCCAGATTGATTAATGGAGCTTCTCTGGAGAAAAAGGATGTTTCTCTCCCCTACTTACATGTACACTGTGCACTGCAGAGCACACACTGCTCTGGTTGTTATACTGTGTTTGGGGACGTGTGTTCTTAATGGAAAAAAAGAAGAAAATTGTCAGACTTAAAATGAAATATGTTCTCCATTATTGATTTCCATAAACTTGAGCTTCTTGTTCAAGTTTTCATAAGCGTTGAGTCTCCAGTGCCTCTCTATCTGTAAACATTCAAGCATTTGTCTCTGAGGACGCGTGTGTGGGACCTGCTCATGTCTGACATAAACAGTCTCAGTTAAGGGAAGACTTTTTTCCCCCTGACCTTGGGAATACTGTGTCCACAGAATTTTATGGTCTAGATATTAAGGAGGCTGTTGCATTTCATTTTACTAGACTGAGGTTCCCTATGTGCCTGAGAATCTCAGTTTCCATGGATAAAGCAAGGGCTTAAGAGCTTTTGGAGTAATCATTACTTAGAAGACTGAAGGATTGTGCTCTTACAGCACCTCTTACCTTGTTTTCCTGGAAACAGATCAAAAAAGTTTTCCTCCATCAGTGTTGTTTTAATTGTGATTCTGACGTGTCCGCTGCTAATAAGTTTGGTTGCTGCAGGAGTTAGCTGAACCTTTATATTTAATTTAATATTTTAAAGAATAGTTTTGATTTTAAAAGGGGTTATTCATAGACACACTCCCCAGTAAATTCAATTTTTTCTTTTTTATTTTTTTTAATCCTAGCTCTTCATAGATCTTTCATTATGCCAAAGTTGTCTCCACTGGCTGATTTTTGTGCAGTGCTCTACCCTGTATCTCCTGACTGCATGAAATACATATAACACACCACATCTCTGCATGGTGTAACTCCAGTGTGTGCTTCTCTGCATTGGCACAGTGTGAGACAGAAGTGAGCAACACTCCTCTGTTGCAAAGTCACTCTTTATCCTCATTTTCCTGTCATATCAGCAGCACTGTAAGCAGAAATCCTTGATGTTACAAAGTGCGTTCTTTAAATCAGTTTTAACTGAAACTGCAGCCACTAATGGTAATTTTTTATGTATTGCATGTCACTACAAGGAAACTGAGAATGTTTCTGAACCTTCAACAGCAATCTCTCTGTAAATGGGAGATTCTTTTCAATTTAACCTTAAGGTAATTCAGAATTTCATGGCTTTATTATGCTCACTAGGGGGATAATTGCTGTTATAATTTAACTACGTTTACACACAAATTCCTGACACAAGCTCAGTCTTGTTTACATCTATGCAGTTATATACATGAGGAATTGCCAACTTTTACCTAAAAACTTGGTCTGTCTCGATGACCAGAGAAAACCATGAAACAATTTAACATGTACTTACAACCAATCCATGGTATCCTTCTGAAAAATCGCAACTTTTATTAATCATTATGAAAAGTAAGGTCTTTAGCAGAAAATTGTTTCTTAATGAACAGAGTTCTGTGTTGGAGAGCACAGTATAAGAAATTTAACCTGACAGTATTGTTCTGAGGGGAATTTTGGAGCTTTTAGGTCAACTCTTGAAGTAATTTTTATGGGAAAAATAGCTCAATACTGTTCTTGCCCCTAATTAAATGAAATTGGTATTCTTTCACACTGGTGCTTTATTTAGCAGGATATGAAATATGAGAAAAGAAGCAATAATGTCATTGTAAGCTGAAGAAAAAGGTCCACAAGCATGAGCCTTTACAAGTAGCTTTGTCTGAAATGAGACAGAACAGTTAATTTCCATTCAGCAGTGGCTCTCCATCATTTAATTGGAAGTAATCTATACTAAGAAATTATTGGTAGGTTATTGCTTTCAGCTCTGGGGTCCTCAGCACGGGTAAGGTATGGACCTGTTGGAGGGAGTCCAGAGGAGGATCACAAGCATGACCAGAGGGCTGGAGCACTTCTCATGAGGAAGGGCTGAGAGAACTGGATTTGTTCAGCCTGGAAAAAGAGAAGGTTTCTGGGAGACCTCGTTACAGTCTTTCAGCCCTTGAAGGGAACCTCTAAGAAAGGCAGGGGGGACAAACTGTTTAGCAGCACCCGCTGTGATGAGTGGCAATGGTTTTACATGGAAATAGCATAGATTTAGACTGGATATAAATTAGATTTTTACTGTGAAAGTGGTGAAACTCTGGGACAGATTGCTCAGAGGAGTGGTGGATGCCCCATCCCTGGAAACCTCCAAGGTCAGGTTGGATGGGCCTCTGAGCAACTTGATCTGGATGAAGAAGTCCCTGCTCGTTGGACTGGATGACCTTTAGAGGTCCCTTCCAACCCAACCCTTTGTGTGACTCTGATTATCGATTTTAGTGCCTACACCCTTTTCTGTGAAACTGGGGGACAGTGTCTTTTGACTGCACTTTGCTTCCTCTGCATTTCCTTGGCGTGATGAGCTTCATGGCGGAGTCCAGCCTGAGCAAGGCATGACCCTTTTACTGTAGGCAGGAGCATTAAAAAATCTCATTCTTCAATTAATTTCCACCCCCCTACAGTCCTGGACAGCAACGCTATGCAAGTGCTCGCAAAGGAGCACTCCTTCCCTTCTAGCATTTCACATGGAGACGCGCACAAAATGCAAAGCTGGTATTTTTAATACCCTCGGCCTGCGGTCATTTTGCCCGCAGGGGGTGAGGCGGGGCCGGGGCGAGCCCGTGGCTGCGGGCCGGGCAGCGCGGGCGCCGTGCGCGGGCCCGGGGTTGTGTTCAGCCTGCAGAGGGGGCGCTTTGATCCCTCTCCATCGCCCAACAATTCGCTGTGACAAAAGCGACGAGCGGCTGAGCGCGGCCGCTTGTGCGTGAGCAGCACAGCCTGCCGAGGCGAGGCTCCCCGCTTATGTAACACACCATTGCGGCTGGCGTGTGCCCGGCAGAGATGGAGCCTGCCTCCTGCTTTGTCACCGGCTTAGATATTCCATCAGCATTCAGATTTATGCTTCAGATGCTCGTGAGAGAGGATGCGCTCTCCTCGGCGCGCCTGTCAGCGGTGATGCTTGCGCGCAGGATTTTGTATTTTTGGATTGTTTTTTTCTGAAAATATTAACACGAGCATCCTGCCACGTAAACAGATCTGGAGAGATCTGAAGAGTTAGGAGATTTGCAATATAAGGTTTTCTTTTACCCTTCGACTTCCTCATAAATCCCTTTTTTTTTTGCTTTTATGTGAAAGGTTGTCTTCAGGAACATAGCTTATCATCTTCCTGTGATATATGTGAGCTTTAAAATGTAGTCTGAATTTTTCTGGGAGAAAATCGTATTCAGGATCCAGTAATATAGTTGCATTCAAGACAGAATAAAAGGCTTATATTGCTACATTTTATTCAAAACAATGGCTTAATTGGCCAGGAAAATGTAGTTATCAGATGATAAAGATATGAAGTCAAGGGCAAGATATGCCTGAAAACAAGCTTTTTCCTGCCTAAAATTAGGCAAAGTTAATAGGTTAAATTTTGTTTATTGAATAAGAGAACCCAAAGTTGATTGATATAGTAATTTCAGTGTTTGCTATGGCAAATATTTAGCTCATTATCAGTTTTAATAGCATTTTGCAGAACAAGCCTTTTCTTGACATGCAGAAAATACTATTAAATTTCCCTGCATAGATACATTGTTATGACATGCAATAACTACTTGAATATAAAGGGGATTAATAATTTAAAAGGTGTTAACAAATTAGGGCCATCATTAAAAATAGACTTTGAACCATTTTGTAGAAAAATCAGATTGAGGTAATGCTCTGCTCTTATGATAAAGAATTACAGCATTAATTCTGCAAAGTGAACTTATTGCTCCTATTCGTCTCCAAAACCCTGGAGCATTAAAAGACGGGAAGAATGAAATGATCACTGCGTTTTTTCAGGCACAACAGCTCTAATATTTCCATCACAGTTTCACAGCTCAGCTTGCATGGTTGTGCTAGAGGAAAAACCCATAAACGTCATGCTTCCCTTTGTTTTGCTTTTGCTGGTCTTATGGAATCGGGTCAAATTTTTTCAGACAGTTTATATTAATATACTGAGAATTTTGCTTGGACAGCATCTGTGCAGAGTATAAAGCAAACATTTCTTCTGTATAGAAGCTTCTCTTTTCTTGCTTTTTAAATGTAATCCCCATGTTCCTTTTGCATTTTGTTTTTCATTTCTTGCAACAATTGATGACCAGAGGCATTTCAAGGTTGAATTCTTGTTGCTTTGCAAATTATTAATTTGTTTTCTTTCCAACTGGAGATAAACAGAAATAAGATGGCTTTTGAAGCCTTTTCTTCATTGTTTCAAATTGCATCTATGAAACATACAGAAAAATGGGCCCTTTTTTTTTTTTTTCATGCAAGTGTATTAGGAAATATATTTGTGATTCTTTCCCATGTGAGTAATGGCTGCCCATATAGTTTCACTGCAGCAAGGGTCAGGTGTGGACCCTTATTTTAGAAATAGTTCAGTCAAAAAATTTAAATAAGATTTAAAAGTCTAACCTTTAATTAGTGCTCATTTTCTTGTTGTTTACTTTCAGCTGCAAGTTGGAGAAGAAAAAAAAAATAATTTATGGGATTTAATTAATAAATTTCACATTTGAAGGACAGAAATACCAGGAGTTCTTAGGCCCCCAGAGGAAGCAAAACATTTGTTCTGCCCATCTCTTATTGTCGTTTGCCATGGCACTCATCTCCCTTCATAATACTTCCCTCCTATCCCCCTTTCTGAGTTTTCCCTCCCCTTCCCCTTGCACTTCCTGAGACCACAGAACCCAGATGGTGCCCTCACTGTTGCCAGACCCTGGGGGAACTGCTTCTGTTATACCCACCTCTCAGAAGCTGTAACTAAGAGGCATGCCAAAAGTCCAGTGCTGAGATATGTTTAATTTTGATATTATTTCCTTTCCAGTGAATTTGTTTGTCAGCACCAATTTTTATCCCTAAACTCAAGTCCCTGATATTGGCAGTGGTGCAACATCGAGTTTAAATAAAACAATGAGTTTCTAGACATCTGGTTGTGATTTTAGCCGAGTCAGATGTTGTTAAAGCACCAATCAATAAATGGTTAAAGCATTGTTTATATAGCACCTCTATTCCTGCTAATACTGAAAGATTCATAACATCAGGACATTTTGCAGGCAGACGTGTGTGTTTTGGTGCATTCAAGAAGTACATCTTCTTTTATATAGCAATATAACAGTGTTTGTGGTTTTTTAATTACACAGATTGAAGAAATGGATGGAGAAAGTAGAATATGTGGCAGAGGAGATAAGATTTGTGTTCTGATAAAATATAATATGAGTAGCTGTGGTAGAGATACAGTTAACAAGGGCCATCAATGATAACAAACTATCAGCACGTTATTAGCCTGTGGAAGATCAAGGACAGTATTAGTCTGCTCCATGACAGAGGGGAGAAACTCTTAATAGATGACCTGGGGGAGGCCAGTGTGCTTTAATGCTTTTTTTGCTTTAGTCTTCACTGAAAAGGTCAGCTGGGATCATGTGGCTGACAGAGTTTATGTGTGCCACAAGAAAAAAAAATCAGCAAAATCCTAGGCTAGAACAGGAGAAAGTAGGCTAGAGAGTACTTAGAGGAGATAGATCTTCAAATCAGATGGGCTGCAGAAACTTGATCCTACAACCCTTAAAAAAACTGGCTGGAACAATCTCGAGGTCACTAGCCATTTGTGAAAACTGATGGAGTTCAAGTCAGGTTCCAGGGCAGTGGAAAAAGACAAACCTGATGCCTATTTTTAGAAAGGGAAAAAGAAGGAGCCACCATGGAATTTCAGATAGATCAATTTAAGATCAAGTCTTGGAAAAATACCAGAACCTACAAGCAGATGTTTAAAAGATACCTAGAAGAAAAAAAACCCGAAATCTGCAACAGCCAAAATGGGTTTGCTAGTGCTAATTGTGTCAAGCCAAAATAATTACCAAGCAACAGGACTTCCAGGTAAAGAAGTTAAAATAAAGAGAATGTATCTGATAGAATCCATCTGGAGCGTTTGATATAGTGTTATATGCAACATGTATGAGCACGAAAGGAAGGCTGAACTGCATAAACCTACTATCAAGGGCTGAATAATGATTATCAAAAAAACCTCTGACAAATAAAAGCTATCTGTGGCTGTTGTTAGAAAGGGAAAGCTGTTTAACTTGCTATTCTACAAGGATCTGATTCTGTACTAAGTTGTATTTCCATTCCTTGTCTGGAGACTGGAATAGTAAGTATGCTTTACCTTGGAAGAGAAGACAAACTCGGGGAGAAACATAAGCATTCTGTTCATGGTGGTGCAATTCTAAGGGATCTTGGCAAATTGAGAAACTCATGTAATGTTTTCAACCTTATGTGTGTGTTTATGTGAGTATAGATAATCAGGAGTAATCAAAGGCAGAATTACAAAAAAGGAGCAAGTACCAGTTCTGCAGAGGGTGGGAAAAAATCAGGGCTAGCAGTAAATCACAAGCTGAACGTGAATGAACAGTGTTAAGCTGTTGTGAAATCTGCAGACATCTTCCTGAGGTATTAAAAAATGATGACTCCTCAAGTAATCCTTCTGCTCTACTCAACACCAGTAAGGTCTCAGCTTAGTATCATAGCAGTGCTGTGTTTCATGCTTTATGGAGTATGCAGAACAGCTGGAGAAGGTGCAGGAAGGATGAAAAGGAGCTAAAAATCATGACCAGAAGAAAATATTGATTCAATGGTCGATTTGAGCTTCTGTGTCTATAGAAGAGACTCAGGGAAGAACAAAATCGCAGGTGTGAGTTTTGCAGAATTTGGAGGGGGGCATAAAATAAATAATGATCTTTTCTCTTTGTCCATGATAAGTTGAACTAAAAGCAGTGGACTGAAAAATTGCAGTTAATGGAAGGATGCTTCTGATTAGCCACTGGGAAAAAAATTTACAACATTGTAGGAACTTTTTTTCAGTGGTTTATTAGTTGTCATTGTGATGATTTATATATGTATTTGACATTCATATCAGAATACAGGCAGCAGTATTCCCAATGTGCTGTAATTCTGGAGATAAGCCTGTGAAATGCCTGTGAAAGGATCTCAGGACCTAGAAAAGAGAAAAAGGAATTATTTTCTGTGAACAAAAAACTGCATTTTATTTGGCATTAAAGACTCATTTGCTAAAAAATGATGGGTAATAAATTTCATTTGTGTGTCTCAGTTTGCCTATCTGTGAAGTCAGCTTTAAGATGCTGATATCTTTTGTAAAGCAGCTTTCCAAAATACTTCTTTGCTTGAGGATATTAAAAGATATTCCTTGCCTACCCCAGTTCATCCTCTCATTCTTTCCTTTCTGGAAGCTCTCTAGCTCTTTCTTCTCTTCTTATCCGTGCTCTTCTCATCTGCAGAAACCATTCCAAGGCTACTCAAGTATCCATTTTTTCCATCCTATTGATTCTGATGGCAACAATATTCATTTTTGCTGGCTGTTGGAAAGCCTGCAATCAGCTTCCTATTCAGGTTTGATGTGAGGGAGGGCTATGAAGACTGAAAGTGAAATCTACTTATTGGAGCAAAGCTCACAGCTATAGTTTGGGCTCTTCCTTCCTTCCATTGCCTGTTTCTTCTCTCTCTGGCTAAAATAACAAACCAGCCTTCTTCATCTCCACTTTCCAGCCCAGGACTATTTCATCTCTTCCCATTGTTGGAGTCTTGGAACCTCTGGTGATTAGCATTCAAAGATGTCCACATGCTGCAAGTGAAATGCCTGCTTGCCCCCCAGCTGGGCTCAGCCAAGAGATCCATTTTCTCATTCAACATTTTGTGTGCACTCACAAGATTGTTTCTCTTGCTGCCAAGTCTTCCGATATAGTATGATATTAATTTTTTTTTTTTTCAATTTAAAAATGTTTCCTTCTAAACTCAAAGTTAGGCATAGGTAGCTAACAAGTGAGATGAGTTTGACAGGAATTCTGTTGAGTCTGTAGTGTTTTCTTCCTCTACTCGATATTAAGGAATCTGTAACCCAGGAAAGGGCTTTTCAAGGGAAACCAAGCAAAGAGAAAATTGAGGCATGGGGTGTATATTGTAACATATTAAATATTTGAGTATTTTCCCTGTCTTTTGGCCTCTGGAAATTACAAATATTTATAGATTTGAAATTCAGCCAACTATTTGAAAAATGAATTGTGTGCAATGCCTCATGGTTAAACTGTGTCTATAGTTTCAGCAGTTTCCTACAAGCATTTGAATTATTTGCTTACATTTTGGAGGAAGAAGAGAAAGAGAAAAGGGCTACAGATTGATGGAAGTTTTTTCAGAGTCTGACTTAATAAATGTGACAATCAAATATGAGGATTTTTGGAAACAGAGATAAGCGACGCTAGCCTGGAGGCTGAACTTAATGTCAAAGAGGGTGTTCATGCAAAGCAAAACAGTGTATCAAGTAAACTAGAGAAATATCATCTTTGGAGGAAAAAATCTCTAAAGATTTTATGCCACTTTTAACAGGCAACAACAAAAAAGCCCTCACTGTACCTCAGGATATGATCAGTCTTTTTGAACTGAATTTGTTCAGTGCTTTTTTGTTCTTCAGTGCTGTCTGCAAGCATTCCCTGTCTCAGTCATAAGGCTCAGAGTTTGGCAGTTTTATTTCTTTGTTATATTTTCATCATGTGAGATAAAAAGTCACGGATGAGTGATATAATAGAAACAAATGTTACCTGTGTCTGAGCAGGAGAAAAAAAGCCCTCAGTTGCACTTATTCTTTCATAGAACTGTTTGAAATTTTTTTGAAAATGATAGGTGTTTTTTTTTTCTTCTCTGCTCAACCAAACTGCCTCTCTACCAGAACAGGAGTTCAGTAACCACCTTAGGAAAAGCATTTCTCAGGATAGCTGAGGTTGAGACTGTTGTAGGCACGATCTATTGAGGCTCTGTAGGAGGGGATGAAGGCTGCATCACTCTCGAGTAGCCCCCGGAGGTTAGCTCAGAGCAGCAGCACAGCTTTGGAGGGAGCTGTCAGCCCTCTGGGCTACAGGGATGTGCTCTTTTTAATAAGTACATTGCACAAGACAGTACCTATGAGGTAAAGGGCATTAAAGGGCATTTTTTCCACGAGAAAATCTTTTTTAAAATAATGATTAATAAGTCCAAAGCTGTGCAGTTAATTTGTGAAAAATACAGTGTGTTCAAAATACCAAGCAGTCCCAGATGTTTTACATGTGAATAGAGCCTAAACAAAGTACATTTTACAGAGGGGAAGTTTGGCTCATCCCTTGCTCAGAGATTTGAATTTAAGCTCTATTTGTTTTCATCAGTTGTGAAGGAGGGGGTTAGTAATATGAAGATAATTTAATTCTATAGTGTCTCTTCAGGTAAATAATATTTAATTTGATTAGTCAGCATATTCATATTTATGGTAGAGGAATTGGGAGAACTCCTTGTTTTAAAATAGAGAATACTAAGAGGTATGCATTTTCTAGATATCACAATGCCATGTATCTTCCAATCAATTGCTTTTCAGAATGTGGGATGCAGCAGATTTTGAGGGGTTTGTATGTAATTTATACTTTTATTCATTTTTTTTAGTACATGGCTATGGCAAACACTTCATATATATCATGTCTTTTTCAAGTTTAGCTACTTCATTTAGTTACTGAAAGGTTAGTCTTTTTTCTTGGACATATATTAGGTAAACACATCAAAAAGTTGCTCAAAAATTAAAATGAAGCATTATGTTATCAACACATTGAGCAAAACTCACATGTTCACGACCAGCAATCGAGTGTGCTAAATCAGACAATACTTTAAATATGAAATGGCATGATAAAGAGTCTCTTGGATTTTCTTTCATGGATTTTTCATAAATATAAAATCTTGAAGTCTGGTGTTCATAGACATGATTCACTGACTTGCTCACTGAATTTGGGCAGTTGTAATCAAAACATCACTGATGAACTGATCTAAAATGAAACTGCAAGATTGCCTAGTTTTTATTTTCAAAGAAATGCATGTCTGCCAGAACTGAAGGATGAGGTTCTGGTTGTCCTAAAGTTGTTATGAGTGGGAGATTATACGGACATATATGGTAGTGATGAACAGAGATCAGAGAGACCGGAACATCAAGGGGAAGGAGAAATGGGAATTAAGAGATCAAAGACTGTAGAGGAACTGGAGGGAGAGTTGGCTTTGTCTTCACTGCCAAAAAAGGTGTGTTTTTTGTGTGAAAAAACTAACAGTAGCTGGAGTTCTTTTGCTGTGGAAGGCAACAAAAGCCTTGTGACTTTTACTGTGATCTGGCTGAACAAGTTCAACTGCAGAAGTGAACTGTAACACCTCTGTCCTTTGCCTCCGTTTTACTTAACAGGGAGGTAATTTTTAATGAATGAACAAGGAAAAAATCTCTCTGTCTTTGCTTTATTTCATTGAACACTATTCAGAGAGGAAAACATAACAATAAGGAGCAGCCTAATTGGACAGAAGTCTGATCTTCATAGTAAGCAACATTTGTCACCACAAGAAAGACTCGGACTAGAAAAGCACATGGAGAGTAATATCTGGAGAGGAGAAGGCACTGAGGGTGTGCACTATGAGACAGGAATTCATTTCACACCACGCCACTGATTTGCTTTGCAAGTGTTGACTCACCTATTCTCTCTGATGCATCTTTTTCTCTTGTTTCTTAAATCATCACAGAAAAGCATAGCTATTCATTAGTTCTTCTCTTAATCCTTCATTATTCAAGGAATGAGCTCACTGAAACCTAAGGTCATATCTCTTTAATACTGGCTATTTATAATTAGGCAGTGAAAACCCTACCTTAATATTTAAAGCAGTTTGAGATGTTGATTACCCAGAACTCCCAATGGAAATATACACTTTATTTATAAGAAGCCTAGGGAGAGAAGGAACTGTGTATGATTTGGGAAGTTTTGGAAGTTTTGGAAGTGTATGTTAAAGAATTGTGGGACCGAAATGATCCAGGTACAGTTGATTCTGATTCTGAACAGCAGTGTTATTCCAGGACCATTTTTATTATCTTGTACTTCTTGGATTTCAGTCAAAGATGTGGAATTAAATGCTTAAGTGGAGTAATCCAGTTTTAAAGATGCTTTCCAGAAATTATAGCTTTTCATATACTTTCTCATATAAAATTAATTGAGACTTTTAGAGAACTTGTCTACAATTTCCTCCACCTCCTCAGTAGACAAGACTCTGACAGAAAGCTTTGTATAAAGAAGAACCTGTGAGAGCACAGTTATGCTGGGTCATACCCAAAGTTTCCTTTATCATAGAAGTTTCTGGGGAAGGAATTTGCACAATAAGAATATTTTTATGACAGTAAATCCACCAGAAGCAGAATTTGTCATGTTTGAGTTGTTTTGGAAACAGTTGTTTTAGTTTGGGGAAGTGTTTTAGCCTGTTAAATTTCATCTGCAAATGTGTACTGGAAGACAGCGTATCTACCACCAGAGAATATAGTGTGTAATTCTCATTTTTAGTACCTGAAAATCATTAAGATAAAGATATCCTTACCCCTAATGTTAAAAAGCAATAGTAATACAGCTAAGCTGTAATAACTTTGGCTTCTGTTCTTCAGGATAGACCTCCAAGTAGCATCCTCTTGAATTCACAGCAAAAGAATATGTTTTTTAATAGAGTAAATTTTCCTCTAGGATTATGTGCTTATGTCTACTGCCTACCTTATCGAGGGACTTGATTCTTTGTTTAGTATAAGTAGCATTGGGATCACAATAAAAGAGAAGGCTGGTCTCCTTTGCTGTCTGCAGACTAGATTGCCTTAAGAGACATTGAGACCAGTAGAGAAAAAAGAAATTACACTGATCCAATAGATGCACTGCTGAGAGGTTTCTATTATATTCTTACCTCAGACATTGTGCCACCATTAAATTCACACTTTCAGGCCCTGCGAATCAGGTCAGCATGACAGAGAAGTTTGGCTAAAATGAATCTGCTATATTAGCTTTTGTGAAAATGATTAAGCTCTGCAGGTTCAAGATCAGGACTATTTTTCAAGCAGACATTGTTTCAAAGATAGGCAAATAAACCCTGATAGAAAAGAGAAAATCGTTGAGAGTCAGACCAAGATGAAATTGAGTATCAGAGTAAACAAACTACCTGAATACATGATCTCAAGTCAGAAAACAAGACAGAGTCATTCATTTGGCACAGTTAAAAATCAGCTGGCAGGCAAATTTTTTTTTAAGTATTTTAAGTAGACTGCCCATCAAATAAGCATAATTATAATCAAAATTCTTACAGCGTTCTCAAAATTCCTAAAGGCAATCAGCTCCACTCAAATTAGTAACTTGGATAAATCACCATTAATTAGCTAATATAAGCCAGCAGGTGGTTTTGAGCCCAGAGAGATTCCCTGGTTATTTAAATTATGTATACTATACTACACCAAAGATAGAATAAGTGAAAGGGGAACAACAGGCACAAGTCTGCTACAAAAAATCAACAACAACAAGAAAAGCACTCTGTAGGGATGATGCCTAGCTAAGGTCTTCTCCATCTCCTACACCCCACCCAGAGCAATACAAGATGTCTTTGACCCTCAGCTCAGATAGGGTCATCCAGGAATGTTCTGTGTGGTTCCTGTTTCAGCTCTGAAATGTATGCAGGAAACAAAATCTGCAGTGGAAGCTTGCTTGGGAAGGTTAGTTCTGGAGATTTTGTGATTACTAGAAGGACAGAGAGAGCAGTGACTGTTTGACAGAAATGAACCACCGAAACCACAGGGTCACCCCCAAAACAGTGAGAGACTTTTTTTTTGGTGAGCTTTGTAGGCATTTCTTCTGAATAAATAAAATTACATAATTTTAAAAGAATACTGTCCAAGTCTTCTGTGACCAATATTGTTGTGGTCAGCTGTGGACAATAACTGTTAGGAACCAAACCAAACACTTTCACATTAGTATGTCAGAAGAAAATCAGAATTTTTTTTAAATACTGGTACCAATGAAATGCAGAGATTCTTTGAGAAATCTGACTCAAACCTTCCTACAAAACTATTATCTTTGAATAACTCCTACTTGCATGGTGTGTTATCCTAAAAATCTCAGAGATTGCCCTAAAATTCTTTCATAGCTTACTGCCACACTTATGCTTGGTGGTCATGCAAAATTGAGGCTCAACTGCATTTTAGAGTCTCTGACTGAAGAAAATGACATTGTATAGGAAGAAACAACAACATCAATGCAGATATTTGGATTTGTCCCACTGAAAATCTGGACAGTGATGCAGTAACAATACCTTTAAGGATTAAAACCCCTGCCAGGTTTTACTGAATGATCTACAGGTCTGTAGTAATATTTAATCCCAAAGCATGCTCTGGGATCACCTGTGCCTTTCATATCAATCAGCTCAGTGTAATGCTCTGTTTACAAAGAGGTGAGGTTTTGTATCACATTCTATTCCTGCCTCTGTGTCTGGCAGATCCTCTGTGTTGCTGGCATTTTCTTCAGGCTGGGTGATGTATTTTGATGAACTTCTTTTCATACATTTTTGCAGGTTTCTGTTCTATCCCACTTTTTTCGATGTAAATGATGAATGTATTATAAACCTATTATCCAATAACTGTTTAGCACTTTCATTCAAACACAGGTTTCATTAAATTGAGTCTGTTCAATATGACAAAGAATAGCAGAGGGAGAAGGTTTTTCATTGCCATATTACAACCCAAATCCTAAAGTTATGATTTTTCTAATCAGAGAAAACAGGAAGCCTGTACCTATCTAAGTCCTTCCCAACTCAGCAATAAACACATAGGAATTGGGCTCATTCCCACATCATGGGGAGTCAAGGCAGTTCCTTGAAAAAGCCTCAAGACATGTTAACAAAGTATGTAAAAATGGTAACAACCATGGCTAATTGTGTAGGTTAAATTAATTCCACGTGTACACGAAAGTAATATCACCAGTTCTTTAAAAATGCATCCTGCATTGTGTTTTAAACTACCTTAAAAATTCTGTTTTTCTGGGCACAGTATAGAAGCATACAGCTGTTTGGGGAAAAAAATACGCAGTCTTGTTGTTCAACACATGCAACACTGCCCTTTGATATCTTTTTTTGGGCTTTGTAATAATGCTGTAACTACCACTGTTCCCAAATATTTTATTTATAAAAACTGTCCTCCCACAGGGCAGCTGCAAATGATCTGCAAGCTGAAGACCAGCCTGCAAACTCCACTCGCTCTAGGAAATGGTGCTCCTGTTTGTAAATATCAGTGCCTGCCTTGGGATTTTTAATAACTGGTGTGCTCCCAGTAATTTCAGTATATAGAGCACAAGATCCAGCTCTTGGGTAAAGAGTGGAGGTGACATTTTAGCATCCAGTCTTTCCAAGGCAATACTGATATGTTCTATTATTGCTAAAACCATAGAAAAACTGTCTGTATGCCTTTACATCTGCACCACAGGCAGAATTGGTGTTATTCTTGCAAGAAAATATAGTCATTTGATATCTTGGAGGGATCAGCACTTAAAAACTGTCATTTGTTAGTAGCTTTTGAACACAAGGCAAATAGGTGTTGATATTCAGAAAATGTCAAGTTTAGTAGAATGAGTTTAAGTCACCAAAAAGATGAAATTGAGAGAGTGATGAAAACCCCTGGTAGCGTTTAGCAGAGGTCATTTAAGTCTTGTTACATACATGGAACAATTGAAAGAGTTCCTCTGTAGGTTTTTATACTACCCCTTCTCTAATCTCCATGATTAGGGATGGTGCATTTCTAATACTAACACGATACATGGAAAATGGACTGTGGTAAGCTGGATCAGAGGCCTGATGGGCCTGGAGTCTGGCCAGCAGTGGTTAATAGATTCGGGGAAAATATAAAACTAGGAAATTTGGGAGGAAGACTTCTGCTTGGTATTCTCTCCATATCTTCAGCAATCTGCAGGTTAGTGATTTCTTGAAGAAGTTGAATCTAGGTCCCATTATATTTAATAGGCTTTCCTGTATTTGTCCATGAACTTATGCTGTGCATTTCTGTTACATAACTGGCAGCCAAGGCCTCCCATGGAATTTGGCAGCTAAAGTGCAGCTTCCTTGGATCTGTCTTTAGCCTGTTGTTTTGCAGCCTTAGCTGTTGCCCCTCAGCTTATGCTCTGTAAGAAAGGAAGTTATCATTTCTCACTCTTTTTCTTCATGGCACTCATGAAACAGTTACATCTCTTTATATCCTGCTATCAGTCATCTTTCTATCAAGCTGAAGTTTCCAATCTCCCTGTGCATAAAAGACATTTTACGTATGTGCATCAATTTGCATTTATCAACACTGAATTTGCTGAATTTGAATTTATCTGATGCTTTGTTGCCCAGTCATAAACTCTTTTTGAAGTTCTTTAAAGTTTTGATTTTGATCACCCTGTATAATTTTCTTGTCAGCAGTAGTTTCTGTCACCTTACTGTTCACTAACATTTTGAATTGCTGTTGGGGTTTTTTTAAAACGTTTACAGTACAAGTTCTGCCTTAGATCCCTGTTGAATTCACTACTGATGTTTCTTCATAATAAAGATCAATCCATCGATTCTTATCTTTATTTTCTACCTTTAACTAGTTGTTAATCCAGGGAAGATATCTGAAGCAGTCTAGGAATCTAATCAACCAGGTAATAATAGTCATCCCGATCTCTTGTATTCCTCAAAAGAAAATCACCTCAGGAGACCTCTGCAAAAGTGATCTTGGTTTCCTTTCCTTGTTATAACATTTTCATTTACTTATCTATCATTATATCTATCTTTTATTAGAGTTATAGCTAATTTGCCTGGTGTGAAAGTCAGGTTTTTACTGGTCTCTCCTCCCATGGCACATTCTTGGTTTTAATTTATATCTTGTTTAGCTCTTCATGTTGCTCTTGTGCTGAGGCTGATTTAAGCAATACCTTTGTACATGTCCTTTAACCCTCTTGAGCAAATACTGCTTTCTTGCCTGATTGATTTCTCAGCTTGTTCTAATCCTACTCTAACAGCATTTTGGTTTGGGACTGTTCCTCTTTTATCTAGAAAATAAAAACGCTGATCTCTGCTGGAGGTTTTCCTTAGTGACCACCATCCCAATAGTACATTTCACCTTTCTGCTGTTATCTTTTATTCCTCAAGTTCTTGTTCAACATTTTTGTCTTTGTGTTTGTTTTTCAGGGGAAAAAACCAAACAAATATGTAACTGTGCTTTTTCCCACTATTTCATTCTTAGGGACATGAACAGAAATAGGAAAACAATGCAATCTGTGGAGATGTGATACTTGATACCAGTGCTCTGTTAGTTTTGGGTGGTCAGTCAAGTAGTACTTTTATGCCCATACCCTGAAAACTTCCAGCTGTTGTATTTTAGAAAATTCTCTCTGATACCTTGGCACCATGAAAGTTCACATTAGAGTTCTGTTTAAAGCCAGGGAGTCATCAGCTGTTCATAGGTGCAGCCAGGGGGTCAAGTTGCTGTTTGTGGACTGTAGCAGAGAGCAGCTTTTTGTGTCAGTGCCAAAGCAGGATAAGAGTATTGCAAAACAGCTGCATCCTCCTGGGCTATGCAGGGGGATTTCTGACAGGCGTGTCAACCTACAGAGGCCCTGATTCTGCTTTTAACTGAGAGCTGTATATTGGAGCTGTGTATCTGTACCTTTCTTCTTGCATGTTGGAAAGTTCAGGGGAAGCTTCCCCGATAATCAGTGTCAGAATACAGCATTTTGTGGTCCACTAAACTTTTAGTAGTCTCTTTCTGGTTTGTTTGGTTTTTTGTTTGTTTTTTTCTGTGTTGTCTTATTCATTTGGGAAAAAAATTAAATTGTTGTATTGTTCATGACCATTTCCACTCCTTTGTCCTTCATCCTTCTTTTCACATTTTTGCTTTCTTCAGGGTTTCCTTTCATCTTTTCCCTTCAATGCTTTCCTAATAGAGACTTTACTCCTTTTTCTCTCCTCACAGCAGTGGTTAAATGATCGAGATGAAGTTTGATTTGGAAGCAAAGTGTCATTATTTGAATTTAGAGATAGCATCCTAATTGAAATGGGAGTAGAAAAATAGGCTTATTCAAGGATACTGCTTCAACTTTTCTGCAGAGTCAGGCAAATACCATATTATATACTAGAAAAACATTCAGACCTCCTTGGGGAAACAAATGGAGGGAATAGTTCAGTGACAGTGTCCTGGAAGGCTTTGGGTACTTGAGAGAAAGGAGGAGACAGAAATAGTTTGGAATGCATAAATGTGGTGAAACAGTCGAAACACCAGCACTCAAAGAAGGAAAGAGTTGTGTCTTCTGAAAGTTCTGTCTTGGAGCCCAAAAAGTAGGGGCAGGGATTTGAAAGAAAAAAATTCCATTTGTGATCCTTTGAGGCTCATTTTTGCCTGGTCTTCAGTTTGTGCAGGAGTCCTGAAAGGTTCTAGGCTTGCTGGCTTGTTTTGGAAATTTCAGAAGATGCAATGTGTGCTCTGTGGTATCCTGTGTGTGCTTTTCAAAATGAGCTTCAAAGCTGGCATATTACAATTTTACCAGGTCATATTTTCTCACAAGTTTATTAATTCGATGCTTGAATTGAGATGTCATGATTTATTTAAATATCTGCAAAAAGAATTACAAAAATCTATGTCCTTTTTTCAACAGCTTAACTTTTAACCCATTATTTCACAGTGTCCTAAGACTGCTGGTTTTTCTATTTGCTTTCTGTACATAGTGAAGACCTACGTTTATAAAAAAAATACATAGAAGTACATAGGTATAAATGTAAACTTAGATTGGCATTATAGTTAATAAAGTGACTTGGGAAGTGTTACAAAGTCAGGATTTAGTCCAGACCTGAATCAGTAGTTTGGCTTATGTTAGGTTATTTGTTTACACTTACTTTTTAAGGATAGGTATGTCCTTAGCAAATATATGATATGCAAAATCATTAATTAGCATTGTCTTACTAAATTTAGTTGTCCATTAACAGATCCAGAACTCTTCAAAATAAATCTCTCGTTTCATAATTTAAACTTTTTTACTAAAACTATTTCTAAGATATCAGTAGTGTTGTCCTTATTGAATTGTAAATCATTTGTGTGCGAGATTAAACTTCAGATGAAGTTATAAAAAAATACTTTGTTTTGTTAAAGCATTACTTAAAAGCTTGTGGGGAACTGAATTGTAACTATTTCTACTCGTGACATGTTGTTCCTATAAAATCAGAAAACAAATTTCATACTAAACTTGCCTTTTCACATAATTGTTAATTGTGAAACTACTTTGTCATTATAAATAATAATTTGAATAAATAAACATAGAAAGGAAATATATAGTAAATATAGAAAGGAAATGTGTATTTGAGGTGTCTATACTTTTGATATAGGTGAACTTAGTGATCTCTAAACTAGAAGACAGAGTGATTCTTCTTCCTGAATGCCATCTTATACCAACTCTTCAAAGAAAAATACAAATAATGGATGCAAGATCGAGCTCTTTAGTGCCAGCAAAAAAGTAGAAGAGAATATTACTTTTTTTTGAAGTGGTATTGCTTCTCTCCTCTGCACTCACGAAGGAGTAAAACCATACAGAACTAAATACTCCTCACAATGGTCTGATTAGTTTGTGTATGGATAAGGTGCCAAATTAAATTTAGATTTGGATTAGTATTTGAAAACTAATCTGAAAGTTATTTCATTAGCATATTAAACAATCATATTAACAAATAACACCACTGGTAAACAAACATGCAGTTTAAGGTTCTTAGCCAGATGTAGAAGACACAGAAACTAACACTGACTTCTGTCTTCTTTCAAGTAAACAAACTTGCAGATAGGTTCCAAATGTTTAATTTAATTACTGTTAAAATTGAAGTCAATTTCTAGAAAGGGAATCTAGAGCAGATGTGCACTGCAGCTTACCCTAAAGGAAGAAATATTGGGCCAATGAAAGCAACCTATAGAGAATGGGAAATAACAGGCATGTGCTGGCATATTAGGAGTGTCTCTTCATAGATGTGCAAGTTTTATTTCACATTGTCCTCACCCTTCTCAATAAGAATGACTGATGGCTTCACTTTGTGATTTCCCAGCTTTTAAGAGTCTATTTTTATTTATTTTTTATGACCAACCTTGCACTTGTTAAATGTAATTTTTGCTTTATGTAACATAGAAGAAAGCACATCTGCAGTATGCTGTCCCATGAATTAACAAGAATGACTGGACATAAGACAAGAAATCCTTTAAAAACATATGTTCACATTAAATATCTGGGCTAGCTCGGTAAGGGAGGTCTTATGGGGTCATTTTTGATGCAGTGCAAGTAAACCATTTCTGCTCTTCTGAAATAGTTTCTTTCAGGTCTATATTGAGTTTGTATAACAGCACATTATATAAATAAGGGCTTAGTTTGTACATTAGTCTTTTACATCTTGGATTTTTACTAAATCCTTGTTTTTACTAACTTGATGCTTAAGAGATATTGATTTCTTCTACACATGCCTATGGTGTTTATTTTGATATGTCTGGGATTAAAAACGAAATTAACACGCATAATCAGTTTTCTCAGAATTAAAAAGGGTGCTTTGGTACCTTCGGTTACATTCTTCGGAAGAAAAAGGAGAGCAGAAGAGATGTGATAAAAAAGGGATCGATTTATTCAATCACTGGGTATAAAAACATTAGCCCTGGGAAAGACCCTTCCTCTAAGAGCTTTAGCTGCCCCGTCTCACTTGTGTGGCGCAAAATAATTTGCATTTTTAGAGAAAATTCATGTCTTCTGTGAGCTCTAGTGAAACATGAATAAATTGCTTTCTTTTCCTCTTTTTCTGATTTTATAAAGCAGAATCCATTAGGGGCTGAGTCAAACTGTAATGAAAGAAAGGCAACAACTGAGATGATGGAAACCCTGGATTAGATTTCTTAGTAGTCCAAGCCCAGCTGTCATGGCCTACGTGTCAAGTTAGTGCTCTTTGGGGAGGCCTGGCAGTACATGTGAATATTTTTTTCAACTGCTGTGTTACAACAGGTCTCTAAAGCAGCCAGGAATTAAGCAGAGATGCAGAGATTAAGAATTAAATAGAGCCACAGCAAACAGTCCACCAGGGAGACTTGCAGTGGGGCAAGTAAACCTTCCCAGAGCTGGCAGTGACCTGGAGACTCTAAAACCTCCAGGAAGGACTGTCTTATTCCAATTTATAGCAATGAATTTTGTCTGTTACACCTCGTGAGCTTTGCTATGAGGTAGGACTGGGGTTTGGTCCAAACATACAGATCCCAGCATGGACTTTAAGCCAGTAACTGTTTTTATTGGGAAGACCTGGTGTCAAAGCAACAAACATTCATCTGAGTACAGACTGATGTTAAATTATCAAATTACTGGTACCCAGAGTGTTCTACCTAGTGCTTGGAATTTATCCAGCTACCAGAGACTCTCATATCCTCCCATGAAGGGGCGTGATGGCACAGTCAAGGAGTCCTCTGGTCTGGAATAGATTGAGACACCTGAAATCATCTCAAGTTCACCATTCACTTTGTGAATTTGGTGAAATTGTGATATTTTCAAACTTAAGATAATTTCATAACAGACTTCTTCAATTGTGGGAACAGTTTATTAAAAAAAAAAAAAAAAAATCTTGCCAGAATCCCTATCAAACTTGTGCCCTGGGGAAAAATTCCTTCCTTATTTCTCAGCCAGTGGCTTTTGCATGATTTCTCTCATCTTAGGAAAGCATTTCAAACCAGCAGCAGCTGGTGTCTGCCTGTAATTCCACTGGTGCCTTTGTGAGGGACAGAACTGAGCAGCAGCACCTAAAAATCCCCTGTTTCCTTTTCTCCCCTTGCACTGGTTGTGGAGCAGATCCAAGAGGAGCTGCTCTCCTTCCCTTGCACCTAGAAGTCTGTGCCTCCCCTCAGCCCCAGTAAGTGTCTGCCACGCTGGGGGTCCCTGCTGGGTACCCCCATCACTGTGGTCAAGGAGCAGAGTGGCAGGGTGACATCTTTCCCTTTCACTTCATGAGGACATTTTGCTTGCCTGCTGCATGCTTCTAATCTCTGCTGCTCCTAGAGCAAAACAATGTGATTCGCATATCGCATGATTCAAACTGAATTTAAAATTTCTGAAGCCAAATGTTTTCTAAAAAGATCTGTTTTGAAGCAATTTGGCAAAGCTGACATAACCATGCTAACTTCAGTGAAGCTGCATTGGCTGCATCACTTGAGAATTGGGCCCAGACTAGCCAGAGCATTTATTTTTAAATTCTAGCTTCTGCTGGCTTTTTCTCAAAGGTCTCTGTAGTTCTATAACTTTCTAAAGTAGCTCACAAGTCTTGTGCTACTGCTAATAAAACAGAAAATCCGTTTCCATTTTTCAGTGTAATCTTTTTTTCATGTGAATCTATTTCTCATCAAAAGAAGCGGGTGACTGCCGTGAACGCTGGAGCTCTCTGCTTATCTGTAAAGACAAGCAGTGGCCTTTCAAGTTGTCACACGTTGTCTGGAAGAACATACCCTTAAATTCAAAAACTAGGAGGGAAAAGCTAAACATCCTCTGTTGCTGTGACCAGCAAAATGTTGTTCCCAATGCCTGGTGAAGAGAATTAGGTCTGATCTCTGGTTCTCTGTTCTCAATCTGTTGGTAAAATCAGCAGCAAAAGCTGAGACAACGAAGATTCTCCCAAGTGCCCATGGGAGAGGTATGTCCTGTAGTACACCAGTGTCACATGTCACTGCAAGGACCCTGCATAAACCAGGACCTTCATTTCCAGCAGCTCTTTTTGGTGGTTATTGATAAAAGAGAAGTAGGAGCACTTTGCTTCTGTCTTAGAGGGGAGCAATATTCTCCCTAGACAAGCTCAGTCACAAGAAAATTGATACTTCCAGAAGGGATTCCATACCTTCTTTTTAAACAACATCCTCTTGACCCTTCCCTACATCTTGGCCAAAGAGGATGCCCTCATGCCTGAGGTGCCTCAGATGATGTAAAGCTGAAGTCAGGTAAAGGAGAAAAAAATCTCCATGGCATTCCCCTGTTGGTGTTTTTTTTTTGTTTGGTTTTTTTTTTGTAGCAGATGGATTGTCAGGATTTCTCTGCTTTGCTGGCTTCTGCTTCTGTACCCAGATGATACCTGTGACTAAGCTCTGCAAGACAGTTTCCCAGGCAAAAAACCCTGCAGTGTAGAGACCTCAGATGACAAACATTTTGCAAGCCACCAGGCAGAGTTGTCACTGGAGATGCTGAGTCTCAGCCGTGAAAAAGTGCTCTTACAAATGTAATTGTAGAAGAGCAGGTAAACTTTTAGAGGCCAGAAAACAGCAGAGCCAAACCTAAACATAAAGAATGAGAGCTGCAGAACAAGAAACTCTCAACAAAATTACACAAGGTGCTCATGTCAAAATACAGAGAGAAAGCAAAAAGAACTAAACCCAGAGATATTTTAAGTCAGAGCAGTCTGATACTGTATTTGAACCTCAGTATGATGATGGCATACAGTTAAGCAAGTTTAAGTAAGCTGTGTTTCCCAGCTTTCCTCCCCTGGGACACTTTTAAGGAACTTGAATTTCAGAGAAAAGGGTGCTAAGCACTCTGTGACAGTCAGGTCCTTTGAAGACACATCAAGCTGCGTATTCAGAAATAAATATTACACACTGCCAGTGAGCAGCTCCTCTGCTCAGTGTTTTGCTCAATAGATAGAAGGTGGTGTTCACAAAATTCGGCTATGAACTGTCCTGCTATGCTGTCTTGCGGCTTTTAATTGTGCCTTTATACAAAATACTTCACAGACAAAATGCACTACGTCTGAGTAAAGGAAAAAGGATAGGGTTTTATGTGTTGTCATACACAAAAGTTGCACAGTAAATGCAAAAAGTAGATTCTCCAGCCAAGTATTTTAATTTACTGCACAAGGACTGTAGTGAATTGGGGGAAGACAGCAAGAATTTTTCAGTGGCTTTGTTATGAATTGGTGTCAGAATTGTCACTGTGCCTGAAATCTGTGTTCACAGCTGCTGTTCTGTATTTATTTACAGCACCTAGCATATACCCAGCTTTGCTTTTTTTTAGAGTGAAGTAGCCATGACAATTCTGCACACAAATTAGGAACAAATGTGCTGCTTCTGTTATGATCAGTATGTTATCAGAAAGATCAGCTCACTTCCTGCTTCTTTGCCCTTTGCAATGGGAGTAGATTTCGTTCATAACTCTAAAGATGTGTTAAAATTTTGATAGGTATATCATTGAGATAGACACATTTCTGTAAGAGTCTATAGGAATGCCTCTAAAAATACTGGCAGATGTTCTTTGAGACAATAAAATGCCACTTCTGTGAGCAAGGTATGGGTTTCCTTTCATGTGGATTTCTGAGTAGATTTCAGGCCCAATCTTTATCTCATGTTGGCAGAGATAGAAGTAATAGAAATGCTTTTATACTCCTTGTGTGTTCTCTCTTCACCAGCTCCTCAGGGTAACCAGCAGTGAGTTTGGCTCCGACCACAAGAGTAAACAGACACCCTTTGCTTAGAAGTTTGCTTTCTCAGCAGGTCCTCCCAGGATTTGTCCTGTCTTTAGGAGACAGCAAGTAGGTTCCAGTTGTGATTATTCTGCATCTGGATGGGAGCTGAAAGAAAAGAAACCCTTCTCTAGGCCATTTGGGAATTGTACCTTGCACTGTGGAAACTTTGATTAGCCAGCTGGGCAGATGCTCACCTGTCTTGTGTTGCTGGAAAACTTTGAGAATATTTCAAGACACTAAAAGGCAAATACAGAATAGAGCCAGAGACAAGATGCTGTGCTGAAATTTTAAGCTATAGTTTGAATTTAAGGTAGAATTTGTTGGCAGTAAAGGTAAAACTGTAACCTAAAAACTGGAAGTGATTTTGTTTAGGTTTCTTTGTGTTTAACGTGATCTTCTTGATGATTGTTTTCCAAAGGTGATTTTTCTGTGTTGCCAATATTTGTGTAGAATTTTTGTGATCTCTAACTTCCAGATACACATAAGACAAGATGTCATTTTTTGGCCTTGAGAAAGATCCCTAGTTTTCCATCTACAGTCAACAATTTGGCCTGATAGAGCTGTTATTTAAAACTTATATTCAAAAAATGGTTTGTTCAAAAGATGTCACAGATGAATGTATAACAATGCACAGAACAGGAAAATGTAAGATCAAGAGAGATTTCCATTGTTGTACAGATGTCTGGAACTTGCACAAACTATGTAAGAGAGGAAGATTAATTTGCCTGAGAACTGTTGAAGATGAATAAGTAAACAATTGAAGTTATTAGTCAGGGAAAAATTTGTGTTCCTGTTAGGTGTTGTCACCCAAACCAGAAAAACCTTGCCCTTTCCTTATGGCCATAGTCTGAGTAGGCTCTTCAAAAGCTTATGAAATAAATTCTGCTTCTCATTCATAAACTTGTCCATCTGTGAAGCCTTTATTCAGAGAAACCTACCTGCTCAAGTGCTTGCTGTAGTTCATTAAAGGCTCCCATTTGTACTCATAAAGACTTATTCATTGCCCTGAATAATATATATGGTGTACTGGAAGAGAACCAGCTCTTGGTTTTATAGTCTAAATTGAACAACTTTGTCTAATAAAAGAAGGACTGTCTCACTTCCAACTAGGCCATAAGCCCTAAGGGTCTTGCATGTGTGTGTTTATTATTTATTTATTTTAGCCAAATTGTCCTTCAAGGACCTGAAAGCTGAGAGAACCGAGCCATCTAAATTGTTTCTTCTCTGCCTGCTTAGAAAGGCAGAGGCAAGCACGAGCACAACTGTACTGAAGCAAATACTCATCCATACACTTATTCTCAAATGCAATTGGATGATCTTCTTTCTTTTTCTCGGTCCCACCTTCTACCTTCCTAATCCTGAGAGTCCATCTCTATTATGTGTGGCTTTTCCAAATGCCCATGATTACTAACTGCTGTGATTCATTAGCCTGTGTTGTTGGCATTGTTTCCCCAATGGGAGCATTTGCTGTCTAGGGATAGTCCATGATTGCTCTGCCTCCTGGAACAGTGAGATGCTTTCAATCTAATGTGCTGTCCATGTTTTAGCATAAAATAATATTAAGGCATCCACATAATGGAGCCGTCTGAAGATCCATTTTATTAAGCACTGAAAGAAAATGTGTGTGTGTTTGCATGTGCAAGGGGAGCATAATCAGCAAACCTATTTCACCAGAAACATCGTTTCTGCGAGGGTTTCACATAAAGACACAGCTATTTTGAGGTGTAGTTCTTGGGCTGTGAGCATGAGAAAGTACTCCATAGCCAATATCTTACCTGGTGCAATTAACTTACTCAAATTACAGGCAGCCTATTCGAAGAAGGAAAAATAGGAAACAGAGGTAGGTTTATTGTACTTATTCCATTTTGCGGGTATTTATTTTAAATGCAATCTACCTTCAAGTACAGAGCTGTACTGCTCTTAAAGGATTACTGCTTCAAGTTACTCCACATACCTTAACATAGCAAGGACCCTTTTTACATTATACGATCAACTTTTTGACAGTGCAGGGCCAGCACAGCTAATGGAATAATAGCCTGCAGGGTCCAGCTAAATGATATACGAATATAATCAACCTTTGTGATGACTATTCAAAAGTAATCCCTTTAGCTTTCAACTGCAACATATATTTCAACCAGGCAAAGCCATATGAAGAAAATCTCTGCAGACTCCACTGATACAATATGGCCTTCATATCCCCACAGTGTGTTTGCTGCTCACAGTGAGTTTTAAATTTAAGGTAATGGCTACTGTATATTCATGTGAGCATAGAACAATACCTTTGATTTGTTGGAGAAATGTTACATTAGCTACCAAGGGCCCTATTCAGTAAACTTTGACACAACCCTTATATATGGTTTACTGCTTATTCTAAATGGAATATGCCTGATAGAAATGCTTTGCATGCCCAAATTGTACAAATTCATTAATCTTTATATTAATAAAACTTCCAAGTACAATTGCCTCCATTCCAAGTGAACCATGTCAGGATACATGGTTAAACAGGTGTGCCCAATATGCTTTTAAAAGGCATTGCATCAATTTTCATTT
This sequence comes from Polioptila caerulea, assembly GCA_013397295.1. Lineage (NCBI taxonomy): Eukaryota > Metazoa > Chordata > Aves > Passeriformes > Certhiidae > Polioptila > Polioptila caerulea. Next base: position 295,524 of record VYXF01004471.1, on the reverse strand, counting down.
ATCAAGACAGAAAAATACATGGGAAGATCATCTATGATCATCACCAAGTATGGGATGAGCGTGTCGTTGGCAGTCATGTTATTTTCTGCTCTGTCTCTATTCCTACACCATTACATCATTCTTCAGATTATGTAACTCAAAGCAGCTGCATGGCCTTTAGAACTACAATAATGAGTTAATCTCATCAGCTGTGTTACACCAACATGGTAATACATAAGATAGTCTTGCTTTCTCTCCCTTTTGTAACCAAAAAAAAAACAATGCAGTGTTGGCTAGTGGTGGATCTGAATACATACAAGTAATTCTGTAAAGGAAAATAGATGTAATGAAAATGTTGTGTTCCCTTATATTAATACTTTTGAGTGTGCACTGTAGTTAGAGTTCAGTCTCATTAGCAGGAGTTGCAGATAGGGCCTTGTTTGTGTCCGTGCACCTGAATCCCTGTGAGAACATAACAGCATGTTTGCATATCTGGTTTGAGGTGATGTGTTGGAGGATTCTGCTTAAGCAGGTGAGCTATAGCAGAGAAGTAAGAGAGGCTGTGGGCTTTTCCTCAATTTGTTTGCCATGGCACTTCTTGAGCCCACAGAAAACTACTGCATCCTCAGCATCCTGCAGCAGGGAGTTCCAGTGATAAGGTGACAGTGCATAAAGAAGCCCCTGCTTTGTATCCAAGCCCACCACCTCCCACTTGCAGTAGACCCTACCTCATTTTTTTTTTATTTGGAAAACACAGTGAAAAATGGTTCACCTCATGCATGCTATGCTCATTCTTACTTTTGTCATCTCCTCAAAAAATCTCTGATTTTTTGTTTCAAACTAGTTTTAGCTGCCTGAAACAATAGTCCTCTTATGACTTCATTACTTCATGGAGGTTTCAGTGGAATTCTTGTTTAATAAAGTCCAACAGTCTTTGAATAATGCAAACCTTGGGTTTGAATGCTTTCCCATCACATGGGCATGCAGTCTCTGGTGTCGTCTGTTTCATTTTCTTTATAATCTTTTGAGGGAATGGTGCCTAAAATTCCTGTTCTCTCTGGAGTTAGTTACAGCTTCAGTCTTTGTGGGTGTGGCCTTCTTTATTTTGTGTGGCTTTTCACTAATCATATAATGTCAAGCCCCGCATTGTTTTCTGCCAAAAACATCATGACATAAAGAGATTTTTAGAAATGTAGCATTCTGTAGATAAATACATGGAAACAGAGGGAACAGAGATGCCAATTCTAGCTGCACTGAAAATCTGACCAGACAATTTTAATTATATTTTATCAACAGCAGTGATAATCTGTCAGGGACATCCTATTATGATTAATTATATTTGCATTCTATTAATACATATTAATGTTATCTCCACATTCTGCGCAATAAGATGGAAGGAGAATGCTTGATGGTGTGATCTGTGGTGGTATATATGTATTATCATTATGAATATGAGATGCTTTTATTGTTTGCAAATAGCAGAGGCCAAACAAATGCCAAGAAAACATTTATGGCTCAGTATTCCATCAGTTATCCTTGATATGCTTAATAAGTGCTGGGAGGGCAGAACTGTTAATCAGGCAATAATAGCTCAGTGTCCAAATGTGAAGGCAGAAGGCCAAAAGGTGCACAAGAAAAGCAATTTCTGCTCTAACTCCCCATCTGTCATGTGCACATCCCCACTGTCTCTTGCACGTGTCAGTGTCTGGAGCTGTCAGACTTGCTTTTCTGTGTGTTTGCCTGGAAATACAGATGTTGCTGTACCCCGCCACATTTTAGGCTTCAGTCACCCACTTTGCACCACTTTTGCACCCAAGTGCATGCCCTGGAAGGAGCAGGAGCACTGCACTGGTGTGAAGCTGGGGTGGGACAGCACAGTTCTGACCCCTGCGAGCACTTCTGGGCTGCCTGGGGCTCTGGGCTGCTTCCCACTGGCTGAGTTCCTAAACCAAACTGAGCCATGCAGGTTTTATTAGATTTTTTTCATCTAAGACTTGGTCTACTAGGAAAGGAATTCCCATTTATTTACTTTAGGCCTTGTTTCAGAACATGTCACCTGGAATAACTACATTATTAAACACAGAGTAAACCACTACCACACACACTGCCCTCATACAAAATGAGACTCCATATGGGAATGCTAATTCTCAGATATTCTTTATGGATTTACTTATCCTTTTCTTACTTGCATACAACTATGGATAAAGTCCTAGTTAGCAACAGTACTTAATAAAAGCCCGTGAAATGACAAAACATAAGTTTGATTGAGTCATGAGTAGTCCAGTAGTTTTTATCTGTTCCAGACATTGCTCCAACAGAGACACTGCTTCGAACATTATTTTTCACCCCCACCAGAACGGGATGATTTATTTTGGCCGTGAGTTAAATTATGATGCCATACAAACACCGTTGGTATTGCTGTGACTGAAGGCTAAAGTCCAGGTTTGGGCTTCACATTACAAAGAGATAGTGACAGATTGAGGAGGATCCAGTTAAGAAAACATGAGTTCCTTTCAAATATTGAAGAGATTGTGTTTCCTTAGCCTCCAAAAGATAAGATTAGAGAAAGGAAAATAGTCTCTCAAGCTATAAGGAGTTATCCTGAAAGAGGACAGTGTTCCGTTGCTCTTCATGTCTCCAAAAGGTAGAGCAAGAGAAAAATTGGATTAATTTGCAATAAATATTTATCTGAAGTATTAGGAAAGAAACCAAGCAATAAGGCTGAAACAGAGAGATTAGGGATGTTGTGAAACAGCCTTCATCATAAGCCTTGGAGAATAGATGTCAGGGATGGACTAGATATATATGTGCACTTTCTTCATGTGAGGAGGTGAAGCAGATCAGTAGTTCCCAAAATAAGGAACAATGCCCCAGGGATGGTGTGGGTGGAACGAGGCAGAGAGAAGTGGGTTGCTGGTGAGTCCCTGGGAATGGAGCAGAAAGTGCAGCCAGGAGGTGGGAGTTTGGTGTGGAAAGAGAGTGAGGAAGGAATGAGGCAGCATCACTGGAGCAAAAGAACTCTGTGGCTGTCAAGAACTGCAGAATCAAGCCAAGGCCTCCCAGCCACCATTCCCTGGATCACATCCCATGAGGAAGACACCACTGAGAGGTGGCAGCCTTCTCTTGCTTCCTGCACTGCTCAATTCCCCCCCTGCCTCCTTTCAGTGCTGTCTTGGCCATCGTCATTTCCCAAACACATCTCCCTTGTTCCTTCTCTTGTGACTTTTTACCACAGGTCATGTTTTTCAATTAAACCATTAAAAGTGTTGTAAGTCTAAAACACTCAGGCACTCTTTTTTTTTTTTTTGTGTTAACAGAACCTGGTAAAGAAGCAAGTGCCTCAAAGCCTCTGTGAGCCACTGTGCAAGACACCATTTCTAGATCTTCCTGGTACAGTAATTGCTCTTAATCCGCAGACTTTATACCAATCTGCTGATTTTTACAAAATGTCATTGCTAGCAATACTTAACCTGATTTTGACAGGCAATTACACATCATCTCTGTCTTACTGTGTCTAAATAATTATATTTTTCCTGCTCATAAATGAATGAATTCACACTTCCCTCAGTTTTTTTACACATATTCCCAGTTTTAGAATTTAATTGCCTTTGATCGTGTAATTACTTTTAATTTACAGAAATAAGCCTTTAAGACAGAAACAAATCTGATTAATCAGGTGCCAACCCCAAACATAAAACATGCAGATATCAATGTATATACATAAACTTCTGACATTTTAATATTTTTCTATTTGCTGTTTTTTATTCTAGAAGATGCCTGCTCATTGACAGAGAAGCTGATTTACAATGAGTGCAGGAAGATCCTTGAAGAAGAGTGGTGCAACAAAGTAGGAATTTCAGCAAGGGTTTTTTCATTAAAATGTTATTATTGAAAAAAGCATCTGCTATTGAAATAATTTTTTTAAAAAAAGGCAAAGAGTAGTAGAATAGAAAGTTTTTACTTTGTTTGCCCGTTGCTTAGTGTTTTCCAAAGTGTCAAGATCCTCCTGTTAAGATATTAAACATGAATGGGAATCCAAGATGCTCAATGCCTTGTAAGATCAGGCTCCAAAAATGTGTCTTTAAATCCCAGATTGTGGTCCCTTTCAGGAAAACTTGTTCATAGAGCTACCACTGATTTTAGCTTGTGTGTAATGGTTGGGGTTCAGCTGTAGCTGAAATAGAATAGATCCAGCCTGAGTGGCACACTGTGGTGCAATTTTGATCCAATCTATATCAGGTTGGATTCAAAACACAACCAGGTTTCTTTAAAATCTATCTGGATGCAATCTAGTGCCATGTGCTGTGGGATGACCCTGCCTGGAGGTGGGACCAGATGTGGTCCCTCCCAACCTGACCCATTCTGGGACTCTGTGCTTCACACCATCAGGTAAGCTAAAATCCTGCTTAGGCTCTTTCTGGTGAATAATCTGAAACATTGATTCTGGAGTCTATGTAAAAAATTGTGTCCCTCCCAAAGCTGATGAAACTCCTGACAGTGGGTTCCCCACATGACCCACTGACATCTGTGGTCTTCACAGTCCTCAGAGGACTCAGTCCTCAGAACCTGCTGCCATCACTGTTGGCATTAGGAAAAGTTAGAGGACAGAAGATGGAAGTTATCACTTTGCAAAATAAAATAAAAACAGGTTTTGAAGCCTGGGAATTTTATTTAGGAAAATTGATGAGTCAGAATTTCACATACTAGAAAACCCCTTTTTTTGAACTAAACAATCAAACCTTTATCACTCACAACAGCTGACCATTCCTTTCTTTAAATGGAGGCTTCCAGACTCAGAGTTTGTAGCAAGGTCCATTAGACCTATGAGCAGGTTTTATGGTGGTGTTGGAGCAAGCATTAGCTTTTGCCACAGTAATAACTCAATTCAGTTTTCTTCAGCATTGTAATCCAAGTATTTGGTTGACATGTGACAATAGGGTTTCTCCCTGTTAAAGGACAGTAAAAATGTGTCATTAACTAGCTCTTATTAGACTACTTTTGATCCAAAATGGTGTATACATGCAATTTAAATACAAATAGCTCAATAATTTAATTCTTTTGTTTATAAGTCTTTATTGTTTGAACACCATGCTTATTATAACAATGTTAATTAAAAAGGCTTTTGCAAGGCTGAAAAGTTGTATGGAAATATTCTCACATAGGCAATTATGCACACACATAGGCAACAAATCTCTTTGCTGAGTCTAAAATGAGGTAAACATTTTATGGAAACCAGAAAGAGAAACAGGACTACAAATTAAGTATGAACATTTGTATCGTTTACCCCTTAAGTTTTCCCCATATATTTTAATAGTATTGATATGAAAGAAGAAAAACATTCTAAAACCAGCATAATTTTTCAAATAATATCTTAAAATCCTGTTAACCTGCAAGCTCTTCTAATCTTTGTAAGTATAGCATGACTGCTAATTTTAGATATTTGTAATTTCTTTTATCAAAATATTGTCAAAAGAAATGACATAATTGAACTTGGCCTTTGTAGTAAAAAAAATAAGTACATAAAATAACATAAATGACACCACTGTTCTAGAAAATACTATTATCAATTTATCAAGAGCAAGTTTCTAAATTCTTAATGGCTTTTTAACCCCATGTACATTTCTGCAGGAACTGAGCACTGTCTATGTCTCCAAAGTTATTGTGTAGTTATGTTCAATAGCATCCATGATTTTCCCTGTTCTTTGCCAATCTGCACTCGTTACTACATGATGACTCTGATATGCTTCTGGTCATTAATTAATCCCCTGGAGCATTAACTCTCCATACTTTGTAACACCTTTTCATCATGCAGCTTTTAATAAAAATAAGGGGAAATAATACCATCCTATAGCAATGTAAGTGTGAGTTCTGTTCTTGAAAGTCAGGAAGCTTTGGGAGCAAATTGTGTTTGTTGTGCTAAATATTGTGCCTGTCTCCCATCCCAATACCAATCTATCTGATGAGTAACTCTCAGTCTGGCGGAATGCAGGTGTTGCTTGCAGACTTCTTCAGTGGGAAAATGAAGGCTCTTCCCCCTCCAAATTACTGGGGCCAGGAGGTTGGGCAGGATGCTGTTCCAGATGTCATTGTTCAGACAGGCTGCTGGAATGAAGCTCTCAGCTGCTGGAAGCAGTCTGAGCTGCACAGCCCCACACGGGTGAACGCCCCACACAGCCCAGCTGAAAGCACAGTGCTCTGCACTTGGCTGAAATATCGACCCTGTGCTGCTGCTGAAGAGAAATCTCCACTCTCTGGACTAGCAGTGCTCTCCCAACATCGCTGCCCTTTGCTCATCTCTTGTCAGACACAGTCCTGCTCCTAAGATCTGCAGGGATCAGAGCTCACATTGGTGTAATGGAACTTCAGTCCTTTGCCTCTACATGAAAGGTGCTTTAATTCCTTCAAGGAGCTACTCTTACGGAGTTATTCCATAGTTATTCTCCACCCTGACTCCTTCTTCATCCTTGCAATCCTTCCTCCAAGTTTTACCAGAAGGCACCTGATCCCCTGACCCTTAATTTGCAATCAGGAAGAAGGACTCATGAGAGAGTATGGATTGTAGTTTACAACTTTGTGCTCTCAGAAATCACAGGCAGAGCTGACTTTAACCAAGTTAGGAAAGCAGGCAGATCAATGTAGCCTATAATGCCAGTGCCTATCAAACCAGAGACTTGTCAAACATATTATAGCAGATGAATATCTGAATAGTTCTGGAGCATAACGTCTCTAAAATTTACACTTTGTGGGTGCCTAGGATATGTTGAGCTGGTGATTAAGGTTGGTTTTTAAGTAGGGCTTTAATACATTTTGCTGTGAATGTATCCAATTGTATCGACAAACAATTTGGAGCAGACAGGAAGGTTGTATCTCAGAAAGGATTCTGTTTATAATTTTGGAAAGCATGTTTTCTGACCATTAATAAGGTGTATCTTGTTAATTATGATGATGTATAAGGTATTTCACCTGTGATGCCATTTAGAAAATTAATGTTTGAGTCACAGAAAGGTCATTGCCATTCTGGAAGGAATCCATTCATCTCTAAATAGGCCATCCGAATATAGCCTAAGAAATACTCTATATATAATTACCTGGAAATAGATGGAATAAATAAGATTGATGATAGGTATTACTAAAGCCACATGTTAGTTTCCTGCTAGGAACAAGTAGATTGTAACTGGAAGAAGCAAAAATAAGCATGTTAAAATGCAAGAAATAGTTTAAAGTCTTGAGTAGTTCTGTGAGATTCAGCTATTACTCATGAGGTGAGAACTCAGCCCTCAGAAGTGCTGTGCATCAAGGACTTTTTCCTGAGATTCAGGCAGGTAGTTCTGAAGATAGCTCCTACAAAGAAGAGAATGAGAAATCTTTTCTTTTTTTTTTTTTTAACAAACCTGTGTCTTGTTTGACAGCATAACTTCATAATACCTCTGTCACACAAGTGCTTATAAGTAGATAGAATGCATGTGCTGTCTTTGAAGATAAACATGTTAATGGGTATTTCTGTGTGTGAGTCCTCTTTTGACACAGGCCTGCAGTCTCCAGGAGCTGAGGAGGATCCCGAGGGGACAAGTCTCAAATGGTCCCAGCAGCTGCTCCTCCTCCAGCTCAGTTGTGCAACTTGGTCTGCTGCAGCATGGGAGATGTGGGACAGAAAATCAGTGCACAGCAGATTTTCAGTAGCACATGGACAAGCCAGAGACTGGGAACTTGAGCAACCTAAGAAGAGTGTCTGGACTGCTACTCAGTTCCAAACTCAGCCAGGATTGAGGTCTCCTACACCAGACAGGCAGATGAGAGGTAGCCCTTGTCTCTGGGAGGTAGCTGGCACATCCAGCCTCTCATTTGGGACATACTTATCCATACACAGAGGTAAATCAGCTTTGAAAGGTGGCTGCCTCCTGCACTGAGCTGTTCTATCCCTGGCAGCATTGCTCATGGTCTTCCTGGACTCTTAGAAAACATTGTCTCATCTGGCCACAGGTTCACAGTTTACAATTGTAGTGACTTAAATCTGGACTTAACCATAGCAATGCCTTTAAAAACATCTTCAAAGGGCCCTCCCTGAGGCCCGGTGGTCACTGTTATTCTTTGCTGTTTGCTTTCATAAGAGTTGTCTGCCACCTGGCTTCTCAGTGTCACTTGGCTGAGGAAATTAGACACTCTCTGTCCACACAAGTACCAGGAAAAAGGTTTCCTTGGCATTGCTGGCTGCTTGCAGTACTGATTAAACCAAAATGTGTTTATGATAAGGGAAGTTCAGGATTATCTGCTTTCCATCTCCTGGTTGCTTCTCTCTCACAGCAACTCCTTTAACTTCAGCATCCTGAATTGCAATGAGCTTTCACATCTGCTGAGCCTTGACACTCAGAGGAGCCCTGTGATATTAGAATATTTTGATGAATTAGGGCTTTGCTTTTACTTCGCCTCTACAAACCTCTGTTCTTGGAGGGCAGCTGTGGCAGTAGACCTTTTGTTAGGGGGAGAAATGAGCCAGGACACAAACATTTAACAACCTGAAAAGGTCCCAGTTTATTCTTATTTATAGTGTAGGCATCCTGACTCTGACCACAGCAAGCTCCTACTGTAGGGTGCAGTTGCAGACTCTGCCTGCTGGTTATCTCCTGCTGTAATACGACTGCAAATATTAGTTTGCAGACTCTGAATGCAGGCTTTCACCAGCTCAATGGTGTCTGCAGGCTCCAACAGCAGAGTCTGACTCCATCAGACACACACTGACCTCCCAGAAGATCTTTTGCCAGCAGTAACTCTGCCTTGTTTCATTCTTCTTTGTGCTCCCTCTAGCTCTTTCCTTCTCCCTCAGGGCTCCTCTACCTCCTCAAGTCTCTCTTCCCTCAGGGTCCTCTTCATCAAAAGCCCCCCTTGACCAGCCAACCCACCCATCCAGAGCAAGGTTGCTCCTCTTGTTTGGTAATTAGTACAACTGTGACTTATCAGGGTCACAGGAGGGTATCAGGGAGTAATCCCTTCTTCCATACCACTGCCAACATCACCGTCACATTTGGGTTCTGCACTGCTTTTGGCAGAAACATGAACACCTGCAAGAGACTGCACTTCCACACACACCAAACCACCTTGGAGCAGGTGATGTTTAATCAGTGTTCCTGGGTGGGGTCACTCCTATAAGTCGTGTTCTACAGTTTTTAATCTCCTTCTTCCTGCCTAGAAAATTCAGGATAGTGGAACCTGCCTAGAAAATAACTTTCTGAAACTATCTGTGCCACAAAACTTTATAGTTCATACAAAGTAAATAAAAAAACGAGCTATAGAGGTGAGGAAAGCAGAAGATTAAAAAACTAAACTAATATATTTGCAAGAAGTATGCTTGCCTTAGTCACCCTCTCTGTTTCTCCCAGATCCCACATCCCACTGTAGGGAGCTGGGGTATTTCCATCAGTGAGACAATGCACTTTCCCTTGAAAGCTTCTGGGTTTAATCTCACCATCAGATGCTGTGATTCATTTCTGCAGTCCCTGTTGTAGGTTTCTTAATATCAGACAAGAGTGAAATATCTTCAGGACTGTGAGACTAGAGTTAACTATTTTTTCAAAAGAAAAAGATGCTGGAAATACATAGTGGTCTTCATCAGCTGAAAGTCTGTGGAACCAAATCCAGACTCATGAGCCTGTTGTGGTGTTGACTACATGAGCCAGGAAGAGGTTTTGCACCTCTAAAATACAGTGAGTTTGGTTCAGTTTCATCTCAGGTGTGGGTCAGAGCTGTGTTCATGGATGACAAGAGGAAGCTCTTCTCCTTTTTCCTCTGATTTCTGAGCCTTTGATGACTGTTCCAGGTGTGTGCTAAAGCTCCTTCCTGTGACAGCTCTCCTGTAACAGAAGGCAGGTCAGCTCTTGACTTCTGAAGCAAAGGCTTCAATGTCTTCACAGGTATTGCAAGCTGAAGTAAAAAATCTGCATGTGGCAGCCCCAAATTATGGGTCACTATACCTTTGCTTCCTGATCTCTGTACTGGGGCCTTTCGAATTTCTGCCTGGAAATCATCTTCAACACCATTGAAATGCAAGTGTTCACAATAGCACTATGAACTGAAAAGGTTTATTTCATAGGACAATGTCCTGCCATCTTTGGCTGGTTTTTGGCCTCTCTGCATGATGATCACTCATCTGGGGTAAGTACTTTCCATGTTTTGTCTGGTTTGCCATGGCCAGTCCTTGGTTAGGAGCTTGATACTCTTTTCTCACCATTTTCCACATACAGTATCGCATCATTTAACAGAAATAATCTTTTTTCAGGTAGGTGGATATTCATAGCAGAACTAAGTCAGAATCTCACCCCCCAGCTAAAAGGCTTTGGGTTGACACACACATACAAATTACAGTAAATCTGATATTTTTGAGCCTACTGTATCCTTTCCCCATTTGCACTTTCTTTCCCACTTTTCCTTAGACCCATTTTTTTTCCTTCTTCACCCTCATTCAAAGTCTCCCCTCTGTCTCCACAATTGCAATGCTTCATAGCCTCCCTTCATTTAATCCTTGCTGCTTGTTGAGTTTTTTATATGGGTCTTCAAAGAGACCAGAGCAGTGGCTGGTTGCTGTAAAGTTGTTTCCTGCATGGATACATCAGTCTGAAGGCGAGAGTTCAGAGTGCTAAAAGTCCATGCTGAACTTTCCAGCTAAGTCCCGAACAGCAGCTCCCATGGTCTCCTCTGAGACAAAGTCCTGAGCAAACAACAGGAGCTCTTACAGCTTCTCTTCTTCTTCTTTTCTTCTTCTTCTTCTGTGTGGGTGCGTGTGTGAGTGTGTGTGAGTGAGAGCAAAAAGTGAGAGAGGCAACAAGCACCAGATGGGGCTTTTTATTCATAAATAAAATGATAAAAATAAATAAAAGCTAAATAATAAATAAATAAAAGCTAAAAGAATTATTCTAAAATATTCTTTCTACCTATTAGAATTGGATTCTAAGGTGCGAAAAGCAGTGTCAGTTCTTACACGTATTTACACACATAGTTCTATCTCCTCACATTAATGGTTCTATCTGTTATATCTAGGAATGCAAATGCTGTTCTACAATGTTTTGGCTATGTCTAGAGCTGAGGTACTGAAGTTTAAACTGGGATTTAGGGCACTTCACTCTCTTAAGGTACTTAAAATGTATTTCTACTTACTTAACTTACTTAAAACTCAAACTTTTACTTCTATTTCATGTTTGTGTGGCTCAATATATTTTAATTTCTCTAAAGGCTGTAATTCAATTTCTGCATTCTTTTCTCCCTCTGAGAGTCTCAGAGAGGGTCTTATTTCTTGCATTCCAGCAGCTGCTGAATGAAGACGTGATACAGATGAGAAGTAAAAATGAGGAGCTCTTTCAAATTTAACTTTGCTGCGAACATCTTACCTGTAAAAATTCTATTACAACCTCAAGAGAAACAAAGGTACTTAAGCCTGGAATGTCACTGATCTCTGGACGTCAGCCTGCTGCTAAATGCCTTCCATAACTCTGCCATTCCACAACTTGATTGGACCTCCCTTAACTTCCCCTTCCTGGCTGTGACTGTGCAGGTCTGTGTATTGGAGGAGCCCCAACTGGCCGTGCTTTTACCCAGGATCATCTACAACTGCTTCCCCGCTAATTCCCTCTGTCTGGAGGCACCCTGATGGCTCCTTGATAGGGGTTAGCATCATTTATAGCAATTTACAGGTGTGCTGCTAAAAGATGGAACTGTAAATCACCTCAGAGGTTGGTTCCATGATGAAGTGCCCCTCCATTATTTAACAAATTGTCCTAACATGACTGAGTGAAACACGATGGAAAAACTTGCCACAGAAATGTAATATTGAAATGGACACATAAATACTGTGTATTTAGTTCAGAGTTGTAATTGCAGTTTTTATTCTTCTGGAAGTTTTGTACTCCAGGAGAGTTTTCCACTTCTGAAAAGCATGGTACTTCTAACCAGGGGGTGTCAGCAGGGCAATGCAATGACTTATATATGTGACACTGTCGTGCAGCTGGCTTTGCAGAGGTGTTTGGCACAAAAAATATCAGATTGCAAGTGTGCATTTTAGTTACACCTCACTGCCTAGGGTGTAAGGTAGCAAGCAATGTTGTTTTACAGTGCATCAGAGTGATTCTGCCTCGGTAGAAAGAAGATTGAGGTGTGATGAAATGCCAGCCAAAAGTGCCTACAGGTACCTGAAAATAAAGAACTACACATGTTCTGAGATGTTGGTTTATCGTATTTGCCCGTAGTCTGAGCACAGTGCTTTCCCACATCAAGGCAAGGCTTGCAATTTTGAAGTGAGAGGAAAGGTGGAGCAACATCTTCTTCCTAGGAAGCCTGAAAATGAACCACATTCAGTGTTATATTTCTCCTGTAATTGCAGGTGGTTTTCCTCCTTCGGATGTACAGTACCATCATGTGAGAAAAGCTTCTGATTTTTCTCTGTTCAGTCAGGGGCAGTTCAAAGATTGTCATGCATAAACCATGCACCTGGTTGAGATCTAACTGAGGTGTGACACAAAACCCAAGGAAGTAAACCAGCCACCTGGTGATTTCCTCTGGGCAAGAAGACTTGGCTCACAAACACCCACGGGGCAAAGATGGGAAGTGATCTGGAGGGGTGAAGGGAGAGTTGGTGTCAGCACTGCCCAGGGATTCAGTTTGGAGGTGTGTATGAGTCAAGGAGTCTTTTCTAAAGCTAAGAAACCAACAGCCCCAGCAAGTCTTCTGTTGCTTTTCAAGGAGTAACTTTTTTTTTTTTTTAAAGAACATTTTGGGTTTTCCCAGTTAAGTTTTTAGCATGTCAGGGCTCTTTTAATGTGAAGCCCAAGACCTTCTGAAGCTTGCTGAGAATGTTTAAAATTGTTTCTACAGAAAGGAGTTGTCTTGCTTCCACGTGAGTAACACTGCTGTTTGTGTTCACATGTGTCCATGGACAGGAGGGCCCACGTAGTAAATGCCAGCCTCAGCCATCAGAAGTGCATTTGGGCTGCTGCTGCTCTGGGAAGATGAGGATTTTTGGAACAGAAGCTGTCTGGGAGGTAGGAAAGGGTGAAGGAGGTGCCCCAGCTGCTGAAATGTCCACATGAGCAGTCTTCTTTCCTCAGGTGGCTCAGGTTCCTCAGTCAAGGATGACACTTGGCTTCCTGATTCCCCCTTCCCTTCTTGGGGGAACCACACTCCACATGGCTGTCCCTGTCTGTTTGTGTTGTCTCTGTACCCCACCAGCCTCAAACCAGTCTAAAAAGTTTTTTATGCCCACTTCAGCCCAACAGAACAGATGGGGAAGCGGTTTAACTGTGGATACATCCCCACAGGCTTTGTGCAGCAGAGTGGATGACAGAGGTGACAGACCCCATGTGTGTCCCACGGGAGGGAAAAGGCAGAAAATCACATGTTCTGAAAGCCCCAGGCAAGAGGATTTATTAATGCTCCATCCTCTGATGTCAACTGGAGTTTGTGCCTTATTTGACACCAGAGAACCCAACATAAAGGCCCAAATTCAGGGAAGTCAGCTTTCACCTCCCCTCTGCAGTACACCTGAGGCTGACCTTTAAAAAAACTGCTGTGCTTCTGAAGGAAATGGGCATTTCATGGAGTATCTCATATTGCCAGTGTCCTGGGAGTGAGATATTCAAAGGAGGTACTGGTTCAGTTTGTTGGAGGTGTTGTCAGATGGGGCAGGGTTGGTCTCAGAGCCCTCTTAGGACTTGAGAACTTCTTTCCATTTCCTCATCCATCCTGAACTTCTCTGTTCTCCTCTGCTATAAGGTTGGATAGTAGCACATCCCTTCTTCCTGGGAATGTTGTGGGGATCAGTATGCTGTTGTCAGGGAGGGGTAAGAGCACTGAGTTGCCATGATGACCCTGAAAGAATCGGAAAACTGTAGAAAAATGCATCCTTATAAAACTTAAAAAACAATCCATTGCAATGCAGCATTAAATACACTGTCATTCACCCCCCAGCCTGGTTTTCCCTTTTCCTGCCTGAGTTCTTCCACATTTTGCCTCTGCTCCTGCCACTGGAGCCTGTGACACGTGCACAAGCTGGAGTTTGGGCCATGTGTTTTCCTTCAGAGAGCACCTCCGCCTCGGCACTAGAAACCTTGTCAGCGCTGTGTTTTGCAGAAATAAATAAATAAAGGAGCGAATGAAAATGTCATATACATAAATATGCCACAATAAGTTTAGACCCTGGATCAAAGTGCTGAAAACGACACAGCTTTGAAACAGAAAGGTAGGAATCAAAATTACACATCCCTGCGCATCAGCCTGGGTGCCAGCTGTTTAACCGAGCCGTGCGTGCCGTGGCTGATTAAATGAAAACATTTTAACAGCTGTCTAAAAGAAGGGAAACCCTCTCCCCACCTTCCCAGGGCTGCCTTGTGCTCCATCCCCACATCCCCATGGGCCGCCTGGGAGAGCAGCCCTGTGGCTCCATCCTGTCCCTGACCTGTCCCTGACCATCAGCACTCATGGGGGGGCACTGGGATGCAGGGCTGCTCTGGGATCCTCCAAAGGACAGGCACTAGGGTCCTTGGAGAGGACTTCACCGAGTCCTGGTGCCATTGCCTGGCAAACCTGCGTGGGGGCAGGAGCCCATCAGCTGTCTGGCTCTAATCCAGACTATTCCGTGAGTTGGAAGTGCTGCTGCCTCGGTCAGGGAGACAAAGCAGCTCAGCTGGGTGGGGGAAGAGGCTCTGGCCTTCATATCCAGGCCAAACACAGCCCGACCTCCCCAGCAGGGCAGAGGCTTTACAGAAGAGAGAAAGCTTTAGGTAAGTGGTGGGTGGTCTCTGGTGGCTGCATCCCTGCCAGTCTGCAGAAGCAGCTGGGAGCCATTCCAGCCTGGGCCCCATTCCAGCCTGGGGCCAAGCAGCACCGCATGATGGCTGATTCCCTCCCTCTATTCCCCTGCCTCCCCAAAATAGTGGGGGCACCACTGAACAGCCTGCTTGGAGCAGACACCAGCCTCAGCCCGTGGACAGGCACTGCCTGGGAGGGTTCATTGGCTCCAGCCAGCACAGGGAGGCAGAGCTGTCTGTGGCCAGCCTGGTGCCCTGCCCTGCTTCGTTCCCTGCTGCAGGCACAGCCAGGAGATGCTGACCTGTGATGCTGTCCCAGGCTCCAGTGGGGCTGAACTGGGTGACCTCCAAGGATCCCATGCCCTCGGCTTCACTGGGAGGGTGGTGAGACACTTTTGTGGTAGAAATTTAATTGATGTAGTAGCATCAAGCACCAGATGTGTCCATTCACAATCATTTTTAAGGATGCTCCATTTTAAGACTCTATTCTTAAAGAATCTGTATTTCTAAAAGGAAGAGCAATCAGGAAAGAAATTTTACAACTCAGGATGTAAAAACTATTTCAAAAGGTGACACCTTTTGCTTTTTTTTACATAACATCTGCTGTGTCTGTATGTTTGTGTGTACCTGTGGGGTGGAAGCTTTTATTGTGCTGGGGTTTTTACAAGCCCTCCTCATCACACCCTTCTTTGGCCCAGTGGGTATTGCCACGTGTGCCACAGCCAGAAGCCCCCCCAAAGGGTGTCCAGGATGAGAATAGGACATGGTTCATTTGCTGCTGCACATCCACGAGTTCTGCCCACAAAATATGGCAGGAAACTGAACTGCTTTTTACTTTTGTAAAAGCCACAGCCACTGCTGCTAGAAAATGTTGGTGTGGTCATGAGACTCTTCCGTGAGTTTCCTTCCCCATCTGGCATGGGCAAGTCTATGTTTGACATCCTGGTTTGGAACAGCTTTGTTCAATACAGACAAAGCTATCTCCCTGTAGTTGTCCTCTCTGAAAAATGTGAGTTCTCCAAGTTTATCCCACCTACTTCCATGGTTTTCCCTCCAAAATAATGTGGTGCCACAGGCAAGAGAAAAGCTCTGAGAGAGTGAAAAGATGAGTAAGAAAGGGCTTCCCATCACACAACAAGCCTTCCTCCAATCCAGCAGGCCACCCACGAGGACTCTGTCCCCAAATGCCACATGCAGACAGACAAAGAGAACAGAGGCCAGCCAGCTCAGGGCAATGTGCCACTGCAGCTCCTGTGTGCTCCTGGTGACAATCACTCAGAGCACAGCTGCAAGGACAACCCATCACATCACCCTCAGGCCGCCTGCTGGCTCTTGGTGCCTCAGGCTTTTGCCCACCCACGGTGGTGTTTTTGCTTACTGCCATGAGGGTATTTTTCTCTTCCTCTGCCCAGAGAGTTGTGGGGACCAGTATAGAAGTGGTGGCTGTAGGACAGGTCATCTCCAGGCTCTAGGATTAGGAAGCCTCATGCTAGAGCATGCAAAGTGCAGAAGATGCGTTCCGCTGGCCAGGAGCAGCCATGCGTCATGTGAGGGCAGGGCTGGGTGTGCCCTGCTCTGACGGGGAGCACCCCTGGGCTCACTGCCCGAGAGCTGAGCTGGGCTGGATCACACACGTGGCTGCTCGCACATCACACCTCTAGGAGAAATGCCCGTGTGTCCTGGGCTGAGGGAGACACCCCTGTGACAGAAGCCTGTGAAAGGCCACTCGGAGCCCCTGCAGGGGGGTTGCCGGCCTGCAGCGGGGTTTGAAAGGCTGCTGCTCCCTGCAGCAGTTCCCCCACCGCAGCCACTCTGCCCTGGCCCTTGCCCTGCACGCCCTGGGGGTTCCGGGGGCCAAGGGGACTCTCTGACGGGCGGCGAGTCCCTCCCGAATCACCGGCGCCCTCCGGGGCGGCGGGCACCCCTCACAGAGCCTCGGGGCGGGCAGTGCGGGGCTCCTTTCCTCATCCCCGGGGGGCAGCGGCCCCGTCGCACGCCAGTCACCGCCGCCTCCTCCCCGTTATTTACATCCGTCTTTAGCAGCCTAATTACCCGCTTTATTGCTTTCGCCCGGGGGAAGCCCGGGGACGGCGGCGCAGGGGAGGACCCTCCCCGCCAGCCCCCGCACTGCCCGGGGGAGGGGGGGACGCAGGGCTCAGCCGGGGCTGCCCTCACGAGCACCTGGTTGCGGCAGGGTTTG